>OY744476.1:181799667-182132167 GCA_963556175.1 Tipula confusa
ACACAAATCAACGAGCTGGATTTTATGTTTTCACGTAAATTTGTAACAAAAATCATAAATCATAAAACGTCGTTTATTTTCATGATAAATAATAAAATCAGTAACTCGATTAAAATTAAAATACCGAACATTATCTGCGAACTATACGCAGACACACCGAAACAATTAATCTCCCCTTACCAGTCAATTTATTTCTATGGTTTGACCTCACAGCAAGCATCTCACCAATTCAAAACAAAAATTCTCATTTTCAATTTACTAAGAACAAAAATAAAATAGAATCCTTTAATTTCCACCACTCCCTTCCCCGTACAAATATATTTTTGTATTTCCCACTGTCTATTATCTCGATATAGCTCCATTTAATTTGTACACTTAATTTTCCTCCTCCTCGCTGTGTTTCCGCGTCGAAGTATCATCATTTTATTATGTATCCCTCGATTTGCACGGTATTTTTGGTGTTTGCTTGTTTTTTATTTTTGGGGGCAGTAAATAAAATTGCGACTTTTCATTTGTGAGATACTGGATGAGTTTACTTCCAATAATTCAGATTGGCTGATTGGCAGATTGGTCAGAAATTTTCTAAGCTAACGACTACAGCACCAGACTTGTTGTCTACTTAAATTTGGGTTTTCTGAATAAAAAATCCGTTTTTAATTAGTGTGGTCGGAATATCTTGTGCTATCCATGAATCACTTCATCCGAAGAATTTAATAATTTGCGAATACTGAATGTGGTTGCCTGTCGTTGGTTGATCCATGAGGTTCTAAATGAACAATTTAATAGTTTGCTTTTTTACAGAACTTACAAAAGGCTTAAGATACTGAAAGTTCTGCGCTACCGATAAGTTACTGTCTTACATAATATTGGAGAGAATCACTCCTCTGGCAGAAGAAAGTGACTACCAAGGATGGTTTCGTTCAAATCGGTCAGTCACTTTAAAGATGACTCTTTTTAAATATTACGAAACGTTTCGTGACGTACATCAGGTGTTCTTGAATTTCCAGCAAATTCTATGACTGAATTAATCGGGATAGCCATTGGTTTGCTTTGCTATGTCTGCGAATACCTGACAAAAATGAGCAGAAATGCAGCCACAATGTTGTCTCAAAATTGAGAACAAGCTATTACGAATTTTGCATTTAGCTCTGGTGTACGGCAAGGAGATGCTCTGTCCCGATACTTTTTATTCTCATGTCAGAATTTATCTTTCGTAAAAGTGAAACTCCTCAGGACACCTAAGGACAAATGACCAGGTTCTGGCATATGTAGACGATATCCGTTGCTCTCAAAATCAATGAGTCTAAAACAAAATATTTGGTTACTAGTTTTATAGACCAAGGCGCAATGGATTTAAGTAGTAGTGGGCCACACATTTGATGGAGTGACAAATTTTCAGTACCTAGGGTCCCTGGTCGCTCATAATTATTGTGTGTGGTGCCTTACGTCCACTGGTAAAGTCAAAATACCTTGCAAATGCCAGCAAGCTTAAGTTGTAAAAGGTAATGATCAAACATGAGTCATGCATGGGTGTGAGAGTTAGACCCTGACAGATGAGTATGCGAGATGATTAATGATATTCAAGAGAAGAGTCATGCACATCATATATGTCCCCAAACTCGACGATGACGAAAGTTACCTAGTTTTATTCAATGACTAGATCAGGAACTCAATGCAAATTCCTGATCTTGTTCATGAAATACAAGAACAGCAATTTCTCTGGCTCGGTCTCATTCTGCGAGTTGATCTTAAATGTACTATTCTTGTCATAATTCCAATCGATTAAAGCAAAATTATACAGTTTTTTGCTACTTCTAAATCACCGTCTCCTAAAGCTGAGTTCTTCTTTGTCTTAAGTCAAGGTCATAGGTCTTACTATGGTTTAAATTGTTCACATTGAAACATTTCTGGTTCAGCTCCTAGCGTATGATTAGTGGTTGGATTTATTGCTCCAAACTATACCAAATTTTTCAGCAGCTTCGCCAATAATCACCTACACATTTTAGATCTTCGTACAAACATTGCAATCATTAGACAGAGTGCTATGGATAGATGTTTTTAAAAGGATCCAGAGTCTTTATTTGCAATTTAAGAAAGAACAAGAAGCATTAAGTTGCATACGCAAAGAAAAATCAAATATGAAGATGTATTATCTACCACATCATGGAGTGAATAAGTCTTTCAGTAATTCAACAAAATTAAGAGTTGTATTTGAGGCTTCGGAAAAATCTACTATTGGAATGTCCTTAAATGACATTTTAAGGTTGCCCCAGTAATACAATTAATGTTATTATAGACATTATAAAGCGATTTAGGCCATATAAGTTCGCTATAACTGGGGATATTGAAAAAATGTATATGCAAATATGTGTATATGGCGATGGCCAACAATATCAAATTATCATATGGTATTTCAAAGAGGCTGAGCTAGTTCTTTCCTAAAATCTCACGACAGCTACCTTGGCCACCAGGTGTGTAATCGAATCTGCAAATAAAGATCAAAGGCGTATCCTAAAGCATTCAACTCAATAAAAACGATTTAAATGTCGATGAACTGAAAATTGGTGACAGTAATTTGTTGGTATAAAGATATAGTTGCCATAATAGAGTTCACCACGTTGATGATGCAAATCAAAGCAATACTCGATCTGAGACTACTATATACTATATACACTTACCCAACTCATTTTCTAATTAGAAGTTCTCACGAATATTTCGAGGTCAACATCACCGGTGACAAAACATTACCTATTAAGATTGTAACTTTTAGATTAGGTTAACAAATATTGCTTTTAAAACACAGTACTGCAGACATTTAAGTTTGAAACGCTTGGCTTCATATTCACAATTCAGCAATGGTAAGCATGGAGACCAATACAAATATTAACGAATCCTCACTTAAGTAAAAGTACACGAGATTTAAGATCGGCATGTTGAAAGTGCAGTCAATAATGCCTAGTGCGTTCATAAGTCTTACTCAGCGATTAAAGTGTATCTATTAGAACTCGTTACACTCCAACAACCTGAAATTGTGTTGACCTGAAATTTGGAGACCAAATATTCCAAAGCAGTTGGATTTTTTATTCTGCTTGCTTAAAATAAAAGAAACCATAATACAGTCTGTTGATTACGATTAAGTTCTTATAAAAAACAAACACTATTTTGTCGACCATGTTAAGCAAGGGATGATTGTATGTGTACATCGAATAAAAAAATTCCAGTTTTTTTTTTTATCTAACTAGTAAAGCTATGGGGGTGTGTTACTCTTTTGTCGCTCGTCTAAAGTGTAAAAATAAAAATGAGGAAAGCCATGAGATGTAAATCGAGATCATAAAACTAAAAAGAAAAGTTAAATGACCTTGAACCGTATTGTGTAAAGTGACACAAAATTCCAATTTCTCATCCACGAAATTTATCTCATCCGTCTCCCACCCACATTTATACACTAAATACAGTTTATGCTCCTTACTTAAGTATTATACGGTCGATTCGAACGTGGTAAATTTATAAGTGGAGTAGAAAAGGTGGTACGTAAGAAAGATGATGAAATTGGTTTTGTGATAATCTTGTTATGTTTATATATATTATTGTTGTTGTTGTTGTTTTATGCTACATAATTGGAATTTTTTGAAATCCTATACGTACATTATGTCATCATATGCCTATATCGATCTATCGGCAATGCTTAAAGCGATACCAATGTGTATGTTGTGCTTGCATAGTGATAAAAAAATAAAAAAATGTTAAGTGCTACACTTTAGGCTAATTTAAACGATAAAAACTATCAATAAAATCTGGTTTGATAATCGTGCCACTAGTCTAAACTCGATTTTCAATAATCCATAGTATACGCTAGTCGCATGAAAATTACTCGTAGATAAGCGAAACTCGGTCGATTTTTATTTCATTTTGGATTTTTGTTGGGGAGACGGCAGACTGTGCGTCGCCAACGTTTATTGATAATGCTTAAGTATTTGTGTAAGTATAAGTGTTTTTTGTGTTTGTGAGATTTATATGCTCGTAGAAAATAACCGCAATGGTATATGTTTTTTAGGAAAGCTTTTATCGATTTGACGAAAAAACAGGTCATTCACATAAGATGCTTGCTTATTCTTAACAATCGAGAGCAACAATGTTTCAATTTTGGGATTGATGACTAAACGGTTGAATTGTTGGATTGATGACCCACATCAGTGAATATCAAAAAAATTATTGAAATGGCCAAAATATAACCGCTGAATGTCAAGGACGATCGATTTAGGATTGATATGCAAAATTTTACTAAAAAAACTGGTTGCTTTGAATGTTTTATGGCAACCTCGTAAATTTACCAGGTTTATAGTGAACATACGTGTTAAATAAGTTTCGACGGAAGCTAGCCAATCCATAGCTAAGCTCCAGTTAATAACAATCTTATGTTATATATTGTCTTTCTTACAAAAATATAACTTTAGAAATATGGACACATAGAAAGGGTCTCAGTCATGCAGAATCTGATCAATCAACGCTGATTAGTCAACGCTATACTACTAACCTACGATCACTGCAAAATGTACGAAATATTTCAGCTAGGAAGATCTGATATACGAAGAAAAACCTTAGTGAGATGTTGATGTCGGAAAAATCTCGATGACAATGCAAAAGTGAGATTACTTCTTTGAAGATTACTTCTTTGAAAAAAGTTCAAAAGATTTTGGTTCATATGCTGAAATTAATAGACATTTTGAAAGTTTTCAACTTGTCAAGCCAGATCAGTTCAAATGTCTAATATTCATCAGTCGTCTCCGGTCTTCAATCAAAGCAGATATTCTTACCAAACTTTTGCATACAATCGAAAATGTGACCCAGCACGAAAAAGTCAGTCTTGAAAATGTAATCACCGAATGACAACAAATCATCAATCTCAAACAGAGCACCAACATAATTGGAAAACGTAGGAAATCCTCTCATGATTTTTGTCTCGCAAGTTCTGTGAACGCTGTCAAACATCAAGGTGCATACAAAACGCAGTTTTAAAAACAACCCAACACACAACCAGAACAGGGTTAATCATTCAAGACCAAAAGTTCTTAACAATTAAAATAATAAAAAGTGGCTGGAAGCCACTCGATACCTCGAGTAATCATATAGAATTTTTAGGACAATTCAAATGTGACATGTCATTTAGGGGTAATACGAAAACAGGAATATGTTGTCTATCATTAATTGTAAGATTAAACCTTCTTGATTGGTTGGACAAATTTAATTTTTGCGATGTACCAATCAGTTCTCATGTTACTGACATTAATATTTTAAAAAAGAAATGTCTAAGTATTTATTCTGACAGCTTGGGATTGTGTTCTAAAACCCAAGTTACATTACATACAAAACCAGGAACAATACCAATTTATCGAGCCAACAGACCAGTAGCATATGCAGCGCTAAATCAAATCGACTTCAACGATTGGAAAAACAACATTCCAAAGAAATTCAAAATTCTGACGTCAAATCAGTCAAATCACTTCCAGTCGACATAGAATAGTCACTTCTCGTGCTTATCAAAAACAAGTTCTATGAAAATTGCATAAAGGAAATTAAGAAATGATAAAAGCTTAAACAGGAAAACTCTAAGGTCCTAAGACCTTAGAGTTTTCCTGTTTAAGCTTTTATCATTTACAACAACTTAGCATAATGTTAGTACAACAACTTAGCATAATGAGAGTAATCCACGTAAATCTAGCTTTATTGCATTAGGAACTAGGGTGAAACTTTATTCTAACGCTGATGCAGTTCTAGCCACTTAGGCTTCTATTGTTTACTCAATGTACATAGATCACAAGCAAACAGTTTGATTTACCTTTTTGATCGCTTGGTAGTGAAAACTGTATCCACAAGTATCATTTATTAAAATCACCCAAACTTTCAATGAAAAATTTCAATGAAACAAAAAATTTCAATGAAACATTCCATTATAATTGGAAATTGGAGAACATTTTTTAGCGAATATGGTGTGTGTCAGTAATAGCTCGGCTCTTAAACCAAACAAACTCATCGTTTCTCCCGAATATATCAAATTCACTGACTCTAATATTTCCATATTTAGATAAACTTATACAATGTAAAGCGACGTCACCTTGCGCATAATATAAATACACATAGTACTACCATGTTATGTTAGCCCGTTGCGGTGCTAGATGTCGCTACTGGTATAGTTTAAAAATAATCGATATATTTTTATATGTATAATCGCCTAAATGTTATATATTTATACTAAATGTTGACGATATTCTAACAACCCGACATCTGGAACATCAAAGGGTAAACTAGTTTTTTCTTATGATAGTATTTCTATTATGTCTTGCGTCAACCCAATTGAATCATCGCAACCAATATCGATATACGTCATTATGATGTTAATTTTTTCAAAAAATTTGTTAAATCAAACTTATCAAAAGCCTTAGAAAAGTCTAAGAGAACCAGATTACCAACGTTAGATTTTCGATAGAGATCTCTGCCAAATGGCTGCTTTCCTCTCAAATATCGCAGCACTATCCGTTGAATTGGTTCGTAGAAGGTGACTGAACCAGGTACTCGCTGTCCTTTTATTTCATGACCGAGATCAGGAATTTTCAATAAATTCTTGATCTCGTGGTTAAATAAAACTCGGTAAGTGTCGTCATTGTCACTATTTTTCATCCCAATGAATTCAATCATAGTCTCTTTGGAAATCCAAGAACACCTGATCTACGTCAGCTTTTTCATAATATTTAGAAAGAATCACCCTCAGTGAAAAAACTTGATCAGTGACTGACCGATCCGGACAAAATCCTCCTTGGTAGTCACCTACTTTTTTGTTCTTCAGAGGAGTGATTATCTCCAATATTATGTCAGACAGTATCGTGTATGCTGTGCAAAGAAAAGCTTTGCCGCGATAGCTTTCGCCTTTTAATCGATCTCCTTTTTGAGTACGCGGCGACTTTCCATTCATCACGCATAACTTGGCTTTGCCATACTAACCGAATAAGGTCATAAATATAGTTCCACTTAACAAGGAGGTCTCCATCATTGTTTCGACTGGCAATAGACCTAGGTCTGAAGGCATGGTGCTATCCAGTGACTCCTTTAAAGTAGTTACGTCAACTGTGCTCATTGTTGTTGTACTCTTAACACTTCAGTCTTTCACTATTCACATTTGAATGTTCTACAAATACGCTTGGCAGTTCTCCTAGCAAGGACCGCTTTATTCTTCCATGCGAGTATGAAACATATTCTCGCTTCTTTATATGCTATATTCTGTTACTCGACTGCAAGACGACACTCCTCATCAAACCAGTCATTTTTGGGTTTTAATTTTTATCATACCCATAGAGTCCTGGGCAGCACCGTGAACCGAAGTTTTCAATACATCCTACAGATCTTTTATATCATTAGAACGATGGCTGGTTTGTATAATGCTATTGCTAACAAGATTCTGATATTGTGCGTTTTCATCTTCGTTTATGAGACCTTCGAGTTGTAACGTAAGTTTCGTCTCCCAATGATCCCTGGTTTATACGAAAACTGTCATCTTATAGCTTTGCAATAATCAATTGGTGATCACTGCCTAAAAATTTGGCAGACAACCGAGATGATCTCTCATCTTGAATGACCCAAAACCTTCCCTTAGAAAAAGACTAATGGTCAGTTTGACTTCGGGAAATTTTACGAGGGTGTGTCCATGTTTCCCAATGGATATTTTCATAATGAAAGAATATGCGAGCCACAACAAAATCGCGTGCGATCCAACCTATATTTTCACATAAGTTAGTCTGACTTAAGCCAGCTCCAGCATTAAAATTACCAAACACTATTCTGACACCGTGCTCCGGTATGAACCCTATCAGATCAACCAAACTGTCATAAAATGAGTCTTTACCTTTAGGTTAGCTTTCATCAGTGGGTGCATGCGAATACCAGTTATTGACTGGTTTGCTATCTGTTAAAGTAAGCGGGGATCTTGTTAAATTTTGACAGTATCCGCATTTATTTTTGGTGTTATTTTTAAGAATTTCGTATCCAAATACGCGTAGTTAGTGCACGCAGGCGGGGTAAAAAGCAAATTACGTGGTCGTAACACAAGTTGAGGAGTGTAAATATTGAAAAGAGATAGAATATCTGGGCAATCAACCTTACTACAAAGTATATCACGCGCAAATGTAGCACTTGCACACTTACGCCTAGACGACAGACACTGAATACCCAGAAGACAACATCTATCATGATAAGGTAACAGTTTCAAATCACCCCTTCCTGAGAATGGTCATTTTCTTAGAGTAAACAGTAAGAATTGCTTCTGTATTCCCTCTATTCTCTTAGTGTAAATATCGTAGAACAGAGACCTTATAACGCTGGCATATTCGATATGCGAATATAATTATTTGAAGGTCAACAAATCATGAAAATCTTTCAAGTATCTCTTAATAAAACTCAATATGGTAGAAAACAATTTTATATCGTCCGCGAACAATAAACAGTCCGCAAATTCCAATAATTTTGTAACATATATTGATGAATAGCAAGAAGAGCAATGGTCCCAAATGACTCCCTTGGGATACACCAGAGAAACCCGTAAAGCTATCGGATGATATGTCATCAATTTTAACATACATTTTAAGATTAGTCAAGTAAGAACCTAGCCAATTATCTGACAAACCAGTGGCACAACACCTCAGCAATGCCGGCGGCAGTCCGTTAGTTTGGTTCTTCATCTTCATAAATTTCCAAAACTTCTGATTGCTCCTTAAATCATCCTCTAAATCAATAATATAATTATTGTATAAAAAACGGTTAAGACAATTGAATTGTGTCCTAAATAATTTAAACTGGGAATGGTGTAACAAAGCACCAGTATTCTTAAATTTAGTATGGGCTCTGTTACGCTGAAGTTCGAGCTTTTTCAGATCCTTTGTGGGAAACAAGGATCCTTACGAGCCAACGACTGTTACTTTTTAATTTTAGGAACAAACTTTTTAATACAGGAATACAATAGATCGTTGAAAAAAATGAAATGCATGCGGTCAACATTGATATTTGACAGAACATTGCTCCATTTAACATCAATTAAAATTTAAATTTTGATGGCCGTTTAATTAGCCGAAATGAAGATGTCAATTGGCTGGCAAGAAGCTGCGATTTAACATCATTGGACTATTTTCTGTGGGGCGCCGTTAAAGACAAGTGTTATGCCGACAAACCAGAGGCAATTGAGCATTTGAAGGCCAACATTCGTGATGCCATCGCCGAGATATGATTCTATACACTCGAAAAAGTGCTCGAAAATTAGCCAGCCGCGGCAGCCATATGAATGAAATAGTATTCCATCTCTAACCGGAACAATTGTACTTCACAACAAAAAAAATAAATTTGGCAAAATTTCAAACCATTTTTGTTTTATTGCATTTTAAATTTAAACTTTTAAATGGCCCACAGTGACACCAATGGAAGAATCTATCCAGATCCTTTTTGGAGTAGCGAACAATCACCTACATTATTTAACTTCACGTATATTTTCATATTATCAGCATAAAGTAAAACTTTAGAATTAGATAAGCTAAGATTAACACCGTTAATAAATATATTGAATAGTAAGGGTCCTGACTTACCTGAGGAACTTCGGATGTTACTTCCCGCAAACTCGAATAACAATCGCCGATCTTCACAGACTGTTTGCGACCGCAAAGATAAGATCTTAACCACAACAACAAGTTCGAGTGAACACCGACTTCCTGCAATTAAGATAAAACAATCTCATGTAAGATTCTATCAAATGCCTTTTTGAAGTCAGTAAACACTACATCAACACTACATCGAGTAAACACTACATCGAGTTTATCACAAACTGGGTAAATTTAACGAGATTAGTAGCAGTTGAACGACCTGGGAAAAATCCATGTTGCTGTGGAATAATAAACTTACCAAATTCAATGAATATAATATCACGAACCATGCATTCAAAGATTTTAGGAATAGCCGACAGAATGGAAATCGGTCTATAATTAGCCACTAAAGATCTATCTATCTATCGGGAAAATAACCAATTTCTAGCGATCTGTTAAACAGCACACCTAACGGCAAAGTCAGAGACTGTGCACATCTGCGTAAAATAGTTGCAGGGACAAGATCAGGACCAGGACAATGATTTGGTTTTGTATTGATGAAGGACCAACCATTTTTGGGATCACTTGTTATCGCGGCCTCTACATCATGAACATATTGGCGAAATTTTACTATATGCATTTTTTTAAATTGGGCTCGGGCAACTTTAAACAATTCATAGCCTGAAGAAAGAACATTTAGGTTTCATTTTCTAAGCAATCGATTCATTTTGTTTTTGGCCAAGCGTAAGTGTTTGTCAAACCATATAGTTTTGTTCTTTGGGCAAAACTGAAGAGACGGAATAAACTTTTCGATTCCAAAAAACACGGCATCATAAAATCTAGATACAGCTTTATCTAAATCGCAATAGTCAAAGAGATGTATCCAATCAATATTATCAAAAAATCCTCGAAAATCAATGAAATGTGATTCAATGACGAAGAAAGCATTGTCTGGCAACATAAAATTTGAGTTAGTTGTCCACGATATACTTGGTAAGTTAAAATCCCCAAAAACTAACACAATTGTTCGATCATCAAGAAGCTCTGCAAGAGAACTGATGATATTGCAATGTCCCGTAAAACAACTCAGATTAGAATTTGGTGTGACATAATGCACGCCAAAAGCAAAACTTTGGGACAATGCAGTAACTTTAATCCAAACCACCTCACAGTCATTGAATGATTCTAAATTACATAGTCTACAGCTAAAAATGGATTTAACTGCTATTAAAACACGAACTCCGCGATAAAATACCCGATCATATCTAATAACAACATAGCTAGTGTTGAATAACTCAGTATCGAAAATATTACAAAATCGCATTCAATAACACCTAAAGAAAATTCTTTGGTTTTGGTACGTAGCCCTCTTACATTTTGATAACATTTTTAATGATTAAGTACTGATTTAGGTCGGCATCGAGAATTAAATGAAGTTGTAGATGAGATTAGTGCAGATGTTAAGCCATCGACACCGGTAACTGGACGTTTTTTGTTCTATCAATAAATTCTAAGTAGAACTAACATCTCTGTTGGCTGCAACTAGTAACCGACAGTCTAATTCGTCATCAGTGATTTGCAGCTTTTTAATTAAATAATTTCTAACAGCTCAGGAGTAGTATAGCTTGCCATGCGAGATGCATATACAAATTTCTCACAGGAACGGTTAACTCATAAACGGTTAGTGCAGCGATCTCTGAGAGGTGAGCCACCAATAGGTAGGCGCATAAGTTGTCTAGAACATTAGGAAGAGCCTGCTTGGGAGCGAATCTGATGAAGCCGAATTGTTAGTAAAGTACGGGCCAACAATGGCCTCTAAAGCATTAAATTGGTGTCAAAAAAAGATAAGTAACATAAATTTATTCAGATTAAGTTTTTTAAATTAATTTATAGATTATAATTCTCGTTTAAAACGCGAGAACAGATGACGCGTTCACGCGATTTTTTCTATATTTAGCCTCATAGTCCACGCACATAAGTAAATAAAATGAACTCGTGCTTTTTGCAGTACATATTTTGTAAATATACACAATGCTAAACACAAAAAATAAGAAAATTCAGCCAACAATTTTTTTTACTAAAATACTTTTCGTTGTGTGCTACGGCGGCGATGGCAGTGGCATTTTTGCAAATAATAAACGTTCAAAATAAACATAAATAAACAATCCAAAACCAAAACAACAAACTTGAGATTGCCAAAAAAAATAAAAATAAATTATCTAAAAAAATTTGCCAAGTTTTGTATCAGGTTAAACACATTTTTTGTGAGTTATGTAATTTTTTGTGTTTAGCAGAATTTGTGTATATTGGATTAGTGAAGGGAACATTATTCAATCGCGAAACACTTGTTACATGAGCTATTTATAAATTGCCAAACATAAATAACAACAAAAGTGATTCATCGTCTACCGAACTATGAAGAAATCTCTTGATTTAGCAAATTTTTGATGCCGTTCAATAGTTTAGGTGCGGAAACTCTTTTCACGCGATTCTAACGTGTTCTCCGCGAAAGCTGAACAATTTTAATGCCAAAGAATTTTTGGCACATATAATCATCGCCTGCTTATTATAGTATTACAATCCTAATTATAATTTTATTAGATAGACATTTAATTTCAAAGTGGGTGCTCACCATCGAAAGAGAGCTAACAATCTATGCCAGATATAAATTCATCATAAATTTTTTATTATTGCTCAATGTGAATTTTTGTGTATAGTATAATGATTGCACATTGTATGATGTGTCTATTTAAAAAAAAAAATGTGGCGCCAGAAATACTTATTTTGGTCTATTTATAATTACAAAACGTTGATTATATGTGTTTACAATGTACGTTGTAAAATCGCTGATTTGTTTACGACCATAAATATAATGATACATTTGAAGCAGATGATAATTTTCGCGCGATACATATAATAATAGCAGTTTCTGATTTTGTATATTTGCCACACACTGATATCCCGACTCTACAATTTTTTATGAAAATCAGTTGAAATTAGAAATCGAAATTTCATCAGATTCTGTGGTCCAATGCGCAAACGCAGATTAGTGGGTCGATTCTTTGACACTATATGCCATGGGGCAGTTTAATTTGTTTTGTATTTTTTATACATTTTTTTGTCAGTCGGCCACCCTTTGACACTTTTATTTTCTATGGTAATGCCGGGTGACCATACAGGATGTTATCTATTCGATCGTGATTGATGTTATGCAGGAATCTCTAGTAATCATTGAGCTTTACTTCGCTTTGCCATACTAATCAATAAAAGTCAAAAAGATAAAGTATCTCAAAATAATTTTATCAAGGGCTCCGAAGAGTTGCAATCAAACCGACAAGAACCCTATCGTTTAAGTCTCTGCAAATCTCTCCAGTCTATCAAATATAGACTGAAGAGATTTGCAGAAACTTAAACGAGACTAAATCAGAAAAATTATCCTTCTTAGTTTTGAGTACCTCATCGATTAACATGGAAGTTTCACCTCATAGATTTAACATGGAGGTTTCCATCCTGATTTCAAATGGCAATAGACCAGAGATCTGAAGGTATTATGCGATCCGTTTAATGCTTTAGAGAAGATACGTTAATTGCTCTCATTGCTGAGTTGTTGTATTCTTATGATTTTTCCGTTTACAAATTGACTGAGGGGTTCTCCTGCGAATGGCCATTTTGGTGTTCCATGCGATTGTAAAATGAATTTGCTTTTCTTTATTGGCTATATTCTGTTATTCGACATCAAGACAACTTAAAAGTAAACGTAGCAGCCTCATTTATACATTTGCTCCTAGAAGAACTAAGATTCTAGAACTAAGTACTTTAAGAGGGAGGCGATTCGTAAGTGTTGGGGTACACAACCACTAGGGTCTATTATTTACAATAACCTATATATATATATATATATATATATATATATATATATATATATATATATATATATATATATACCTAAAAATGGACACATCATCATAATATACAACAAGTTATTTTACAGATTAATCACACCGGTCGGCATAATACTTTATTTATTTAGCATGATACTTGAATGGCAATAACGTGAACGGTTAACGATTTGGCAATTAAATTATATATTAATATCGATTTGTCTAAAAATGTTGTAATTGAAATAAAAATTTTAAATTAAATCATATTTTTGGCATTAATTTATAAACAATTCAATTTTGAATTTGAATCTGACGCTGCTCTCTTTTATCAAATAGATTAACTGGTCAAATTAACTGCCATCTATAAGCTAATAGGAAATAAATAAATAATATTTTTATTAGTACGTACAGCCATCTGCAGAAAAACACTTAGAATGAAATATATAGGTTTAAATAATTGCTAATTTGTTTCAATTATAGCAGTTAATAATAGCTGCCAACAGTATTAATTATTCAACAATAACATCTTCTGGCGGCGGATAGCCGTTTGAAATTAAAATTGATAAAACAGTTGATTGGATGTTGTTAGGTTTTATTCGAAATAGAGGAGAGATTCTAACGTATTTGTCATTACTTAATTTAAGGGCCATAAAACGGGTTAAAATAAGTAAATAAAATAAATGAGGGAATCGTTTAAGACCCAACTCAAACAGAACTTATACGAGACTGATGAAAATCGTTTAATTTTTGGTTGAAATTATGTTGACTTACTTCGTTGATGGTCCTATTTTCATCGCTAAAGACGCTTCTAACAAGGGAAATAAGTAATTATTTTCCGGCATTAGAAATTACAAAAACAGGGGTCAACAAATTGTTTCTTGATTTTTACGAATACATTTATGAGATATTGGAAGCCAAAGCAGCAAAGCTGATGGAGGGTATCGAAAAACCTGGATTAACTTGTAATGTATAAGTGTTGTCTGCACCTGACATGCTTCAGTGAGTTTTGGAAATTTAAATCAGTTTTTCAACAGTTACTAAACAAGGTACTTAAACTAATTTTGTTTTATGGCAAAAGCTTCGTAAATAAAGTGTTTAGTATATTTTCATCCAGCGCTAAAAACCTGGCAGACTTAATGATTTTTTTTTGATTTTATGAAACGTCTAATTACCGGGGCATTCCAGTATTAAATTTCTGTCATTATTTTTTGCTATTGGTCAGTTTTAAAATTTAAGTTATTGGTCGGTCGGTTCGGAAATTTTTTAAGAACGTGGAATGGTAAAGCGTCAATTTGTTATTAATATGTCAATAAATTTTATAAGAACCATCGTATATTGAAGTAAGACCTGGTTTTACCTAATCTAAATTTACCTAATCCTTCAATACTCTGATTAAACTATAGAATGCACTAATATTCTTTAAAAGTAATGAAGGCGAAACGTTCTTAAAAATATCATAACTGGTGATTTCAATTCTAACCCCAAACTATGACATGATAAGGTCACAAACGTTATCGATAAAGCTAGCCAGCTTAGACCTCTTTGTCACAATAATGGATTACATATCGATATTATACCTGTGATTGAGAAAATGCTGATGCTGAGAAAAGTGATCGAGTGGATCGTATAAAATAAAGCTAGGCTACGAGCGGTCTTCGTGACCTTAAGCTTTATGAGTGATACGAACTGGTAAAGATAGTGATGTAACTTAAGTTTCATAGCCAGCGAAGGGCTGGAACAAATAGAACACAAGTGGTGTATGATAAATTAATTTTTTAGACGTTATCACAAAAATAAGCTAGATTGCTTGATATCTGACTTATCCACTAAAAGAACAACTGTCTAAAATTGCTAAAAACATGTCAAAAGTGTTAGAAAAAAAGGTCCACAGAATATACGAAAAATAGCATCTTACCTAAAAAAGTTTTCACATAAGTGGATTTCAATCAATTGTATGTGCGGCCATAATAATGAAACAATGGGTAACGGACGATTACTTTTTGGCGAAAAGTCTGAAAAAAACGTTTGTTTGAACTGAGTGTGGAATAGCTTGAAGACAAACTAATTTTGTTATTGCCTTATCATCATGGCGATCAAACGGTTCTATGATATTGATCTAAGCAGCAGATTGTTAAATTCCTATAGATAGATTAGAAAATGTAACAAAAAATACTGACGCCGAACTATGTCTACACCAAATATGTAACCATAAATAAATTACTAAGGAGCTTGCTTAAATGTAAAAGGTAGAATAACAGTCAGAACGACTCAGCTTCCTCCGTTTGTATATACAACAATTCAAGGAGTTAGCTTAGGATCAAAACCGATGAAGCCAGATTGTTGATACGATACGTGCCAGCAAACCCCGATTATTAATAATATTATTATTATTATTAAAAAAGGGACAGATAAAGTTGCCAAAAACTAAACGATTAAGTTCCTTACTTAGACTTGTTAATTAGTAACCTAATTAGACATGCGACCAGTCAATAATTTGTACCATCAGATTCAATAGGGTTTTCCTCATTATCGGTTCCTAGTTCGTGTCAGAAGGATGGACCTTCATTTCAATCTTTACTCTGACGTCTTGCTGCAATCAACCACTCAGATATACCAAGATATACATCACTAGGGTTGTCAAATCAACAACCCATCAATATCTACAAAACAAGCCTTCAATACAAAACAAACACAAATATTTGCCTAAACCTCGTTCATTGTAAAACTTTTGTGCATGCCGCATCACCTCATGTGGTCTTCACTTTCTTGTTTGTTTCATAGAAGCTGCTAAGACTGAGTGCCCCTTTTTTTATTATCGATTTTTCTGCTTGTTGATATACAACAATCCAACCGTTTAGTCATCATTCATGCTTGTTTACAAAACAGTAGATAGTGAGTAGGAAATATCTTAATCGCTTTATTAATTTACCAACGCCGGTAATTTCGATTAGAAATATAACGATTATTAAGTAAATCTGTTAAAATGTATGTGTATGGCGTACTAGTAACACGTTTTGAAGAAACACCAAATCTATATAACTACCCTATCTGGTAAAATAAAAATAAAACTATCTTAAAATAGATTATATTCGTGCCAATATGTATAAATTATATCTCTATGAAGTCTAAAGTTCAAAATTTCCCAAATCAAACAACAACCAAAACTAACCGAAATTTTAGTCGCATCTTAAGCATTTGGCAATGTCATCTTATCACATCAAGGTTAATTAACAGCAATGCAAACAAATTAATATAAATTCAACACCAATTTGGAATTTTATTAATAATTTAGGGCATGGTACGCATTAGTTCTCTTCCCAGTTTGGATCATAGCCAAATATAGGGTTAACACTTTTAACTCTTATCGCTCTGTCTCGCTCTTTAACATAAAAAAAAACAAAACGATAACAAAACAAATTCTAAATAATTTTGATGTTTGATACTTTGATTTGTCAAGTCGGTCAACGAGTCTCAAACTGTTTAGTTTATAGTTTGTAGGTACGGAACAAAATCCGTCAATTTAATCATAATTTTTCGTTATTGTTGACATTATAAAAAATGTATAAAATAATAATTACATTGTTTGTTTTTATATTGCACTATATAAATTGTAGTTCAATTGAAATTAGTAATGATATCTTATCATCGAATAGTATCGAGACCAATTCAATCGATCAATACCATTATGATGGCGAGTGTCATTTACCGGATGAATTGGTTTCCGAGATTCAAAGCTATCAAAGTGTTGTGAATAAAATCATTAAGAATATTGTGACTGGCCCCTATAAGGGTGATACGTGGAATAGTTTGGCTGAAATGACAGATAAATTTGGATCTCGTATTGCCGGTAGTGAAAATTTAGAAAATGCAATCGACTATATGGTTGGGAAGTTGAATAAAGCGGGACTAGAAAATGTACATACCGAAAATGCAACAGTTTTAAATTGGGTGCGAGGATATGAAAAAGCTTCGTTAATATTACCGAGAAAATCTGAACTAAATATATTAGGTTTAGGGACAAGTGTTGGCACACCACGAGGTGGAATTATTGCTAAAGCGATTGTAGTCGAAAGTTTTGAGGAATTTGATAAAATTCCAATGGCACAAGTAAAAGGAAAAATTGTTGTGTTTGTACCAAAATGGGTTAGTTACGGAGTTACGGTCGAGTATAGAGGACGAAGTGCGGCGGTTGCGGCAAAAAAAGGTGCTGTAGCAGCACTAATCCGATCAGTTACACCAAAATCTATGAATACACCACATACGGGGCTGCAGCACTACGAAGATGGAGTAAAAAAAATTCCTGCCGCTTGTATCACCGTTGAAGATGCGTATATGTTGTTACGCATGCAAAAACGAGGTTGGCCAATACAAATCAAACTAGAAATGGAAGATCGAAACATGCCACCAGTCACATCGAGGAATACGATTGGTGAACTTAAAGGAACACAACAAAATAGTTCAGTTGTCGTAATTTCGGGTCATTTCGATAGTTGGGATGTCGGTGTCGGTGCTATGGACGATGGGGGTGGAGCATTTATAGCTTGGAAAGCTGTTGAATATCTACAAAAACTAAAACTTAGACCTAAACGTACAATTCGTTCAATTTTATGGACCGGCGAAGAACAAGGCTATCTAGGTGCAGTGGCATATCGAGAAGCTCATTTGAAAAAGGCCAAAACTGAATTTAATTTTTTCATGGAATCCGATATAGGAACATTTACTCCGCGTGGCATCGATTTTACCGGTAACAAAGATTCCGAATGCGTTTTACGCGAGGTAGTCAAATTGATGGGAAATATTAATGCAACAGAATTTGCAACACCATCGGATGGTGGTCCAGATATTTCGGTTTGGTTCAAAGATGGATTTCCCGGTGCTTCGTTACTAAATAAAAACGAAGAATATTTTTGGTACCATCATTCGGCCGGTGATCGAATGGAAGTTGAAGATACTGATGCACTCGACAAGTGTACTGCATTATGGGCAGCAGTTTCATATATTATAGCGGACTTAAGCATTGAAATGCCTAAAGATTTAAATTTATTGTAAAAAAAAAATTAAAATTTAATAAAATGGTTGCATCCAAAATATAAAACTTTGGTTTACATATTTTCCAACAGTATCGTTGAAGATTGTTATACGACCTGCCACCTATCAACAAATGGACACAATCACTAAAATAATAAAAATACATCATGAATGTGGCGTGTGTTTGGTTGTGTACAAAAAATATTTTATTTTTAATAATAAATTATCTTTATTTTTAAGTTTTATAATAATTAAGCGTCTAAAACATTTTAATAATTAATAAATTTTATATTGTGTACATAAAATACATAGTTTATAAGTGAATTGTGGTGTAATAAATTGAGAAGAAAAATAAATACGAGCTGCAAAAATAGTTTGGATATAAAGAGCACCAAAATTGACATTCTTGTGTTGATTTTTTTTTTTTATAATTATATTTTCGGTGTCTTTCAATCACAAAAATGGTGTAAAAATTATATTAAATAAATGGAAAATAGTTTAAATTTATTGTAATAATGAGTAGGTAAGTGAAAAATTTATAAAATTTAAAATAATTTTGATAAAAAAAAATTAAAATTTGGTTGGAGAAAAAATGTCAAATGTTGACATTTGTGTATTGTTGTCAGTCAAGGAAGGTTAGGTCCCTTTCAATGAATATACAAATGTACATGAATTTCTCTTGGATATGGCCCCCACCTTGTCATGGATATTAAATTTATACATATTTTTTTATTATTTCATTTTAGGATTAAACGATACTGTGTAATCCATCGAACACAAATTCGCAGCTCTAACATACTAATAAGAGCTAACAAGCAACAGCATCAAATAAGATAAAATTCTATTCACATACATAAACATTTAAGAATTCATAAAACATTTCTTAAAATATTATTATTAGAAATACAACAATAAAGTTGAAATTGAAACGATATTCTAGTTACTAAGAACAACATTAAAAAAAATATAGAGCAAATTTGGTGATAATATACAATGACTCACAATTTAGGTATGGCGCCATATAGACTTCCAGGACCTGGTGGAATATGTCCACCAGATTTTAAATCTCCATCAGAATCACCGACAACAGCACCCAGTAATCCCAAGAAAAGAAAAAGAGCAACGAATTCATCATCAGTGTCAATGAATAGTCAACCTCCGCCATCGCCACAAGATTTATTACCGCCACCTTTAACGGGTTATGGAGATACAATAGTAGCATCAAATCCATTTGATGATTCACCCGCCAGTTCGCCAATGGGTCATAATTCACCCGGTATGGGTCATATGGGTATGCATCCTGGTATGGCACATATGCATCATCAACCGCATATGGGTGGGCCACCAATGCGAGGTATGAATCCTATGCAAATGAATAGTATGGGTCCCATGCCCATGGGTGGAATGAGTCCGATGGGACCAGGCCACGGAATGGGACCTGGACCGGGTATGGGTTCAGGTCCTGGAATGGGACCGGGAATGGGTCCAGGACCTGGCATGGGACCAGGACCCGGACAAGGTATGAGTCCACATATGGTACAAAGATGTGGTATGAGTCCAATGGGAAATATGCATGGACATGGCGCACAAATGGGAGGTTTAAGTCCTATGGGAAATATGGGGCAAAGTATGTCACCGATGGGTCCAATGGGTGGAATGTCGCCGATGGGACCAAATCAACATATGGGAATGGGTGGGCCAAATAGTAATCGTTCAATGGGTAGTCCAATGAGTAATAGCGGTCAAATAGGTAGCCCGATGAATTCACTGCCAATGGGTTCGCCGATGGGAGCAGCTATGGGTAGTCCAATGGGATCACAAGGTGGTCATTTAAATAACGGCCCTATGGGTCCACCAATGCACAGTCCTCTGGGAAATGGTCCAACATCACATTTACAAGGCGGGCCACGAATGAATGTACCGAATGGTTCGATGACATCAACTGTGGGTCCGCTACCACATCAAATGCATTCTCATCCGATGGGTGGGAGTCAAAACAATCAATTAAATCAAGTTAATATGAATCATCCTGTAGGTAATCAACGTCCAAATAATATGGTACAAATGAATCAATTTAGTGGATCAATATGTGGGCCAATGAATGTGCCCGGCAATGGAAATAGTGGTGGAGGAGGTGGCGGGAATAGTGGCGGAGGACCAGGTAGTAATGGACCAATGTCACATCAAAATGTTCCTATGAGTCAAAGTGGGCCATTACCCGGACATAATAGCAATACAATGAATACAAATCTACATATGCAAATGGGAGGAATGTCGGCAGGAGGTCCACCACATCCACATTCTCATCCTGGTGGACCTCCGAATCATCCTCCTAACCATCAAATGAGTCAAATGCGACCAATGCCACCAAATCATCCAAACAATATGATGGATAATGTATGTGGCATAAATGGTCCAAATAACAACAACAATAATAATAATAATAATATGGGAATGTTTGGGCCAAAACCAATGCCGATTGGAGCTGGTAAAATATATCCACCCAACCAATCAATGGTATTTAATCCACAAAATCCAAATGCTCCACCTATCTACCCTTGTGGAATATGTCATAAAGAAGTGCATGACAATGAACAAGCAATATTGTGTGAATCAGGTTGTAATTTTTGGTTTCACAGGTAAATTAATCGAAAAGATTTTTTCGGCTCAATTAACAAATTCGAATAACTTTTTTTTTTTTTGTTTTCATTAATTTTACAGAACTTGTAGCGGTTTAACAGATGCAGCATTTCAATTCATTCACCACGAAGTATATGCTGAATGGGTATGTGACAAATGTTTGTCTTCCAAAAGTATTCCACTTGTGAAATTTAAACCTTAAAACATACTACATGTTATCTTTAAACAAAACAAAATCTAGTGTAATAAACATTTTTAAATAAAATAAGATAAAAGTTAAAAATCAAAATTAAAAAAAAAAAAGAAATAAACAAATTTTTTTTAAGTGAACTCAAAAACTCAAATTTGTGGTTTAAAATCTAAAGAAAAAAATGAAAGAAGAAAAATTGCCTTGTTGACAAATTTAACGAATATAATATTTAAAAAAAAAAAAAAGAAGAAAAATTTGAACACATAAATATTATATATTATATATAAATAAATAAAACAAAAAAAAAAGCCCATTTAAAAATGTATTAATAAATTTTTAATATTGTAATGCAATAGACTGTAAAAATAAATAAAAATTTAAACAACAAAATAAATCAAGAGATTAGTCACATTTTATTGCTTAATTATTTTAAATTAAAAATTAAAATAAATTATAAAAAAAAAATGTTTTAAAAAACATAATATATATATATATATATATATATATATATATATATATATATATATATATATATATATATATATATATATATATATATATATATATATATATATATATATATATATAAATATATATATTTATATATATATATATATATATATATATATATATATATATATATATATATATATATATATATATAATTCTTTGTCCGCTTATTATTTTTTAAAATTATTAATATTTCGTTTTTATTAATTTAATTTTAGAAAAGAAAAATTAATTTTACTTATTTTAAAATTTTTAAAACAAACAGAAACCCGTTTTTCCTCACCTCTCCATTATTTTTATTTTTAATTATTTTCTAGTATTTTTATTATTATTATTATGTATTGTAATTTGTATATAGTAAAAAAAATAATTTTAATTTTATATATATAATTTTTTTTTTTTTTGATTTTTATCATTTTTAATTATGAGATTTTTAATTATTTAAATAAAACGAAAAAAAAAACCATTAAATATTTTTTTTTTTTTTGTAATTATAATTAACTGAATCGTCGTATATAAACACACAAACACAATATCATTCTAACATTTAGAATAATTATTTAATTTTTTTTAATTTTTTTAATTTTGCATATGTTTGAAATTTAATTTTATTTAAAAAAAAAAAAATATTATGTTAAACCGCATATATAAAAATTGTGAAAATTGTTAATAAAAAAAATGATTTAATTTAATAATTTGTGTTTTAGAAAGGAAAAATAACAACAAATTATATAGAGCTGAAGGTGGAAAAATGTTTCCAAGCAAATATCTGAAATTGTTTCTCTAGTCTTCGATGATCTTTAAAACAACAAAAATAAATGTACCTGAATTCAGCGCACTATCGTACAGCACAATTTTGTTTATAATTTTTATTGTTTTTGGTAAGTGTCACAAATTTAAATATAATTAATTTTTTTTTATTTAAATTTAAATTTCAAACATTTTATTTTATTTTGAATTTTTTTTTAATGATAATAGTAATAATAATAATATGTAGATTTTGTATAAAAAAAAAAAATATATACATATAAATTGCTCAAATTAATTAATATTTAATTAAAAAAAACATAAATTTTAAAATTTCATATTATTATATCACTGCCAATATTTTAAATTATAGTTTTTCACCAGACTCGCTCAATTCAATTTTTTAGAATCTCACACAACAATAAAATTAAAAATTAATTTATATTAATTACATTTGTTAGTGCCTATAGTATCCGAATAATATTAATCTATTTTATTGTTTAAAACAAAAATTAACAAAAAATTCGGATAAAGAAATTTTATTTTTATTTTATTTCTTTTTAATTATACTGCAAGCAATAATTATATTTATTCATTTTGTACAATTTGTAAATAAATTAATTTTCTTTGCTAATCGTGGCTAATACATTATTTTTATTAAGTCAAAAATGTTTCTTCAATTAAGAGTGAGATACAATTTTTAAGATCTGATATTTTTAAGTTTTTATTGCCATAACAATAAAATATTTTAATTTAAAGAAAAAAAATGATTTTATTTTATTAATCTATCAAAAAAAATAAATTTAAAAATTTTAAAAAATCAATATGTAATATATTATATAAATAAGAAAAATAAAATATTGTTGACAATCTTTAGATAATTTAAATCAATTATTTTATTAAATAAATAAAATAAAAACAAATTATTAATTTTTAATTTTTTTTTTATTGAATGGCTGCTTGAACGATTATTATTTTAAATCATAACTTTGAATGACATTTTTATTTTAAATATTATTTTGATATTTCACATATTATTATTATTACTATTATTATTATAAACTAACTAAAACAACAAAACAAAACATTGTGAATAGTTTATTTTTATGTTGTGAAATATATATATATATATATATATATATATATATATATATATATATATATATATATATACATATATATATATATATATATATATATATATATATATATATATATATATATATATATATATATATATATATATATATATATATATATATATTTATATATATATATATATATATATATATATATATATATATATATATATATATATATAAATATATATATATATATATATATATATATATATATATATATATATATATATATACATATATATATATATATATATATATATATATATATATATATATATATATATATATATATATATATATATATATATAACAACACATAATTATTATAAAAAATAAATTAATTTAAATTTAAAAAAACTTAATTTAAAAAAAATATAATGATGAATAAAAAATCAATATCAGCAATAATTAATTTAAAAAAAAAAAGAAAATACAAAAAAAAAATTGTTATACATTAATATATATAAAAAATAATTAAAACAAAAATTATTTTATTATTGTTATTATTTTTAGTGTAGTAAAGTGATGGATTGTCTAACATATTAATAGCCATTTATTCGCAGCCAAAAATACCAATTACAAACCTAATGATCACCTAAATATTACTCGTAAGAATATATTAGATACACTGTCCAAAACACAAAATGTGGCCGACTCGAAAAAACTGAGTTTCTTTAGGCTGTTACTTTCGGCCATCAAGGTTTGTAATGTCAAAAGATCCTATTCTCACAAGGTTTTTAAATCGATTGATACTAAAGGTAAAACCAAAAGCATCGAGTTTGAAAAAAATTTAATTTTTACATTATTTATTATTATTATTGTTTTAATTAATGTATGTAATTTGGTATTAAGAGGAGCAAAGCACACATCAATTTTTTAATTAGAAGCAATTAATTAAATTAAAAAAAAAATTGCTTTATAAAAAACTCATACATGTTTTCTTGAGCAAGAATCCATTCATGATAATTATGCAACAATAGTTGAACTAAAATGTTAAGCAACAAAATTACGTATATTGTCAATAAGGCCCACGCCACTTTAAAAATCCCAATTTAAATTATTTTGCCGATCCTGACCTCTTTATATCTAGTGGAATTGAATTTCAAAGAGAAACACCACACCACTAACAAAGAACGATTTATCAGGCAAACGCACCGATTCAAACCGCAGAACAAAATTATTTCATAACAATAAGGGAATTAAAAGGTATACTAAGTTGTATCAATAACAAAAAATCATATGGATCGGATGGTCTGCCTAGTATAGCTCTCAAACAACCTACCGGAGGTATTCGTAGATGAATTAGGTAAACTGTTTAATAATTTGTTAAACAATAAAACGTTCCCGAAATGTTAAAATGGGATAAAATCTATCCAATAAAGAAAACAAAGATCCTTCGAATCCGGAAAACTATAGACCAATAAGTTTACTGAGCAACTTGGGCAAAATATATGAAATAATCATTTCAAATAAATTAGCGGAATACTCTGCAGTGGACAAGCTTATACCGGACAACAGCACTCTACTGTACACGCAATTACAAAACTAACATCAGATGTACGTCGTAATATTTTTTTTTTTTTTTTTTTTTATTTTATTTTAAGTAAATTAACTTTATTTATTTTATTTTATTACAATCTAGTCTCCTGGACTAATGAGCAATTTGTTTCTGACTTAATTTACTAAGATAATTATATCTATGACTCCACCCATTGGCGTTTCACAGTTTCTGGTAAGTTGTTGGTTATACCACATCGTTATTGTGGATTTAAATCAGCAAACCGCTGTTTGCATTAACAATTAAACCAGTTCAAAGGGTTTGGTTCTTTTCAATCTGCGTATAATATTGGTGTTGGTTAACAGCTGAATTGCCTCTATATTCACATGTTGCTGGAGTCTTTCTTCGTGTTTCTTTGCATTTTTTTAAATTTCAATTGAAACGGGATCCACTTTAAAGTCTCTATGTAGATCACTATTCCTGACGTACCCTGGTGCATCGACGATGTTCCTTAGTACCCTGTTCTGAAACCTTTGAATGATATTGACGTTACTGGGTTTTGTACAACCCCAGAGTTCAATACCATAAGTCCATATTGGTTTCAGTATTTGCTTATAAAGTAGCAGCTTATTGTATGATGATAGAGAAGAGTGTCTGCCTATCAGCCAATGCATTTTTTTATATATTAGTTTTAGTTCTTCATTTTTCTTTTTGACGTGGACCTTCCATCTAAGTTTAGCATCCAGGGTCATGCCTAGATACTTAGCTATGTTCGCATACGGTATTATTTCTCGATTTATTGAAACAGGTATATGTTCAACTCGATTGTTGATAAAATTTATGTGAACTGATTTAGTTTCATTTAGCTTAATTCGCCATCTTTTAGTCCATTTATATACTTCGGAGATAGCTGATTGTAATTTTTATGTTGATCCTTCGTTGCTTTTTCCAACAGCTCGAATCGCAGTGTCATCAGCAAAAGTCACCACTGCATCGTTTTCTAATTCAGGTAGATCATACGTGTATTGTAAATATAAAATCGGTCCTAATACACTGCTCTGCGGTACACCTGCTTTTATTTCTTTTAATTCAGAATAAGTTTTAGAAAATTTAATTCTAAAGAATCTATCTTTCAAGAATGATTCCAGTATTTTAGCGAATTGCATTGGTAAGGCTTTTGACAAACCTTGTCAAAAGCTTGCGCCATGTCTAAAAATATCGTGGAGCAGACATTTTTCTCTTCAAGTGCTTTCTCAATTACATTGATTACTCTGTGTACTTGTTGTATTGTTGAGTGTTGACGACGAAATCCGAACTGATGATTTGGGATTAAGTTATTCCTTTCGATTATCGGATTTAACCTTTTAATCAGTATTTTCTCAAAGAGTTTAGATATAACTGGCAACAACAAAATTGGTCTATAAGATGAAGTTTCGTATGGTGGTTTTCCAGGTTTTGATATCATTATTACTTCTGCAATTTTCCACAAACTGGGCACAAATTTGATTCTAAATGCTGCATTGATAAGATAAGTAATAAGCTTAACTAGGGCCTTCCTTGGTAGTTCTTTTAAAATCTCTGTAGTAATAAGATCATAACCAGGAGCTTTTTTCGAATTCATATTGAATTGTATCTCATGCATGACTTCTTTTGGTGAAGTCAATAAAATTTCTTCACTTTCTTTTTCAGATTCCACCGTTATTATTTGAGATTCTAAAGTTTGATCATCATGTGGTTGGAATATTTTTCCAGAGGGTTCTGCATTGTTGGTCTTTTAATTTTTTTGGTTGCTTTCCAAAGTGAATAATCAGTCCTGCTATCATTAGTTAGTTTTTTTAGACAGTTACTGATTGACTCATCTTTTACTTTTTGGATTTCCCTTCTTAACTGTTGGGTTAAATTGTTTAATTTAGTTTTATATTGAGGAGCTTGTGTTTGCTGCCATATTCTTCTCGCTGTTCTTTTTTCTGCCAATAGTTCTCTAATTTCTTTAGGGTATTTGTTTCCTTTTATTTTATATTTAATTGTTGGGGTACTTTCCCAGACTGATTGTTGTATATCATTTACAAATTTTTGAACTTCGTTTTCTACTTGCTCCTCGCTTTTTAATGGAACCTTTAGGTTAATTTTTTCTTCTAAGGACTGCCTAAAGTATTCCCAACAAGTACGTTTATTTATTAGGCTTGGATTTCTTTCTTTTTGAATAATTTTTTCCCTTAATGTCAAAAGTATAGGAGAATGGTCCGAGTTTAGGTCTCGACTTTCGTCTACTTGTATATAGTTCATTGATATATTTTTGATTATAAAAAAATCAATTAAGTCTGGTATTTTGTTTTGATCTGTAGGCGAGTAGGTTGGTTTTCCAGTTGACAAGGTTTCACTACCGCATTTTCTGACAGCTTTATGCAGTTCTTTACCTTTAGTTGTTGTTAGCCTAGAACCCCAATTGACATTTTTTGCATTAAAATCTCCTCCAATTATGTATCTTTCTCCTAGTTTACTGAAGAATTCGAGATAATCTTTTCCTTTTAGCGCGTCTTCCGTAGGGCAGTAAACACTAACATGAACATAATTATTTTTTGTTTTGACGTTAACAACAGTTGCTTGTATTTCAACTGTTTCATATTTCAGCTCTTCGTAATGGTGGATATTATTTCTAATTATAACAACGCTACCTCCTTTAGTAGTGTTTTCTGGGTGATTGGTTTTATATACTTGATAATTTTTAACTTTAATATTTGTTTGTCTAGTAAAGTGAGTTTCCGTGATAAGACATATGTCGATTTTTTCTATTTCCAAGACCACCTGCAATTCTTGTTGATGTTGCATTAGTCCATTGGCATTCCAGCATATAATTCTAAGATCATTGGCCATTTTTCTGTTTAGGGATAACTCCCTTAGCTCTATACTCAAGTGTGTGTGTGTGTAATCGCTCATCAAACGTATTAAGTATACTTAATATCAATTTCAGAGTTTGACTAATATCCTCACTTTGGGTAGTTTCTCTTTGATTTACTTTACTCCTTAATACTTGAGCGTAAGTCAAATTGCTCATTTCTTCCCGAGGAATTTCCGATACTTTTCGTCGTATTACTTCGGGCTTGTTTTTTCGAATGGTTGGTTTTCTACTTAAATTTGGATTTTTTTCATTCATTCTTTTAAACTTGATGCTTTGCAATTCAATAGCAACACTGCATCCTCTATAGTTAGCGGGATGATTTTCTCCTCAGTGAATGCATTTGGCCTGCCCATTTTTTGGTAGTACGCAATCTCTTGTATGATATTTTCCAGTACATTTGACGCATCTTGGTTCCTTATTGCAGTACTTTTGTGTATGTCCATACGCTTGGCATTGATGACATTGTGGTATAAGCTTAGACCTTCTTAAAGGCTGTATAATCACTTTGCATCCTAAGATGTATACATTTTAAATCTAGAAGAGATTTTTATTGAATGCCCACCCATTTACGAACACATTAACAAACCAAAACTTCAGATCTGAAACCGACATTCTAAAATAGAGGAAGGCACACTTACTAATCTTGCCGTAATATGTTTCCCTAGAAATATACATAAACCACGCGGAGACTGATTTCTATCTTTCCTAAACAAATTAAAGCGCTCAAAGGCTCAAGCTGAATTAAAGATATTGGTATTAGAAAATGTTCAAAAAAAAAACAAAGAACTTCCACTCTTAAAAATGTGATAAATCTCGTCAATATTAGAAAAGTCTTATTATATAAGTCATCAAGCACTTTTTATATCTTAGTTAAATTATATTTGTTGAGATACATCCCAATGGCTAGTCCCAAAGATAAATACAGTATCATTTTGGTTTGCAATCACTAGATCCATTGGTTTGGTTTTTTGTAGCCCTCTTATTGCCATCAGTGTCCAGCATACGACGTACATCGCGATATTCTCATGTTGTTGACGGCGTGAATTATGTTTGGCAGCATAAACTGCAATTATTTGATTGATGCTCTCCAATTATAAATCTCGCTGCAGTTTTTGATTTCGAATGTACGACGAGGCATTTACAAATGTTCCAAAGTACTTTATTTTGAAACATAAATTATCTTAACGTTTGTCTTCTTACTACAGCCCCAAATCTGTATTCTGTAAGTTCAGACAGGTTTCAGAATTAGCCGATATAGGAGCAATTTATTATGTATAAATATAGTTTAGAGTCTCTTCCTATGAGCCAATACATTTTCATTTAGCTACTTCACAACGATGATAATTTTCGGGGCACTGTCTTTTACAACTTATGGATGTTGTTGCAGTATATAAGCACAAGTTACAGCTGTGCTATTAAAAAACGGAAAAAATTCCAAATAAATACAAATATATGGCACGACAAATAAATGATGAGCCAAGAAAATACACGAAGACATTCTCGAGACTGCGTAGCCTGGTATGCACCACTGTAATGGACATCCCAAAGAAAATAATGTGCTTACTAACGCAAATAAATGCTGACTACTCCGAATGTACAGAAACTATCAGATTTGGCACATGAAATCACAAGTTAAAAGATGTTAACTAAAAAACTATGGTATATAGAGGACGTAAACGTTCCAAACCGCGTATCACTAAAGACACATATTAAACCAGTTGTAACGAATTGGCGAACGTTGTAGTAAAATCAGTGCTACTGTATCGATGTGAACGATGCAAGCATACTTTGAAGATCACTAGGAAACTCGTATGTGCTGGCCTAACACCATCACTAGTAAGAAACTTTTGCGCCAACCATTCAATCGATGTTGAAAAGAAAATTGTAAACTAGGACACACATTTCGGACATTTCTCTCTTATGGCTTTACGTCTCATAAAGGAATTTTACCGCTCGCACTGTCGACCTCCGTCTCGTTTTATTACACATTGCCTCCAGTTTCAACATCCTGTATCATGCAGAACATGATACAGGATGAAGTCGTCACGCCACATCAGCTGGTTGTTGTTGGGTTACTATTTTAATTGTTATGGGCCTTTATCGACGTGAACAAGCCATCTAATTTGGATCTTGTCTTATTTCGAAATTAACCCCAATGCGATACTGGTTCTCAATGACTCTCGAATGTAGAGAGAATTCTGCAGCCGTTAGATGTCAGGGTCCATTCATTTTTGCGTGTCCATTTATAATGCGCGAATTTGCATGACCGCGATAGATGTTTTCATAACAGAAGTTTCAGTTGTGCGTAGAAAACTTTGTAACTGGTAGCAATGTAAGCTTTTAAATCTGTGTGTTAATCGTTCTTCGATGTTTTAGTTAATCCGAGGTATATAAAGCCTTTCACGTAACTGAAGTGATGATCATCAGTTCCGAAATTTCCACTGGAGACACTCCTAGATGTCGTCAAGAACCAAGTTTTGTCTGTGTATTGATTTTTAATCCGAGTCGTCTAGCATTTCGGTCTAGTGGTATGAGATTATTAATAATATTATTCGGCCTTTGACAGAGCAGTCTTTGACAGAGAAAGGGTTTAGTCTGGCAAGTACAACATTAAAGCAAATACTTTATATTCAGTATTTAAAGGGCTATAGCGAGACGATTGCCACTATTTAGGCTCTTAATTTAGAGTCCTACTTTCCAATCTTTAGGTTGCTTTTCTTTAATCCAGATGGCGAAAGTTAGATCGTAAAACTGAGTTGCAATTGCTTCTCTGTTTTTAATCAGTTTTGCGAGAACCCGTCATTTTTTGTCATTTTTTAATGACCACACCTCAATGCATCATAGCTCTGTTCGTAATTACATCGTCATTCCTATTAAGTTGGTTTTGAAAGTAGAACCACCATACCAAGAAAAACATTTGTTCTTAGTTCACCATTTTTATTCCTGATGGTGATGGATATAGGGTAAACAGCTTTGGAAAGATTTTGGGCGTTAGCAAAACAATCACTGGGAATTTTCGTTTAGCACATGGCCGTTGATATTTTCGATGAAGCTCCTCATAAATTCATGTTTCTTTTGTCGAAGAACAAACCCTACACGTGCTCTGGAGGCTATGCTCTACCTTCTTCCTGTCGACATCTTTGGTAAGCAGAGAGCGGCAACTACGGCTGCACGACTCTCTGCCGTGTTTGAGTAGAAATGTCTACAGACGGGCCACTCGACGATTGGCAGTTCGCTTATGGAGGACTTGGGGAATAGTGACTACACAAAACCGATTGTATGCTTTGAAAAGGGCTTCCGGACCCTTATCCGCTCAAGGGAATCCTGGGGGAACAGATCAACAGCGGAAACTGGAAGTATACAATTCTACACTGACGGCTCCAAACTAGACGGCAAAGTCGAAGCTGGAGTGTATTGCGGCAAATTAAATGTGAATATATCCGTTCGTCTTCCTGATCACTGCAGTGTGGACCAGACAGAGGTGGTAGCCATTGAGGAAGCGCTGACTTAATTGATGCATAATGTCATATGCACAAGAGATATAATGATATATGTGGACAGTCAGGCGGCAGTCAAGTCGCTGTAATCAGTTTCTCTGACGTCCGCGGTGGCATTGAAATGCCGCTCATCTCTTAACAAGATGAGTGTGCATCTCAATATCCAGATAGTCTGAGTGCCCGGTCACTCGGACGTTCTGGGGAACAGCAGGGCTGACAAACTGGTAAGGAAAGGTACAACTCTCCAATTGAAACCGGAAAGGGCAAATCTGGGGAGGCCTATAGCAGCGCTTTTTATGGCGCTTAAAAAGGAGGCGATAGCCTCGGCATAGAAGAGGTGGAATAACACCATAACATGCAATGTAGTGCGGCAAGTCTTGCCGAAACTGGGCTTGAAGCGCTCCAAAAAACTACTATCCCTACGTAGACCTGACTTAAGTATAGTCGTGGGGATGCTCACAGGACACTGCCTCATTGGGGAGCATGCAAGGAGGCTTGTGTCAATGGCAAATAACTTCTATAGAAGCTGAATGGATGAGGAAGGAAGAGACTGTGAGCCACTTCCTCTGCTCATGCCCGGCGCTAGCTTACAAGAGGTACAAACATCTGGGCAAGTATTGTTTCGACGGCCTTATGGATCTCGAGAACTGCAATGTGCAAGATATCTTACGCTACATAAGTAGCTCTGAATGGTTCCAATGAAGGTGAAAGGAGAGTAGAATCCTTTGGTATCACAATGGGCAGTCACCGGTCTAAGTTTTCGTTAGCAGCCACTCTAACCTAACCTATCCGAAGAAATTTGCAGGTTTCTTTTCTAGATTTTAGGTATTCCATTACGAGTATTCCGCGTTTGATACTTTTCTTGCACTTTCTGCTTATTTGCAAGGCTAATTGGCACCGGTCACAGTACCACTCATTGCGAGCTTTCATTGTGCGTCTTCTTGTGTGTTATAGTTGTACTGGTTAACTGTAATATTTGCCTCTGCTTCTGGATATTGAATGGATGTTCAGGGTGGGTTTGCCATTCTGTAAAAACCATCTGGTGGCATACTTCGATATTCAAGCGCACGTCAAAATGCTTATGAAGTGTCTCTTTGAGATCATGAGGTGATCTATTTGATTTGCAGTTCTTCTATCATTCAATCTCCACGTTATTTTGTGAATTATTTAATGAGGAAAAATGCGCTTAAGATTACTAGATTTTAATACGTCATAGCAAGTTGAACGGCGTGAAATACGTTGTTACTTACTTGGTGTTAATTTATTGAAATATTATTGATTACGTCTTTTAGCTTGACAAAGAACAAATCTGTGACATCATGTGATTTGTGTTCGAAGGGTGCATAAATGTCGACGAACGTTATGTTTAAATTTTTTGGTGCGAATTCGAATTTTGCAAATTCGCATATTGATTGTGCGGAAGTCAATGATATGTTGATCCGCTTGATTGGATAGTTTTTGGAGATCACTGGGTCTTAGCAGGCTTAGTACGTTCCATGTTCCTATTTTTATAGCATGCTATGCTTTTATAGCACACATTTATATAGCGATCTCCAAAATCGACGCCCGCTTCAGTCGCCCCTTACATGGAGAATAGCCACTGAAGATTTGTATCCGTCCCTATATTTTTTGATTGAACCCAAACCCAAAGAAGTGAATACACCATAATATATCAAACCTATATAGGTTCCCTTTACTAGAAAAATGATTGTTTAAAAATTTAAATATATTTTTATCCGAGCGGCATCGACTTTGGATACGGATATCAATGTGAGAGGAATGTCAAAGGAATTTGTTTTGATTTGTTTTAATCAGTGGATAAATTGTCAAGTTCAATTAGTTGGTCGTTGGCCAATTATAATCTTGGTCGACAAGAAGCACCTTCGAGCAAGGCATAGTTTCTTCTATATTTTTCCCCGATATAAAGTACTATGCTAAGGGGTGGTTTTCAAAAACACATCAGATATGAGTTGGATGAGGCTTAGAACGGACTAACTTGTGGTCTTAACTTACTAGTTCTGGTCAAAAAATGTATTCGAAATTTGCATAAAAGTGAATGCGATTTTGTGAATGGGAAAAATCGATTATTTTTAATATACGAACTGCCTCCTAGTAGTTGTATTTTTCATTGGCTTTAATTGGAACCTAAAAACTAATTAAATTATTGTGAAAAACTATTAAACTATTAGAAAACTCAACAGCTTTATAGTTAGTCTTTTTCTGAGATCTTTTACAAGATCTTTCAGACCATTTATTTACAATTGATGTTGTAGCTAGTTATAATCATGAACGATTTGACACACAATTGTTCACGGCGTTGTGGTCAGTGGCGGAAATCGAGCCGCGTTTTTGTTGGCGTTTTTGTATCAATTAATTCGAAAGACTTTTATTGTAAGTTCAATTTCATTCTTTATATAAATTACATATTTATTTAAATGGAGAGTACAAAGCAATTCGGTTATGCAATGCAATAACCTTTAATTACAATAAAATTATCATTATATCACAGATATCAAACAACAGTCGTCCACGTAAATTAGATGTATTTAAAATTGACCTACGACCAAAATCCTCTAGAATCTATTGTATGAATTTTCATTATATTTCCTTGTGTATTCCGTGTGCTACCCGATTTGCTTGGTTTATAATTAAAGGCAATTGGTTCTACATAATTAATTGGCGGTAATAAATTTACTTTGGCAGTATTTTTAGAATTACTAATATTGGCAATTTGGTCTCGTACCGCAATACCCAGTGTAACAGTATTTGTGTTAAGCTGTAAAAAAAACATAGTATCAAAAAATAAAAGATACATAATATTTGCACACAACTTACAGTAGATTTTGCGATTGGTGGCTCCTGCACACTTGTTAACCTTGTTATTGCATCTTTATACTTTTTTTTATCGAGTGATGTTAAAATATTATTTTTATGAAAGTTTTGGAGTACCTAAAATAAACGAAAATTGGAAAATTTTTGTTGGCATAATATTTTAACGTTGTGTGTACATACAATTTGTAAAATTCCACAATTATTTACAAGAAAATCACGTTGTGCCATTAAACGAATACGTTCACGCTCATCGTTTTCATTAATATTATTATTATTAGGATCTATTTCCAACGTAGCTGAATTCTTTCGTTGCCTTCGTAATTTCATTTTTTCTTCAAATTCCGACATAAATTTTGGCTTGTTTCTCGAACAATATGTTTGCTCGTTCATTAAACGATGTTCAAACTCTTTCCGTTGCTGTTTAACACACTCTTCACGACGTTTACTTGCCGCAGTTTCCGAATAAACTGATGCCTGATTTATATTCATTTGTAAAAATGCCGCATATTTATGAGGATCACCGTGTTGTGGTGGCATTATTCGACGATATCCACCCATATGAGAATCTTCCCATGCTATTTGAGCTTCCCATAATTTTTCTGGTGCTGAATCACTTTGTTCATTCACATTGGTTGTCTCTTTACTGTTTGTATGTTCGGAAAATGATTTTGAATGATCTTTGATTCGTTGCAGCAAACGATTTTTAACACGTTTCTTATCTTCATCGAGACAACGTTTTTTATCCGTTAACGATATATGCAATAAACTAAATGCATCTTTAAGTAAAGCATCTTTAATTTCTTTATCGATTGGTTCCTCGGTATGAAAACTAGGTGAATGATTAACTTCTAGCACGTACGGTTTTAATTTGTTATCGATTAAAATATCAATACCTAAAATTTCAAAACACGCCTGTATAATATCGTGTGACGGAAAACAAGCACTATAGTTATGTTTTAGCATAGGATATGCACTTAAAATGGTTTTCACTATTATATCGTCGATATTTGCCCATAACTCCATTATATTATGACCTTCCTCTTCGAGTATTTTATTGATCGAAGAAAATTTTCGTTTGCTTCCGCACTCATGGTCTAAATTATACGTTCGACTATGTCTATTAACCGAATAATTTGTTAAATGCATAAATACGTTAGTTGTGTTATGCCCATTTGGCTCTTTATATTTACTTGTAGCAAATCGGGCTAAACCTTCATTATAAACAAAAATTCGTAACGGATCCGTCGAAGTAATCAACACGTATACTCGAAGGTCAAATTTAAAACCATCGATCAACAATGGTTTATTAATATATAATTGACAAATTAATCGTTCGGTCGGTTTAATTTCTTTTGGTGTTTTTGTGATCCATATACCTTTTCCTTGTGCCCCTTGGTCCGGTTTTAAAATAAAAGTTTTATTACGATGTAATTTACTATACGCTATGACTTCGCCTAAACTGTAAATTTATAATTTTAAAAATTAATAATATTGTAAATCGAATACTCATATATTTTATATATTATATACTCAGCCGGTAGACACCAAGTTTTTGGAAATATTTGAAAATCCAACGGAAATACTTTGGCCATGCGACCCAAGTTTCGTGCCAATAAATCTTTGCGACAAATTTCAAACATTCCCGGAAAATGATTAATTTTTTGAAATCGTCGCATATCTTTACAAAATTCAACGCCAAGTATTGTATCAGTCCAACAAATATTCCAAAAATCATTGTCTTTTACAAATTTATAACCTAATTGGCGGGAAACACGTCTAATGGCTTCATATTTGCAATTTGTTAAGCAAATACAAATTTTATTTCTAAAATAAATAAGAAGAAAATAATTTAGATGTAATTTTGTTAACTGAATTATTTTTTTTTGCTTTTAAATCAAAAAAAATGATAGCCAACTTCATTCCGGTAAAAAAAATCTTATTTGGCTTAAACAATTGAGGTTTTATTCCGTTTGCCGCCAACAACGATATTGAAGAATCACAATAAAATATTTTAGAAAAATAAAATTTTGTATTTAACCAGCATGAATTGCAGCATGGTAAATATATTAAACATAATAATATTGTAGTTAATTACAATTAGATATGAAAATCGTATTTTCCACAGAGTTTTTCAAGTGAACAAGAAGATATAAAATTTCAAGAATTAGATCTACTGCTTGATGAGGCCTTGAGTTTATTTCAAGAATTAAAATCTTCTGAATTCATAGAAGTTATTAAAGAATACAGCGAGCATGAGTTTAAACAGAATTTACGTTTGAATCGATCTACCATTTTTGAATTGATCAGTAAGCAGCGTTCTTAGTTTTTTTTTTTTTTGTGTTTTGTTTACCTTAGTTATGTCTCATTTTTATTTTAGCGACCTATAAATCATATAACTTAGCAAAACAGCGAACTGTTGATGCGGAATTAGAAATTTACGTATATATTTGGTATTTGGGTAATTTTTTAACACTAAGCCAAATAGGAAATCTATTTAGACTTGATAAAGAAATTATACAGAAAGCTTTACATCGAGTATCTGAATTCATCGTTGATCAATACAAAAAACATTTGCGTTGGCCAAGTCACGACGAATGCATGAAAAATTCGATTAAATTCGAACAAATAACTAAAATTTCAAATGTAGTTGGTGTAATGAAAATGATACAAATTAAAGTTAAAGCACCCAAATATGATCCAGAAAAATATTTGAATAATCAACTATTCTACAGTATTACGGCGCAAGTAATAGTAGATGCAAATAAAAAATTTATAAACGTATATAGTAACGAACCGGGATCTTTAGCCGTGGATTATGTTTTAAGAAATAGTCCGATTTATCAAAGTTGCATGCAAAATATGAATTATTATTTTCCACAAAATACATTTATTTTAGGCCAAAGTGATAAATATCCAGTGAAAACATGGCTTGTTCCACCATTCAAAGAAAATCTATATTTAAGTTATGGTGAAAAACGTTTTAATCTATTACATTATGGTGCGGGAAAGTTAGCAAAGGACGCAATACGTCAAGTTTTCGTTCGATTTCGTAAATTATCGTTTTTCAATGAATATTTAAACATTGATGTGTTAACAAATATAATTTATTCGGCATTTATTTTGCATAATATTTGCATCGATTGTAATGATTTAAATTCAGACTTGATACCAAATCGATCCGATGAATTGAGTGAGTCCAGTAGACGGCAATTACTTATCGAAGAGCTTTATATTAAAAATATAATTTAAAGAATTTTTAACAGCATGTTCATAAACTAATTTAATTGTAATTTACTGAAATTCAACTATCTTATTCAACAGACTGCATACATTTGAACTTTTTAATATAAAAATAAAAAAAATTTCGCAAAATATGCAATTTTTTTCAAATGGTTCTGGTTTATGTAGAACCTAACAGGGTTCTTGATAATTCTGTCACTCTCTACCTTTTCGAATAAGATTCGGTCGCGTTCTTTATTTTACCGTACTGTTAAATTATTTATAATTAATGGAAGTGTTCAACCGAAAAAAACCCTCGAGCAACATCCAGTTGAGCAAACAATAAAATTGCTCTATTGGCTTCAGTAATTTCTTTGCAAGAAAAGCACTATTATGTTGAAGAAAATAATAAAATTTTGTAAAGAAAAGTTTTTTAATTGCAAGATTTTGTAAAGCGACATCAAACTTTTTATAATTTTGCTATGGAATTTTACCTCACTAGATTAAAAATGCATGAAAGAAATCCAGTGAAAGAAAAACTTTTAGATTGTTTAACAAATTTCTAATTGATCAAGTGGAAAAACGTGCAAAATATTTTACAAAAGGCTCCAAACACTATATGTATTTTGTTTCTTAAAGTAAATTTTGATAAAGTGGTAGAAGCGGAAGAATAGAATACCGTAATTTGTCCGTCCGCTCCCGTTGTTTCGCTTAATAGTTAGTAGCATTAGATATTGCAGCTTTATAGGAGAAGAAATGTAACCTCAGTTTTTCAAAGCCTTTTTTACGGTGCTTGATTTTATAATTGCGAGATTAATAATGTGGGGTTTCTAATATCACGCTCCTCAAAATTTGGTAACGGTATTTGTTTCGTTAAATTTAAAAAATGTTTTTAAAGGTTTTGATCCTGCAGTGCTCTAACGCGAGATCACACAAACAGAAATGTTAAAATAACTATGGTCCAAGATCTTCTTAGGACATGGATAGATTTCCTGATAGTTTAGCAATAATTTTAAGTGACCATTTAAATATTTCGAAACAATTAGTTTGAGATGCAAATTTGTAACTTTGAAAAAATATTAAATTTAAAAATTCGAGATTAAATTTTATAAAACTGTATACTTACTTGATTTCATTTTTCTGTTGATTTTTCCGTTTCAATATACTAATTTCATCGGGTGACCGATCGAATTTCATTTTTTTTATACGTAATTTTAGTCCAGGAGGAGTAATTCGACTAGTATGTTGCTTAACAAAACTTTTTTTAATTTTTTTCCGAACCGGTGGTGATCCATTGATTACATTCTGCTGTCCGCTTGTCACAGAACTCTTTTGCGATCCATTGCTGCTTAGGTAAATTCTAGATAACAATTTTATTTTATCAACATTATTACTATCACTTATATTATCGGCCACCATTTTTAATAGTATAAAAAAAAAAATTATAAATTTTTATAAAATAAAACTCAAAAACTAGAAATTTTGTTTTATTTTAATTTGCAATTTTCCGAAAACGTCACATTCATGTAGCAAATGCACGCGTAAGTATGGGCTTTTAAATTTTTATGTTTTTCAATTTTTTTTTATGTCACCTCGTTACTTGGACAAAATTACAAATAAAAATTCGAACAAAATTTTGCTAAACATTTTCGCAACGATAGCTATTGTAAAAAAAATAATAACTTTAAAATAAAATTTTCCGTTTACCAACTTTATTATTATATAGGTCTACCTAGTATTGGCATTCCAACACCGAAGATAGAAAATAACACATTTCCCTTCCAATTATTTTTTCGAATTAAATGAAAATTTATTCGTTACACAAAAAGTTTTAAAAACAACTTGTCATTGTGTGCTAGTAACGCAAGACTGATGGAAAAATGTTATTTTCCGTTTTCTTTTCGTTTTTTTTTTTTTTTTAATGAAAAGTTTTTTATTAGACGGTTTTATAATATGTATATCGTATCAGTCAGGGGATAGAACTTAAATTTTGTTACTTTTATTTTGAAAATTTCATTCTGTACAAACGTGTCAATTAATAATGGACGGTCTCGGACGATCTCACATCTTGTTGTACAAGATGTGAGATCTTATAGGTCGGCTGCCAAATTCGTAGACTGTGATCATCAATGCGAGACATCAAATTAATGGTTTGATGAAGGAAGTCGGCTGTGAGGAAAATGATCAAAAGCGCGATAGTAAAAGGCTAACAGTACAATAATTACACCATACCTTCAGATCTAGCTACAATGAAGACGATCAATCAAAATTATATAACTAGTCATTGCTTATTTTGGCATGGTATTTATATTATTATCTAACATAGTATTGTAGAGGATAACTCTTTTAACAATTCGTAACATAATGTTAGTTGTTCGAAAATGAACACTCTAGCAACTTCATACGACTCGATCAATATTAAGAATCTACCGTTTGTGTATTGATGATTTTTGGTAGCCATTGCTCGGTTCTAATTCAAATGGGGTTTTAGTTAAATTGATTGTTCTTTTCCTGTCATTGGTCATATTAAAGATGGCTGATGTTATTAATGGGGCTTTTAATCTCAATGACATTAATATTTTGTTTTTTGTTCTAATTTGAACTTTGTAATAGTACTGTCGCTTTGCTTTCTGAAGCTAAATTAATTTTCGTTTTATTAACATTTTACTAACATTTTAATCCAATCTGGATTCTCTGGTTTGGACACTGTGAATTTAAAATGCCTCAAATGAGTTTGTCTTTTCATCTCAAAATACATGATTTTAACCTTACGTCCTCATCCTTCCTAGCCAGTGAACGCTTAGAAAGATCAATTTAAACCAGGTTTATTCTTGATATTAGATTTTGATCATATTTATTTGAGTATTGTTTTAGGATGTAGTTTATCAGATTTTTACAAACTTCATGCTCTTTTATTTTCTAATTACTTATAACTAATCTAACTAAGCAGCCATTATTTTTTTTATGTTTTAATCCATGCAATTCTTTCTGTGGCCGAAGCTTTCCCAACTCTTTCGTGGTTAATTTAATGTCCTATCGTATGCTTTAAATACTCATCTACACGTTGCATTGCTCCAGCCATCCTGACCTGGCATGAAAGATGGTTCAACCCATGGATTCTGCACTCCAACATTGAGTTGCTTTTATTGACATCACCGATCGCAATTAAGTAATGTAAAATCCCTGTTACATATTTCCTGTGGGAATTCAAAATAATTTCTTCCCGACCCAAACAACGCAGCTTTATCCACTGCACGGAAGCCATTGCTCGGTAGCCATTCTATTTGTTTAGGAAACTGTTGCTTAGTAGGTTTTATTCCTCTAACTTGCGTATTCTCCGATTTAGGGTCTTACAAAATCTAGTTTCAGAACCGTGGTTATTAAAATCCTAGTCTTTCAAATCCTAATTACCTACTTAAATCACCGGTCAGATAGTAATAGTTAAGGTGTTGGATTAAACATACCGCGTGACCAATTGTGTGTAAAATCATTCGTTGGGGTGGACCACCACAACGATCACTAATTGTAAAAAAAATATGGTCTAATAGTTAGATCTTGTAAAAGATCTCAGTAAAGAGTCAACTTTGATCTGAAATGCTGTTGATTTTTGAATTTCTTAACTTCTGGTACCAATATATTTCGAGCGATCCAAAATTATAAAAATAAAGAAATTTTCAAAACTAGGAAAATCAGCCAAAAATGATGCAATGTATGCCGCATATAGAAGCGGTTTATTTAAAATACGTGAAATACTGCGCTCCCAAATTGATTTTTAAATCAATTGATCAAGACCAATCATCCTCTTAGACAAATTGTTTTAAACCAATCTCCCAGTTACCATCAGAGGTATTAGACACATATTTAGAGTGTGGTAGGAAATCCTGGTTTTTCTCCAAATTAGGAAAAATAAAGGTTTCCAAAAACCAGGATTTCGAACTAAGATAGAAAAATCTTCAGAATTTTAGAACAAAAATTTAAAAAAATTAGGATTTTAATATGCTTTTATATATCAGAATTTCGAAGAGAACCCGTCGATGTAATATCATTCTAATGATATTATACTCGTTTGAACATATTCGATATGTATTCAGCCATTTAAAACCAAAGGATATTAGCAAATTGTAACAAACATTGATTTTGTTTAATGCCTTTTTACAGAAGTGCTGCTAATCTGCAATTTATTACTGCCTAAGCTTAAAACTACCAAATCCACCCTTAAACCAATATAAGGGATTTACAGCCATTTAAATGTATCGTGGCTATAAAGAAATCATCCTTGCTCTGCATAAAATAAAAACAGTTCTCCTTCGAGGTAGCCGTAGGGACTATTTTGTGGAACTACATTTAGTAATATATTTTATTATTATCATATTATGGCAAAGCGAAGCCTATACCCGATAAATTAAAAGTGGCCTCATGTTGTCCTAAATTTAAGAAAGGTGATCGATTAAAATAAGAAAACTATCGCGAAATAGTTCTCCTTTGTACGCTAAATAAATTAGTGCCTTATATAATATTAGAGAAAATCGCTCCTCTAGCGGAGAAAATTGCAGGTAACAACAAAAAGGATTTCGACCAAATATATATATCAGGAAAGTTTGATTTGCTTTGAGATGTCTGGAAATACTTCAAAAATATGTGCGTTAGAACAATACTTAAGGACAATATATTATACCACCATGAAGAGTTATCATAGAGTACCTTCATTATTGAACCATTTAATCAGACAAATCCTTCTGGTTTTAGTGCTACGACATGGACTAAAAATGATACAGATATAGAGTATTTAGGCTGTACCTTATTAGCCTCAAACCTGACTGTACTCGGTAACCGTTTTATTTATTGTTTGTTTTCTTTGCTATATGTTCTGGGGCCTTAGCACATTCAATTTTTTTGCAATTGTAAATTGAAAACTTTTATTAATCTCGTCCAATTTTTAGTTAATTTTAGACTCCCAATTCAATCCTAGTTCTTAGCTACGAAATTTAACATAAAGAAATTTAACTATCACTTAGCATGTTGGAATTTTTATCCATGATATATCATACCTTTCGTGTTCATATACAAATTTTAAATATTTTCGAAACCAAGGGTATATTTTATATAAAAATAACATAAATTAGCACAAAGTTTTCTTATGTGATATATATTATATAAATAAAGACAAATGAATTTAACTATTTAAAGAATTTTTAATTACATACCTTGTTCTTATGTTACATAATTTTGATAATTTCAAATATTTATTTACCAACAATGAAACCATTTTTTAACTGATTTTAATTTTTGAATATACGTACGAATGGAAATGTTTGTATAAAATGACAGATTCGAAAAAAAAAACGAAAAGTATTCACATGAAAGTATTCACATGAATTGGTTGCGTTCATTGATTATATCTGCATGATCGACACACCAGTTTTTAAATTGATTGCTACTTTAAAAATTCGATCGTATTTTATGCGAACGGTTTACAAAAAATGGTTTTCAACATATCTTTACGTAAAACTATTTTGTACAATATACTAACAAAACCACTAGTTGTTATAGTAATATTGATATATTATACGTTATATAAATATATCTTTAAAGTTAATAATATTCTTTAGCAAAATAAAAATTGTCTACATCAATTAAAATGAAAATTTGATGCATATACACTACGTTCTACCGTTTTGGTTTTTTGTAATAAAAAAAGAACAAAAACTATTAAATTGAATTAAACTTTTTATGTTTTTAAATCACGCGTGTTTCACCGTATATAGTACAAATTAAAAATAGTAATAAATAAACTTGAAGACATTATATCGATATGGTAAATATATTAAGCGGGAATTAAGGTTATTAGGGTAATAATATGCTCGTACCATCATCAAATAGTTTTGCATTCATTCACATTAGCTAAAATCTATTCACTGTTAACAAACTAATAACGGTAGAGCTGAAATCAACAGGCAAATATTTGATTTTGTTTTTTAAATATAATCGTAATGAGGGTGAGCTAAATATATACCCCAATTTAGTCGATACTAAGTATAAACTCCCGACGCTGACTAGCGCATTGGAATGTTGGTTTATATAAATAATTACTTAATGATAAGTAATTCGCGTTTGCTACAAACAATGGGTGATTTATCGATATGTTAGGTTCAATAAACGGATAAGTTATCGGTACGGAAAATAACAACGCCTTTAGTCTACAGTCTGTCTACCTATAATTTAATTAGGGGGTATAACTTTAACATCCGAAAAATAAAGGCGTTTAGATTAGTACATGGTTTTATTGAAATTTAAAGACAATAAAGAACTATATTGCTATGGGTATGAGTCATAACTTGTGTCATAAAGTTGACGAATCCATTGTAAAGATAAGCAAAAGTGAGAATTTAGATAACACATACTATAATTACCCTGAATCTATAAATTTATAAATACCTTCTATTTTAGTCCTGTGGCTTTCCCATGTCTCGTAAATAACATATAAATGATATCATTTAGATTATACGACAGTATCCTTTGCTTGTCGTGGGACGCAACTAAACGACTGGATCGCTGGGTTGAACATAAGTATAAGCATTGGTAATCCGAGTCACTTTTTTGAGGGCTACTACCTGGATAAAATAAACAGTCGATTAGTCTTCCAAAAAACACCATTTTGCTAAATTAATTATCGAAGATACACTTGCTAAGGCATTGCATTGGGGATGTCAATTAGCTAAGATGAAACGCAGTACTGAGTTACAAAGAAACGGCGATAGTACTAAACCAAGTAAAGCATTACTCATATTGTTCTTTCGTTCCAGATATTGAAGACTCTAGGAAATGTTGATCTTAACTCTAGGAAATGTTATTATCCCCCGGACCCTTGGTTTCTGGACTTTAAGAAATCGTTGGAACTGAGGTTATAAGCTTTCTGGTAAATATTTTAATTGAACCATTCGTAGTAAGGAAAAACTAGCTAAAAATTCCATTTGGGCCATCGAACTGAAGACAGTTATGCTCTTATCCAAAATTACGATTAGTGGTCGGCAGATCTACTGCATCATTTCCTACTGCTAGATCTGCTTGTAAGATTTTTAGCTACCATTGGTCACTCATAATAATTATCTGTCTATAGTTTAAATATCTTGAAATACCGACCAGCAGCTAGCTGAAGTTGTACATGGTGTTAGGTGTTGATGGGATAATACAGTACTCTTTGTTTGTCGTAGGGGCTGACTAACGGAAAGTTGGATCGCTGAGCTTACTACTCATATAACAACGGCAGATGTGTGTGTCGTTATTTTAATTATTCCGAATTGGATGTTGTGCGAAGCAATGTTCAGCTTCGATCTGATGAGGAATTTAGTTAAAAATTAATTTTCATCTCATCAAGCCATAACGACTGAGTACTAATTACTAATTTACGCTGTATATATATATCAATGTACTGAGTACATGTAGCGTTAGCGAATAATGTGAAAGTGAACGAAATATCTGGATATTTAATACTCGTAGTGTAGTGATGGTCATTACACTCGCATCATTTTAAAAAATCAACAAACTTTGCAGCCATGTATATGCATATAGCTTCCACAAATCCAGTGGTTTTACTTTTCACCGAGACCAACATTTTGGTCTCCGGTGATTCTCTGGCCATCGGTATTAAGGGTTATTCCTTAATCTGGAAAGACATCCTTTTAAAAGCCATCCTTTTTCTAAGTGGTTTTGATTGAAGCCCAAATATTCCAAACAGCGCCGCTCATTTTGGACTTAATACTCTTTCAGATTCCATTGAGCGCATCTTTTAGAAATCACCAAATGATGCAATCACTGTGGAAGATGATTTCAATGTTCACAATGATAAGTGGCTTCCATCTTCTAAATCCGTTTCACTGGCTGGTGAGGCGGTTGAAATGTTCGCAGCTTTAAAATAACTAACAGAGCTCGTAGATCGGCCTACGGTAATACCAGATCGACTCAACGATACAGGTTATCTACGGAACCTGTTTTTAAGATCTCAAGTGGGGAAATACAGTAATTCTGTTTGTTCCTTTTTAGGAAAATCTGACCATCGGCTTATTACAGTGGCATTTCCAAAACTGTGGTTCTAAGAGAACTTTCCTCCTAAACAACAATTATAGCACTATAAAAATATACGGATGAGGTTGGGATGGACCAGTTCTTAAAGACTACAAATAGCACTTTTGTTTTGCCGGTAATACTGATATAGTGCAGCCATTCTGTTTTCGACTGTCCTTCTCTCAGGAATGGAACAGTTCACTCCTTACAGTCTCGATAAGCTAAAAAACAGCAACCGCCAATAATGAAGCCTCTCACAGCAAATATGTAAAAACGCCGTCAATTGATAATGTAGCTGAATTTAAGCCAGCTATAACCCTGGCTATAACCCTGAAAATGCCGTCGCAAGTTAAAGCAGATCACGAGAAGAGGGCAGAATAGTTGCGACAAGTCTTTCCGCCCTAAAAGATGGGGACAATATTTTTTCTACTTTCCAAAAAATAGATAAGCTCCTTGCCCAAAATTTGCTGCAAACTGTAATTTAGCTAATTCTAACTTAACACCCCCGATTATCTCTCTACCCAGCTTTCCAGACCTAGAGCTTTTCCAGACCTAGAGCTTTCACTAAAGTCTTTGCAAACCTTAACAAAACCAAGTCAGCCGGTCTGGATGGTATTCCCCTTATTATTTTCAAATATTGTTGTAATGTTTAAAGCTACTATCTCTGTCAAAGCTACTATCCTGTTATCTTGGTGCTTTTCATCTAAATCAGCAACTCTCAATCAATAAACTCCTATGCTGGAGACAGCTCGCTTTCCACGTCTTACTGTTTACCGTCAACTTCATTGCGAAAGTAAGAATGGCTATGAAGGTTCACCGTACGCGAGATCTAAATACAATTCGTGAATTGGGTGAAGCCAACTCAAAGGTTTGGGTTGAATTCCATCCAAAAAAAACTTCAATGCTGTGTTTTTTCTTGGGGAACTGTGATGGATATTCGCAGTCTTTTCTAAGTGATGGATCCAGCTTGGCTACGTCTGGCACATTTGAGATTCTCGTCTTAACTATATCAAAGCGAATAGCTTGGTCTGAACAAATAAACAAAGCAGCATTTGGTGCAGACAGATGTCTTGGAACTAATTTTTACGACGATCTAAGTTTTACTGTACTCCATCAGAAACAAGACCTATATAAGGCTCAGATTGGAGTATAATACATATTTGGGTAGAAGTACTGAAAACTCATTTGACTCCACTCGATCAGGTCCTTAACCGAGAATCTGGAGTGATTGCGGACGTAAATTTATTGAGTAATCTTGATTCTCTTTCCCATAGGCGTAATGTGGGAGCCTTTTGCGTTTTGTGCAAGTTTACATACTTTCACGGTCATTGTTCATTAGAACTTTTTCAATTTATGCCTGGTTGGACAAGGCCGGATTTTCTTCTAAGGCCAGAGGTAAAATAGGCTGTTTTGGATTTTAAAGCAGTCGATAATTGGATATTAGAGTTAGTTGCGATAAGCCAACCTGCCAATAATTTGTGCTCACGAGGGCACAGATATTAGCCAGCCCAAAGATAAAGACGCATTGTACAATAATTTAGATAATCGAATGGGATCCATAACAAATCACAACGTCAGGATAGTAAGTGATTGATGACTTTAATGCAAGAGTTGGCAAAATCAGACTGACTTCAGTTGAAATATAGGTCAGAACTCTCGACATAAACTAGCGACCTATACTGAGGCAAGGACAATGTACTTTGCACACGATTTAGTAGAGTCTAGCACATTTTTTCTTGGTAAAATGATCTACTTGGACAGATGGACATATACACTCGTAACACGTCCTAAAGTCAAAAGGATTATGTATTCACTTTTCAGGAATGGGTCACATCCAAGATGTGAGATCATATCGGTTAGCGATAAAATTCGTAGGCATAGTGATCATCAATTGGTCACTGCAAAGCTACGATGGCAGTTTTCGTAAAAGTTAGGTATAATTTGAATGCTCTATGGGCGGTATTGAAAACCAGTTATCATTGCCATTCATCCGACTCTATAGCGAAAATTAAACCCACAAATGTTTGGTTTGACAAGCAGTGCCGTCTTGCTATGAAGCAATGGAATATAGTATATATAAAACCGCGATGTTGTAGTTACTCGACATTTAGAACAAGCACTTGGAACGAGCATCTATCTAATTTACTCAATTTTTAACATGTGTCAAATGTTATAGATAAAAGTTGTCAAATTAGATAGATGATAATAGATATGCACAGAGGACCCATCCTATGAAGAGACTAAAAATTTGTTCTCCTGGAGTTGATTACATTAACTTCGAGCTTTTGATACACGGAGGAACTCCGTGGAACTATTTGTTTGACCTTAAACGATAACTATGTTCAATTAATGGAAAATAAGGATGATTTCCTCTGAATCGGTCAGTCTTTGGAAATATTATATAATATTTCGAGACGTACGTCAGGTGTTCCTGGATTTTGAACCCCATAACAAATATGGGCGTTAAAGAAAAATGACTGTAATGTAGTCACAAGGTTGTGTTAAAGTCGAGAGCGAGCTATCAAGAAAATTTAAAATTAGCTCGCAGCTAAGCTATATGTTCTTTTCAACCACGAAATGATGAATTTGATGAAAATTCAATCACGTTTCGCCAGTCAATCCTAAACGAATTCAGCGATGTCTGAGAAGAGAGACGCTATTTGGCTGAAGCTAAGGTCGCAGTTGGTGAAGATGCCTTATGGATTGGAGAACGACTTGGCTTGTCTGGTTTTCTATAACAATACGAACGGCAAGCATGGGATTGAAACCGATGGAGCCGGATTGTTAATTTGGTACGGGCTTTTATTATTATATATTTTATTATATTATAATAAAAGCCTTTTATTATTATTATAATTATTTAAATGGGGTAGAGTATTTAATGGAAAAATTATGTTAGCGGTTTAGTTTTACGAATGCTTTACTAGATCCCCTTACGAGATTACGAATACTTTGGAACCATCAAGTGAAAATTACACACTTAATTGGCAGGTTATAGTTACCAATATGCTATCGCCCTATGATGTATCAATACTGTTCTGTTTACGGTTATGGCCAATAAAGGCCTATAAATTTAAGAAATTTAATTATAGAAAAAATTGAACCGTACTCATTCAACAAACAGTCTAAATTTTGATTCGCGTACTGTAATTATTTCAAGCGCAAATACAAAGAAATGAACGTGCCCATACGAAGGTTAATTGTCAGAAAAATGTAAATGTCAAAGAACACAAAATACAAACAATTCGTAAATTTGGAAGTTATGTTCAGTATAATTTAATATTGTAAATTTTTACTTTATTTACTTATTTATTTTATTTAATTATTAAACAAATTTAAATGCATTTAAACATATAAAAGAATTTAAAAAATGCTGATTCATTAAATCATATTCTACAGTGAGAAAATAAATAAAATTTCTTTTGTTTTGATTCGAGTGGGTCTTTGTACTACGTTTTTGTTTGCTTATATTTGCCTTAAAATAATTAAATTAGCTATGTTCGTAAACTAATTAAAAATTATGTAGTCTACAACTAAACATATTTTTCACATAACCAAGATGTTGATTGATAATTATAAGAAGACTCGAACAAACATTTTATGTTATCAAAATACATAATAATTTTATAATTCTGATGATATTCGAAAAAATTATATACTTTCGTTTATTTAATTTTAAAAACTATAAAATATTTTACTGTATGTGGAAAATACATCAACAAAAATGTGTTAAAAAAACAATAAATTTACTTTAAGCGATAAAACGATAACGACCATAATGTGCGAATGTCTGGCTGCATTCGGTTAAAATAATTTTGTTTTCATTTCAATTTTGAAAGTCGTCGTGATCGAACCTTGGGTTAGTGACTAAAGTGCTAAACAAAAGAAAATTTTAAATAGTTAAATGTTACTGTAACACTACTTAACACATTTATATTTATATAATAATATCAAAAGTTCATATTCAGTTGAGTTTAGTGTGTTGTTCGTGTAAATTAATTAACGGTGTAAACTTTAAAATTCCGAAGTGAAATGAATACAACTAGTGACTACAATAAAGATGGTGTTAAAGTGGCTGCCATGATGATTCTGGGTGGTGGAAGTTTACTATTTGGTTTAGTTCCAGCATGGTTTTCAAGGCAGAATCGGCGACGTCATCCATTGTTAATATCAATGTTACTTTGTTTTGGTGCTGGTGTTTTATTGGCGACAGCTATTATACATATGTTGTCTGAGGTATGTAATGAGTTGTTTAAACGCCCTAATGTGACGATGAGTCAATTTTGGGTCTTGTTATTTATTAGGGGAAACCCACACTATTTCGTTTCTTATTCTTGTTGGGGAAGAATAAAAATTGGTATGAGTTGACTTAAGTAGCTTATGTAACTTATAGTAGCTTATGATCATAGATTAGTCGTAGTCTCGTTTTAGAACTTCAACTATTTTATTATGAAAGATGTTGATGCAATGTGTCTCATAACTTTAAACTTACTGTGGGTATCTTTACTAATTGTCCTTTGTTCTGAAGACTTCGGTACGCAAAAGACAATTAGATCAGGAATCTTTTTTTATCTGTTGGCCAATAGGTGGGTTGATCAGCTGAAAAGTAATCCAAACTCTGTTCCTCTATCGCTTCAAAAAGTTTTCTGCCTTTTGGAGGGCAGTATACTGCTCATATTACATAGTTCCTAGAACTTATCTCCCCAGGCAGATGCTCGTTGATTGAATAGGTTATTTTTCGTGTTTATTAAGTTCGTAGTGTTTTACTCTTCTTTTAATCAGTATGACTGGGCCACCATGTGCTTTGTATTCTGGATACAAATGATTTTGGAATAGTTCTTATTTGTAAAGCGTGTTTCAGGTATTAACTGTAAGTCAATAATGTAATCAATGAGGAATGCTTGAACCTCAAATTAGTATTGTGATAGGACATTTGCAATCCATAAGGCCTATTTTGCATCATTAATGGTTCTCTCCATCATGTTTCATTCGTCATTATTTTGCACTTTAGGACCAGTTTCTTTATGGATACTAGCATATTATAAAACTCCAAGATACACGTTACTGTTTACGGTTGCGTTCTGATTTCTAACTTGAATGTTGTTGGGCGAAACTTTTAGATACATTTGTTCTAAGCAGAAGATATTGCAAGCTATATAAGTAATCCAAGTTTTTCTTTTGCTGTTTTACTTTCTAAAAAGGCTTTGGGGCACTTTTCTTTCCTCGAACTGTATATCTGTTTGCAACATCTGGGCAGCGAACGACAAGCTCCTAATTGATCTTGATAAGGCACATGATTAATTGATTCACGATCTGGTTGGTTTTTAGGTGACATTTCTGAAATAAATTTTTGATTAGGATCCGCTGGTACACTCACGCTATTGCAATTGGACATTTGCAAATGATTAAGTGCCTTTTCGATATTCTTTCATTTTAAAATGTTACGACGAGTAGCAAACTACGGATGAAAACATCCCTTTGCAGTCAATGTCCTTACGCTGTGCACAACCTTTCACTACTAAATCGCCTTTGATCTAACTCCACTTTTTCGTTGCTATTGGTGTTGAAAACCCATTTCAGTCTTCACTTTTGCCTCAACCAGTAATTTATTGTTTTTCTCGACCATCTTCGTTGTCCGACATTTGTTTTTGTAGTGACCAACTTCATCACCACATCCTTTTGCTTGTTGTTTTTACGTCTTGAATGTGTTTGACTTCGTTTGCTTTATGTACATGGAAGGTCATCCAAACTCTATTATCCCAACTGTTTAAATTTTCCTAAAATTGTTCAGTCGTACTTGCTGATTGAAAGTGCAACAAATGTATAGTTTCCACTAACAAATTAATTGATGCCTTGGCTTTTGATTCTGCCAATTTTTTGTACCGGATCTTCGTCTGTACATGTGCCTTTAACATGACACCAAAAACCATTCATCTCAAGATACGCTTTAGTTGAAAATTTGCATGTGTCGTAATTCTCTTTACCTGCAAATTTTTCGATAGACGCAAACGGAGCCACTAAGGAACCCTGGTGTACATCTTTGATGACCGTTTCAAGAGCCGAGAACCGCGTCAATGTTAACATAGAGGTTAAGTGACTCATTACTGAATTGTTGTACTCTTAAGAATTTATCCTTTTATAATTATTGGTTTTTACGTCTACAAATTAGCTTAGCGGTTGTGAAACAATTCTGTTGTTCGGATGAAAATCGACATCTCCTTATCAATCCAATCAGATGTAGGTTTAATTCCCATTATACGCAGTGTTACTTGGATGGCACTGATTACCGAAGTTTTCAGTTCCTACCATTGAACGTTTACATCATCAGTACGGTGTTTAGGTTTAGGTTTTTATCTTCTATGATCACATCTTCACAGTTGCAGCGACAGGTTTCTTTCATAGTAGTTTTAAATCGAGGTACAGCTTTAAGCTGTGTTGGGCAATCGGTTGGGCCCTGTCGAATGAGTATTACGAGATGACCCATGACCACAAACGCTGATCCTAAACATCTGATACAGCAATCTATGAGAGATGAACCAACATTTGGTAGGCGCCAGTATGGTGCATCTTAGCTTTATCTGGTTGTCTAGAACAATAAAAAGGACAATCGTGGGCTTGAAACCGATGGATCCACATTATCGATACGGTATGGACCTGCAATGACCAGTAAACATATTTATTATTATTCAAATGATGGTAGATTACGAAAATGATTATAGGCCCTAGAAGTCACTAATGGAAAACCGTTTAAATTAATTCCATTATAGTAGATAGTTTTTAATAATTTTATTTTCGTTTTTTTCTTACAGGTCAAAGAGCAATTGCCCAAATATGCAGAGTTAGTATTTTGCATAGGATTTTTTATCGTATATATAGTTGATGAACTAGTACACTATTGTTGTGGTGAAGCAATTCAGCACGATCATCACGCCGTAATCATTAACACGCATGACACTCATGGTAATAACGAACATATTGCTTACGAACAAGTCAACGAATATGACAACGAACATGCCAATGCCCATCACAGACGTACACATTTAGGCCATAGTCGAAATCAAAGCATTACAAATTATGGATCGGAGCAAGAAACACAATCATTACTCGGTAAACCAGATTCGCACGAAGACAACTGTGAGACCGACAAAGATAATGCAAATGCACGACTATGTCATACGAATCATGATCAACCGTGCAAGCAAAATTTGATTGGTGTTCTAGGTTTATTGTGCGCTTTGTCGTTACACTCGTTCCTTGAAGGTTTAGCAATTGGTGTTCAAGATACCGGAAGTCGTGTACTATTACTACTTTTAGCTGTTTCAGCTCATAAATTTGTCGTTGCATTTTGTCTCGGCATTGAATTATGTACGAATACAAATCAAAATTTTCGATCGCACGTCCTATCAATTTCATTATTTTCATTAGGATCGGTATGTGGAATTGGACTAGGAATGTGCCTAGTTGATATACAACAATCATTATCAGCCTTTACCATTCCGGCGCTACAAGGTATAGCCGGTGGTACTTTGCTTTATGTAACCGTTAGTGAAGTGTTACCACGGGAAAAAGCACGTTGGCATCAAAATCGTAGTGCACCAGCAGCCGGACTAAAACAACTTCTTTCGGTTTTAATTGGCTTTACTGTTATGACAATTTTAAACACATATTTACGTAAGTATTTTTTTTTTATTGTTTTTTTCATAGTTTATTATTACTATCTGCAAAATTTTACGAAATTCAGATTTATTTTTATCTTAGAATGTTTAAGGGGCTTAACACAAAAATCAAGATAGCGTACAATTTAATAGAATTAAAACGATATCCATAACGTTTGGCCATGACTTAATAATTTACAAAGTAGATAATTTTGTGTTTGATCAGGGGGATTTTAGAATAGTAACGATTTTATTTATACAGATATAGAATGTATTCATATTTCCGTTTGATATACTTTTAGTGACACAAGTGCTGTTTATAGTCTTGCTTATAAGGCAAATTGTTTACATAAAAAGATGTGTTTGTATTTACACTAATAAACCATTGAGTCACGGATTTCGAATGCATTTTATAAGTTCAATGAATAATGGTAGTTTAATACCGTGTCTCGAAACTACTAAATCCACTTACTAAAATTAGGATGAAAAAATTCATGTATGTTTAAAGAGAATTTGTTATATACCATCATAGTTGCGTTAGAAGTCATATATATATATATATATATATATATATATATATATATATATATATATATATATATATATATATATATACAGGGTGGCTGAGACCAAATGTTACTGACTTCACTCTGCTGTCATTTGTGAAATTGTCATTTTCGCGCGTCAATTTTTTGACAGATTGAAGTTTGGTTAGTTGTTTACATGTGGTCAACAAATAATTGTTCTAAATTAATATCTTAATAAAAAAATCGTAATGGAATTCAAACGTAATAGTGTAATTGCACTGTATTTGGGTGGAAATTCACAAACAGCAATAGTTCGTCAGCTCCATCATTTGAATGTGAATAAAATGTTTGTGTATCGAACCATAACTCGATACAACGAAACTGGTAGCATCGCTAAACGCAACATAGGCGGTGAAGAAACGAATCCAACGAAATCCTCGTCAAAGTGCCAATCAATTAGCCGCACGTCTACATGTTTCACGATACAGCATTCAAACCATATTGAAAAATGAACTACACTTGAAGCCCTACAAGATACAAAAAGTTCAAGATCTTACGGAGGCACAAATAAAAATTAGGCTTGAAAGAACACGAGCATTGAAGGCCTTGGCCAAACGTGATGAGATTCCACAAATTGTTTTTTCTGATGCGAAAATTTTCATCATTCAACAGTATGTGAATAAACAAAATGATCGTGTTTGGTTAGAGCACAAGTCCAACGATAATTGGACACAAGAGTTACCATGCGCAAGCAATCACCAGCTTATGTTATGGTTTGGACTGCAGTTACTGCAGATGGACGCACTCCTCTGGTTTTCATCGAACATGAAGTCAAGGTAAACCAAGAGGTGTACCGCCAAAAGATGCTTTTCTACCTTGGGCACGTAAACACTTTGGTACGAACCGTTGGACATTTCAACAGGACTCGGGACCGTCACACAATGCTCGAGCGACACAGCAATTTTTACAAAATTGCGTTCCGCGGCTGATTTCGTCGAAAGAATGGCCACCATATTCACCAGACTTGAATCCCATGAATTTCTCCATATGGTCCATTTTGGAGAGTAAGGTGTCCACTAAAAAATACGAAAGTGTTGATGCATTGAAGTCAGCTCTTGTTCGAGAATGGAATAAATTTGCGCAAGCCCACGTTCGGTCAGCATGCAATGCTTTCTATGGAAGACTGAATCAAATAATCAGAGCCAAAGGAGGTCATATCGAGCAGTAACATGTTTTTCATAAAATGTAATATGTTTTCAACATATTCCACGAAATTTCAATAAAATAAATCAAAATTTAAAAAATTACAGCGTTTTCATTTGATAACACTTGGTCTCAGCCACCCTGTATATCATACGAAAGATTATTTACTCGAAAATATTACGCATGATTTTCTTATCAGTCGTCTGCGTCATGATCTCATTCAAAGGGTGATCAAACAAATAAAGTTGATTAGTTTTGGAAATTTTTCAGCTCAATTTTTTAATTTTTTATATTTTTAATTCCCTCAATTTCTTCTTCGCAACTCCATTTTTATTCTGCTTAACTAAATTTTAGTCTTTAAATTTTTTCCTAAATTTTAAACACTTTACCTTATATTTGTCGTTAGATTTTGTCCTTTTATTCTTCATGTAAAAATCCTTTGGCAACAATAAAATTGAGTAAAATCTTTAACTCTATTCTAGATGTAAATCTTCTGGTTCTGGTGGCAGTGTAGCATTTGTAGACGCTAGCCGTTTTCTTTCATTATCTTTATCATTCGTTTTTTTTTGCTGACCTTTATAAAAATGAAAACATGCAAAAATTATATCCATTCTTAAATAAATAAATAACTAACATTTAGCATCTATGACATCCTAAAAGAGTGTAATTCGATCCTGATTCTCTCGAACGAAAAATCACAGCTACTACAATTATAGTTTCTAGGTTTGATTCGTGTTGCAATTGAAACGCTGCAAGTGTATTCCTTTAGGGGTTCTTAATGCTAGTTTTAAGTAACTGAGTACAATCGGTCACAAAAAAAGACTTTATTTTAGAATGATTTGTGAAGTTTCCAATTTTGCTAGCGTACACATATATCAGTCTTAACATATAGTTTAGGGATCACTGTATCTTTTTATTTTAGTCAATGATGAGATTCTAATTTAAAATCTGATATGTAACAAAATTCTATGTAACAGAAGAAGCTACCTAAACACCAAGGCCATAAACTAACAAAAAAAATTTTAAAATTCCAATTTTATGATTGAGGTTTGATCAATAAGTTCACAACTTACGTGAATCAATCGCAGGAATCTAACTTGGTCGAGTGCCAAAAAGCTTGGCCCAAGAAAATGTAAAATTATTGAACAATCTCAGAAACGAGTTTTAGAAGTATTTTGAATATTGACACGATTATTAATATTTATCGATAAATTAGAATTCCAGAAACTTTTTGATCAAACCTGCAATCATCATGTACAAATATTTACTGAATCAATTAAAATCGTTGACATTTACGTTATGCAAATTAAGTTGAAATACGTTCGCAGATAATGTCGATTTTTAATTCATAGAATTTTAAAGCTAACACCTAAAGTGATTAGCGACTATTTATTTTAGGCCTAGATAAAATTGGTTTTACAGAAAAATAATTTATATTTTTTATTATATATTCTTGCAGGTGATTGATTAGACGATTCTGCATTATTATTCAACGAATGAATGCAGTATATTTTGATAACAGAATTACGATTTTATTATGTTTAATGTAATATGACGATTAGTTTTATTAGAATTAAAATTTTATTAAAAAATATTGTGATTTAAAAAAAAATACTTGTATGATAATTATACATTTATTTTTTTATTTTTTATCGAACTAAGCCATTCACACAACAAAATTTATTAAGATAATTTCATTAACGATAAATTAATTAATAAATTATTATTGTAAAATACAAGTTCAGTATTACCAAAAAACATAAAACTAAAATAAAAAGGAAGTAAATTATAACTACATATTTTTGTTTGACCAATTTTTAAAGTTTAGAATCTCTATTTTGTATGGATATTGTAAATTTTTTATAATATATATTTTAGATCGTTATAAATTATGATATAAAGACATTGTATTTATGAAATAAAATTATTTTTATTTTATAAGAAAATTAATATATTTTACATAAGAAATTAAATGTTTAAAATTTTATTGGAGCGTGGGAATAACGACCTGGAGCAGCAGTGTACTAAAGTGATCAATATTAATGTGGTATCAGCCACTTTTTTAACAAATGTATGAGAACTAAGAAAATTTCCTTAATCTGTAGATGAATTTACGACGAGAGTAAAATTAAAACAATTTTTAAAAATGTACGAGAATAAGTATCACTTCAAACGATATTAAATCTAAAAGGATGTCATAAAAGGAGGTCTGTATTTAATAAATTGTAGATATAAAGTATGTGTGTGTTTTTTTTACGTGAAGGAGGGAATCTTTAGAACACCTTACATAAGACCTGCTGCTGTTATCATTTGACGGTTTCCGTGCGTGAGGATGTCTTCCAAGTGTATCCTTTATACATTCTCGCGCCGCCGTGCTTTAAAGCACAGAACCATTTAAAAGGCATTATGTTTCTGGGCATCATTAAAATTAATCTGCTGGCTGGCCACTCAGCCCCATCATTAGTTGGTTTCTTTTGTCTTCGACAAGATTGAAGCTGTAAAGCAAAAGGTCCATGGTTTCGTCATCGTAGCTACACTCAGAACTGCTCTTTTTGCTTAAATGGAACCTTTTATGGTATAGTGTTATTTTACCAAGCCCTGTTAATATGAGTTAATTAATAGTGCACTAAGCTCAAGCATTTTAGCCAATATATATGGAATTAAACTTAAAATTGTCCTTCTATCCATCGAATTGTTCCATCTTTCTTGCAATATTGCAATGGGTGCTTTCTGCATTTGCCTTTTGAGCGAACCAATAAGGTTTGCTTCTATTTGTCCAACTTGCAATAACACGTTTCCGTAGCTCACACTTTGTCTTTTTCTAAAGTTATACCTAGAAAATGTCTCTTGTAGCAATATATCAGTTTGAATTACGCCAGTAACACAGGAACTGCATCTGTTGATACAGTTCTGTAAGCTTTAGTAATACCAAGAAGGATTCCCTTTTGTGCGTTTAATAATGTTCTTCGGTGGTGACAATTCATTCTGTTAGCCCACCAACACAACCATATGTGAGTAATGCAGCCACTAGGTCTTCTTAAATAGTCTTGAGCGTCCTTTGATTAAGGTTCCAATTTTATTTTATCACTCGTCGCAGCATGAAAAAAAACTTTTTTACTGCTTTTTGCAATCCTTTTGACATATGACGTAAGTCGTGACACTCAGCCTTTCGTCAAAATCTACCCCAAGCCATTTTACTTCTTGGACGTTGGCATTCATACTACTATTGAAGACCATGTTCCAGACGTGAAGGCACAGAACGGATCCTTGTGGGCAACCTTTGGGCACACTCTTTTGAAGTGTGCCATAATTAGTGAAAATAGTTGCGAATCTTTCAGAGAAATATTTATTTATGAAAAAAAAATTAAAAATATAAATAAATAAAAGTAAAGATTTGCTGGACAGCACACCTTTTTTACCCCATTCATAATACTAGGCAACCACAGACTGTCGAAAGCTCCTGATACATCAAGCAATATTCCAAGAACATATCTTTGCTCTGATTGTTTGACTCCATCGACTATGTTGATGTTTTTCACCACAGATGTCATCTGTGAGATTTTCGCTGAATTTTTGAACTGTTTGTTACTATACCTTCCACTTCTCTCAAACACGTACATGTCCAAGACTGGTAGAACCATGATTGGCCTATAGGATTTTGGGTCGATGGGATCTCTTTCGAAGCGCGTGATACTGGGCCCTATTTTAAGCCATGCTCTTTGTATCCCTTCGACCTTAATATTATTGATATTAGGGTGCTTTCGTTAATTTCATTCTTGTGTACGTGCTTCTATCATTGCTGAATTCTTCCACGTCACAAGTTTTTGGTTCTACACATCTAGTCGCTCTAAGTTATCCAAGCGCTTGTGTTTCATTTGTCACAGTGTCGTCAGGAAGCAGTGCACTCAAAAAACATTTTGTGTTCAGTGCACTCAACATTCCTTCCAACATGTAGCTGTCAGGCCATCTCTATTTGTTAGGGTGCTTAAAACTTCTGGAGTTTTAGGCCTTCATGCGCTTAATTTATAATGAAGCCCCATAGTTCTGCATTGCCATGCTCTGTAATGAATCTCTCCAGACTAAGCTGGCTGAACTTGCTCAATTCGCTCGTGGATTCATTACGGCCTTTCACACATTAGCTACTGTTGCTCTTTTTGTGGTTAGCCTATGGTTTCATTAAGGCAATTTGCCTATGCACGAACATTTTCGTGGTATGCTTTTGTCACCGACACCGATTATTGAGCTCGTGATTTTATTTTTTATTACATCTTATGATCTACATCCTCATTGAATACGCATGTTATATTTTTCGGCCATCCTTGCCAAGGTGTATAACATCAAGTTATCGAACTTTTCCCGATTAGCACGTTTGAGTGGATTTAAGTTTAAGTGCACCTTGCCTGAGGATTCATTGCTATATCATGTGCGCTTAGAAATTTTAAAGTTAGGACTATATCGCCTATTGATCTCGATGTCTAGTATTTCTTTACTGTCCAGGTGGTTACATTACAATAACCACTTACTAACTATAGTGTGACATGAATATTTGATTCACCATTGTGGCAATAGTTGCTTGGCTGAACTTTTTGTTTAAAACAAAGAGGCCTATTCTAGCAACAAACTCTTCAACGAGGATGTCTCGTTGGTTTGTGTCCTTATTATACCATATGGACCTAGCATTGAAGTCGCCAGTTATGATAATAGGAAGGTTTTGTGAGCCTCCATAATTTTATCAAGCCTTTTGATGTACTCCATTGGTTCAACAGAATTGATAGTAGATACTGATTAGATAAACAATGTGAGTCACGTAGAATTGTGAGAATCTTAGTATTTAGTTTTTATCTAGGTCAATATTAAGGATCGTTTTAAAAATCCATTATTAAAGATCCTGAAACAAGCTGAAGTTGTACAAGGTGTTGATCAGACCCGTTGTCATGTATGGGTGTGAGAGTTGAACCCTGACGGATGAGTGTGAGAGATGGTTAATGACATTCGAGAGAAGAATCATCCTATTTATTTCACCCTGTACATTGTTGCTATCCTTCATACATTCGAACAGGTTGTTTATTTGCATTTTAACTGCAGATAACTTCGTAACACTCGTCCGATCGAACTCAATTTTTAAGCATTCCTTCAGTTCTCATTTAGATTAGGAAGTAAGACTGCTCCAGATATATGTGTTTCATGAATGGGTCCACTCAACTAGTTGGCGTCTGGCAACCAATTCTCAGAACTTGTCTCAAATTTGGATGGCCGAACTAAACAAATTTTTAACAATTATTGTTTTGGCAGACCAATTTGCCACAGCTGAAAACGTCTGTCAAAAGCATCCTTGGCTTGTGGTAGTCTTTGTGGCGACTATGAAAAACCTTACTGTTAAAAATAAAAATTGGTAAAGTCAAAATTTAACCAGACCGCGCTCACGTTAATGGACAGCATTGTCAGACCGCTTGTCAAATAAGGATTTGTGTTTTAAATCCTGACGAATGAGTATAAGAGATTTGAAAGAAAAGCCATTTTACTGATTACGACACTTACCGAGTTTTCCTTAACCACGAGATCAGGAATTTGAAGAAAATTCCTAATGTCGTTCATGAAATAAAATGACAGCGAGTAAAGCGACTCGGTCCCATTCTACGAGCCGTTTATTAACCGATGGTACAACGATCTTTAACAGAGCCAACTTTTGGCAGACACAGAGGTCGTTGCCGGTAATGATGACCAAGACTCCTCGGAGTAGAGAACGACTTGTCTTCTTTTGTCTGAAGAGCAAGCTCGGGATCGAAACCGATAGACCGTATACCGGTTGGAACTCAATGTACTCTAAGAAAGTTAATTGCCAAAAAGAGTGCATCATCAAAAAGGCCATAAATTACTTTACAGATCACAACGTCAATATTGGTGTTGGATTTGATCGAGAGCCCAAGTTAAAAGGGCGGAATTGGAAAGCTTCGTTTAAAAAGGATATTAGCTAACTTGTCAATAGGTTGTGCCTAACGGAAGTTCGCCATTCCAAAGACTCATTTTAAAACCATTTGGATAATACGATAGAAATACTACCTCTAGAGTTGACAATCATCTTCTGTTACAAAATAGGACCGTACTATGTGTACTTTCTCATTGCATACAAGACATATCGTTGTTAAATATTCCAAAACCAAATTAACCATGGATTTATTATTTATATGAGACGTTTTCAGGTCGTCGAGAAAGTTAAATCTTTTTATTCGGCTATGTAATTCGTGGACAGACCATCAATAATTGGAGAAGAGTGCTTGTTGCATTTTTGTTAAAAGACCGATTTTAGATTAAAACCTGAGTTCTGTTGGAATAATATATCTATAATAAAACAGCTTCGTTAGTATGGCTACACAATTAGTTATGTATTAAGTTTGGCAAAATGCCAAATAAAAAATTTATCATATACAAATTGATTATTACAATACATCTCAATTTTTAATGGTTATATCACAAAAACACTTTTGTATCTGCTCGAACAAATCGTTACCATCGTGCCACCTTAATACTTGAGCTTTCACATGAGTTGAAACTTTCTCAGCCGTTTTCTCTAAATACTTGTCAGCTGCATGGTTTAACCTTGGACAAGCTAAATCTGTTGCAGACAATCTTAGCATTGGACATATATCATGATAACCATCACCAACATAAATTACATTTTGATAAATAATATTATTCTTTGATTTATCCATTAAATATTCGTCTAGAACTCTACCTTTACATAAATTAATTGAACTAATTGAGCATTCAGATTGTGAATGAAACGGTTTCAAATGTAACAGACCACACTGATCAAAATTGGCCGGATTTGTAAATATTTCTGAAACCAATTTACTGAGTTCATTGTTAATATTCCATTTATCAATAAATTCGGAATTTGAATCACTTATAATAATTATATCAAAATTGTTTGAATGCAGTGATTTTAAACAGGTCAACATTCCTGGAATTTCCGGTATTCCACAAATGGCCGTCAATATATCATTTTTTTTATATCCATTGTTATATAAAATTTTAAATATTTCTTGCATATAATGTGTCCAACTATAGGATTTGTGTAAAATTTGAACACTATGCGGTATTTTCGATCCGTCGACGAGATCGCGAGCTATTATATCTGTATTACCATTGACGATGGTATGATCAAAATCTATGGCAATCAAACGTCTTGCTTGTCCCGATATTGTTCGTACATTCATCTTTATCAATTATATATACTAAAACAATTAACAGACTAAAATTATTATACGTTCATTTGTTTATTATTTATTGATTAATCAATTTTCTTACATAATTTTAAGTTTATAATTCCAGTTTCTTAAAAATCTCTTATCTGTAGCTTTTGTTTACTATAAATAACAAGAACAAAAGGTTTTATGAATTAAAAATGACAAGCACATATTTTTATTCTAGTACTTTTTTGTGGTGGCGACTAATGTATTTTTAGGTTATGTTAATATAAATAAATATGTATTTAAAAAAATTTAACAAGTTATAACTTTTTATATATTGAATGTGGTTTCTTTCGAACAGATTTAACCATTGGTGTCGCTAGACCGGCTTCCTGATTATTTTTTGATATGAAAATTGTATCGTCTGGCGATGTTATTGATTCGACGGAATCATTCATAAACTGCATTCCTGATATATTTATATCTACTTGGCAACGAAAACTTTCAGAACTTGCAGGGCTGTTAAGTTTTATTCCCGTGCGTAGAGCCAAAATAGTTGGCTCTTCGTTTAAAAATGCCAAATCTTCATCGAGTTTGCCAATCGTTTCGGCATTCAAATCTAATTTATCTATAAATTGTTTTAATTCCTTATCGAAATATTGCGACAACTGTTCAGCTTCACAAATAACATTTTCAAACTGTTCACAATTTTCCGTAAATTCATCGTACACAATTTGGATGTCGCTTAAATGTGATTCGTACGCTTTGATTATGTCGATCGGATCTTTTTCATTATGATATGTATAATTGTTAATTAAAAACTTAATATGACTTTTAAGTTTATCAATTTTACGATTTATTTCTAAATATTTACTGTTTAACGATATCATGTTTACTGTTTAATGCCCGGTAACAGAAATAACATACAACTTTTGTTGGATGTTAAGGTACAAAATTTGACAGATAAGAATATCGTTTGTTTTTTTAAAACTCACCTATAATTTGCTCAATATTTTTAAAGTATTATGGCGCTTAATAAACATGAAAATATAAAGCCTAGGTTACGCGATGTGATGGTCATTGTGGCATTGCGAAAGACCAGAAAAAGCCTCTTTAATTTGTAAACTACTCGATCTCAAGTCATATAACTAAAAGATAAATGTTACGTACATCCTATGATGAAAATAGCATTATATGCTATTCTTTGTAGTCACGCGTTTATTTTCTAATGATGAACCATAGACGTATAATAGATCTTTATTACGTATAATAGAGACTTATTATACGTCTATGTGATGAACACAAAATCTAATGCTTCTATCCTTTTTCTTGATTAACACCAATCGTAAACTTTACAGAATGCCTGTATTTTACATTATCGATTTTTAGGATCTATCATTTTGGTTTTACCAATGCTACTCGATGCATTGCTGAAAATGGACATGTACCGTTGCATCAATTACTGTTCAGAGTTTTTTGTGTAAAGAGGTAAATTCCTTGAACCATTTCAAGCTTAGGTTATCCAAAATTCATTATCCATCATTAATAGCCCACCATTCTTTAATCTGGATTCAAAATGATTACAGAAACAAATATCGAAATATTAGGCTTTGGCGAAGTAAGATGGAAAACCGTGAGTTAGCTCATGAGTACTCTGGCAGGCTCGAAACACTCAATCAAGGCGTAGGAGTTCTAACAACAGCCAGAAGCAAAAAAACACTACTCGAATGGAAACCAGTAAGCAGCCAAATAGTAACAGCAATATTCCAGTCGAAAATATGAAATGCTATAATTATTCAGTGCTACTACGGAAGATACTGATGACACAATAAATTTTATGAGCAGTTGCAAGCGACAATATCTAGTGCACACGTGAATGTCATCAAAATTGTCCAGAAGATTTCTACGCAAGAATTGGAACCGATAATACCGATATGATGTCAATCATAGATAAAGAAGCATTAGAGTCAACAAAAAATAATAAAGGAATAGACTAACCGATTACTGTATCACAGCGATCACCATCTAAAACACCCATCCACCAACGGCGAGGGAAGTTACTACAAGTACCATAAGGAAGTTAAATAAGCACAATTTGCTGAATTGGACAACATCTCAGCTGATCTGGTGATATATCTACAGCAACAGGGGTTCTAAAACCACTAATAGAGGAAGTTTGGAAAAGGGGTGCCGAAGAAAGGCAACTTAAGAGATTGCAAGAATTCGAGAGGAATTTCCCTCCTCCACAGCATAATAAAAAAAATATCTTGGCGGCCAATCGACAGGACTATTTCTGGATAAAATACGTTCATCGAATTTATATCAATAAGTTGATTGTTAGACCCGCTGGCATGTCTCACCGTCTTGTTGAAACCACATATCGCTAAAGAAATAACGTTGCAACAGGTCTCTGTAGCGATCTCCTTTGACTGTAACGTGACGGTCATTTTCGTCAACGAAAAAAAATGGCCCAATTACACCACTAGCATGAAAACCACACCATACAGTTTTTTTTTGTGGCTGAAGTGGTGTTTCTTGAAGCACATAACGGGTTTCATCTGACTAATAACGCATATTCTGTTAGTTGACCAAAAATGCGATTTACCAAAAATTGGAATTAACGCTCTTGAAGTTGCAGTCGGAATTGTTGTAGTAAATTTTTATTATTTGTAAACGTTGTTCCTTCGTGTACTTCACCATGATGAAAATGTTGTCTTTACTGAATGACTTTTGACATTGACAGTTTAATTATTTGTTTAATGGTGCTTTCACAGCGAAATTTCAAAGTTGTCAAGTCCCAAATGGAAAACTCTGTATATCTTATAACTTGTTGCCATTCAAATAAAAATTCTATTCATCGATCGATTTGATTGATAAAAAAAAATATTGCATTATGACGATTTTAACAAATTAAAGGTAAATCCGAAAAAAGACGAACGCTCACATCTTTTTTTCGGATTAGCCGTCCAATTTCGAAGTTCTGAATTGAAATATTAAAATTGGACGTCCCAATTTTTTTGTCGACATGGTAATTTGTCTCTATTGCACTATTGGTAAATTTTTGCTTTCTCTTTTTAATTTGCCTAATTTTATCGATTCGCCGGGCGCCAGTTTTCCTTAAAAATCATGCTTAAGTCATTTGACTGCAACATTAAAGTAACATTTGATATTCATATCTACTTAAAATATTAGAAAACAGTGTTCTCGTCTAATTATTTAACGCTATCATTTAAATATACTATCGTTACTCTTAATTTTCAGCTATTTTTAGCGAACTCGTAATTATTTTTATAGAATATTTATCCATTTAATGATGTACAGTATTGTTATCATGATAGTAGTAGTAAGTAAACTCACTATCATTTTAGCACAGTAAAAATGGGATTTACGAATTTATTTAAACAAAATGATGATGCATAGTTTTTAGCCTACACACTATATAAAGTCGATATATGAATGCAATTGCCTCATTACTTATTCAGATTTAATTTATTTTTGTTACAATTTGTTGATAAAATAGTATTTTGTTAAAAAATGACTACAACTACCAAACAACTAATCGCCATTGATTTCGACCGAACAATCATCAGTGATGTTGCAGATATAGTAGTTCGAGATTTAGTCGATTCATCAATAATACCGGAAAATGTGAAAAAGTTACACACACCGTCTGGATTTATACCATATATGCAAGAAATATTTAAAATTTTACACAATAACGGCATTCGTAAAGATGATATATTTGAGGCAGTCGATAAAATGGTAGAAGTTTCTGGAATGCTTAACTGCTTAAAAAGATTACATTTAAATAATTTCGATATAATTATTATAAGTGATTCAAATTCGGAACTAATACGACAGTGGAATTTTTCTAGTGGTTTAAGTAATTACGTGTCGGAGGTATTTACAAATCATGCATATTTTAATAACGATGGTGTGTTAATTGTTCAACCATTTCACTCACAATCTGAGTGTTCGATCAGTACAATTAATTTGTGCAAAGGTTTGATTCTGCAGAATTATTTAAATAAAAAATCAAAGCAGAATATCGTATATAAGAATGTGTTTTATGTAGGCGATGGTTATCATGATATATGTCCTATGTTACGATTGACTAAAAATGATTTTGCTTGCCCACGTAAAAATTTTCCTGCTGATAAGCAATTATATACTGTGGCCAAAAATGTATCAACCAATGTAGCAGCTCAAGTTTTGGCCTGGCACGATGGTAAAGATTTGCTCGATAAAATAGCAAAAAATTTAGATGATTTAAAGTTATAGATACTATATAAATATAATGCGATAAAGTCCAAATATGGATTATGAATTATAATATAACTATAATTATTCATACTTCCTGTTTGTTTTTGCTGTTTTCCAAAATAATAAATTTTTGATCGTTTTGTTGAATAAATATAATTGAAATACATAGTTTTCAATCATACAATGGATCCAATAAATTTAAATTGCACAGTTGTTTTGTATAATCGAGGCAAATATGGCAAACGAAACGTAACGATAGTCATAATTCATTAAAACGATTCAGATAACGATAAACAAGTTCAACAGCGTTTAAGTATAGCATCAAAACGATGGGCATTAATAAGTAAATCCCAGTAGCATATTCTAAAAGGAACACTAACCCTAACTAATAGTTGATGCGTAACGTTAAATGAATTAAAACGATAAATTTTTGCGATCTTTAAAATTGAATGGCATATTCGAAAAATAAGTAAACTAACATTATTTTTATTCATTGTACTTTATTTATCGTATCCAAAATTATAACTAACCCATTTCATATTAAAAAATGGCGTCATATTAAAACCGTCGTACAAAGGACCCTATCGTCATATCGACAATATTCATAATATTATCATATATGTATTATTCAATATATTTCGTACCGTTCAAAACTGCTTCACGGGTAAATAAAAGTAAATTTTCGTATTTTTCTACCATGTGAATGCAGAATGTACTAAAACGAGCACGGCAATCCGTAGACGTAGTGCATAAAAACAATTTATCTACGAGAAACAAAAATTTATATTTTATTATAATTGGTGTATCATTTTAAATTAATATATATTTTGTATAATTTAGTTATATATAAATAAATATATATTTATTACTTTAGCACTTCATCAATACAATTATTTACTTTGCAATTTGTGTAAAAATTAATAAAAATAAAAAAACATGACAGAACCAAAGTCACAACCTGAAATGATAAGACGTATTTGGTTGGGAATAAAAAAACTTAATAATGATAAAAAGGCAACAAATCTAAAAAATTTGCTTTCATTATTATCAACTGAACAGAAAATAACATCCGAAAATTTAGAGAATGAGCTGTTGAAGGCAATTGATGATGGATTTATTGTAAACAGTAACAAAGCTACAAGTCTAGCTCGAATGCTTTTTAAAATCCCTACACTGGATCAGGCTCGTCGCCAAAGTGTAATAAATGATTATGATCGATATTGTTATTTGTGCCATATTGGCGAAAATGTATTAAAATGTGACACATGCACACGAGCTGTACATAGACTATGTGCAAGTAACGATGAACAAGAAATTCGGCGGCCCCAAGATGATTCCGTCACAAGTACTCAGAATAGCTCGAACACAACAACCAATAATGTTATTGATATATCAGATACTAATAGTATTAGTATCGAAGGTGAAGTAAGCATTAGTGATTCCTGGCTTCCATTTGTGTTATTGAAGAAAGAACCCTTTAAAGTTGAAGAGACGGAATCCTATGAAACTAAACCATTCTTCAATGATGACTGTCAATTTATTTCTGTTGTCAGACAAGCCGCTAAACGGAAAGCGCGAGACATTAAAGAAAACATTGTGGTACGGGATGAAACACCAGAACCACTCAATAATCGAAGTGAACAATCCGCAACCGGAGAAAATTTAAGACATTCCAATAATATAATTTGTCAAAACTGTAAATTATTGAGTGAGTCAGATAAAAATCAGGCTCCTAATATAACTGTACCTGAACTAAATAGATTATTGGGATTTTTGTATGAACGTATCAAGTCATGGGTATGTACATAATTTTTAAACATGTATTTTAACCTTAAAATAATAAAACCTTTTACTTACAGATTAATTTCGGCAAAACAGGATTATCCAAATCATTTTGGAAAGATTTACAAGAGATATTTAAGGTTTTTTTCTTAAAATTTCCTGTTACACTGAAATCCATAAAAACAAAGTTATCTATGGACGCATATAGAACTCTTGATGAATTTTATTGTGACATACTGGATTTTCATCATTGTGTTGCTATACTGTATGGTGCACAATCTAAGGAATATTATACATCACAGCAAACCAAACTCGAATGTTCCTATCACATATCTGAAATACGTTCATGCCATGATTGTTATCGACATTCAAATCAGTTACAAAATTTATCATTATACTGGTTCACCGAACCTTGTACAATACGACACGAGCTAGTTTTTGCGAAACAAGTAGGTTTTTCGTATTGGCCAGCCAAGGTGCTTAAGGTTGTCGATGATGATTTTGATGTCAGGTTTTTCGGTCCGAAGCATCCACGTGCTATTGTAAACGCAAAGTATATTAAACCAATCGATACAAGCATAGAGGAACTAAAAATTTCGAAAAAATCCACAGGGTTTGTCAAAGCTATGGAGGAACTTGAGATTTATCAACAACGACGGTTGAATAATTTTAACGAAGACTTTTCTAACATATCTAGCGATAATACAAGTTTTCAATTAAATGGGTCGTCATTTTTGAATCACGATATAAGCATGAATACAGATTCAAGCATGAACAATAGTAATACCACGACGGCAAAATCTAGTAGAAATTCTACAAATAAAATTTCCCTAAAGTCGATAAGCACAAGAAATAAAACTAAAATGATACACAATAATATCGGTGCGATAAATGGTCAAATAAGGTTACCGCCAAGTTTAGTTTTATCCACGGAAAATACCGATAAAACAACACTAATAAAATCATTAAATATTGATAAAAATTGTAAAACAGCCCTGGACAAAATTAAAACAGAACTAAATGCCATACCAATGAGCATAAACGTTAGAAAACAAATTTTGCATGGCGTCGAACACGAAGTAGAAAATTTAAATGTAACATTTAAAACTTTACTTAGGCAGGTTAAAAAAGTTGATTGGTGTTATGTTTGTGGGAAAATTGGAAAATATTACTGTTGCTATAGCATGTTTTATTGTTCGAGTGAATGTCAGCACAAGCATTGGAAAGAAGAACATATAAATCGTTGTCAAAAAACTACGGATACAAATGGAAAGCAGGTATTAATGTAATAAAACTATTTATTATATAAAAATATTACAAAAGAAATTTGTATGCATTTTCAATAAACATGTTGAATTACTTTATTTTATAAATGATCACAGTACTTTCATTCATTTTCAACTTCATTTTAACTCACCTTCACCATTTGTGAAAAGCGGAAACCCTTTAGACAATACCAGTCTTTCTCTACATTGAGGAGCCATGGTCGGTCACCTTTTGCCTACTAAATAACACTTGTAGATCGTTACACTATTAGTTTAGGATCGAACCGCAGAATGATGTGTATCCCAGGATTTGGAGGGAAGACTGACAGAAGTGGTTGTTATGACTATTAAGGTGTTTCACTTTTGTTGGAATTCCAAGAACACCTGTTGCACGTCACAAGAACATTCATGTCATGTTTTCACAAATTGTCTTTCGTTTCAGTGTTAGTTCAGGTCAGTGCTAATTTTTCCACTTTTCGTTTACACGGGTTATTTTCCTAGTTTCCCTTTCAATGCCGATTTGGAGTAGTCCAGCGGTATTTTACTAGCCACCTAAAACATTAACTCACAAAGTCTTGGAGTTTCCTATAGTGATCTTCAGTAAGTGATTTAAGGTTTCTAAATTCACACAGTAGCCCTGATGCATTTAACACATGCATTTTTCACATGTATTTAACACTAGCGGCTTAGTTTTTGTTAGTCGGACATGTGCATTTAAGTTCTTGTAAAGCATTTAATTTGTTGATGCGATGGTCTCCTTTAGTGCGGCCTGTTTTTATTACAGTACGACCAAGTTACTTTAAAATCTCAACTGAGGTTGTCATTGTGCGATGATGACACGCATTTTTCTTATGTGACCTGACCAACTCTTTTACAGTCTGATCTTAGTAATGTTAAAATGTTTGCCTTCTCACACCTCCAACTCCAGGTCTTCCTACTTTCCTTTTTTCAGACCAATGACACCATGGTTACGTTACTTGGCGGTTTTCTTAGTGGCCAATTCCTCTCCATCTCCATTTCCGATTCTTTATTTCAGTCTGACTGTCTAACTGCTTTGTCATTCTGTGCAGTCGAAAGTACTTATAATCGATCACCTTCAGTTTCTGTTTTATATTTTTCGTCTATTTCCATGTCCACATCTAAATAGTTGTACTGATTTTACACACGAGTTGCACATTCGTATTTTGGTTTCAAAACAGGACAGGGGTATTCCAGATTTATGTAACATGCAAAATGCATATCTGGCTTTTATATGGGTTTAATTTATGTCTTCCTCTGTTCCATCTGTTTCCAGTATCCAGTATACATTTCTTGTATGAGTTCAGTTAATTTCTTTGGGATGCTCATTACACAAACTGTCTGCCATAATACGTTACTATTTATGTGCTGAATGCGCCGAAATCAACGAAGGTCAAATTAGTGAAGAATTCCATTTATTCGATTGTTCAGTGGTGATTAGGTTTGGGTTGATCTGGTGCAACTTCTTTCTGGTCTAAAACCAAGTTCGTTTCTTAATTTTACATTAATTGCAGCTGATCATTGTGAATATTCTGTAACGGATGATCATTGTGAATATTTTTATTGAGGTGTTCAGAAGGGATATATCTCAGCAGTTCTTTCACTCTTTTAGGTAATTTTTCTTAGGGATTGTAATTGTCAAGCCTTCTTTTCATTTTTGTGGTATTCTGCCAGAATTTAAAACTTCTTGTATTAATAGTGTTAATACGCATGCAGTTGTAGATGTGAATCTTTGAATATTTTGGAGGTTATGTTGTTTGTCCCAGCAACTTTATTGTCCTTTAGCTTCTCTATTTCGGGTGTATTTCGTTATTAGTGCCAATTGATGACCAGAGATTTTCACTGCTTTTAATGACGTGTTATTCGAAATATTCTTTTTATATTTTTAACTCTTGCTTATTCTTTACTTGACGCGCTATATCTTCCTACATGCATTTATTTATTTATTTATTTATTTATTTACACCAATGATTTATTTAGTTAGACATGCGTCTAACCTCTGCCGTATTTTGCTGCTACATTTGTGTATCCTCAATTGTTTTCCATAAAAGCTTTCAAAGTATTCCGATTGTACTCCTGGTAGCCCAATAAGACCGAGACAGTCTTAATGTAGGCTTCTTTAGTTTGGTTCTATCGTTGTTGGCTACGGCGGTGGCTTAATTTCTATGGATATTAAGTGGAGATATGAAAAGCGGTTCATTGAAGATGTTTCTTGTTTCAGTGTTTCTCAATCTGTTGGTCTATTTGATTTTTAGGTTTGCCGGTGATGTCCATTTTTCTGTGAGGATACCTATTGCCCTATGACTTGTGATAAAGTAGTCGACGGGCGTTTCTCCATTATTATTTCATACAGAATTCAACGCATTTACCCATGATAGTTGTTAGATCAATGATGTCTGTTCCAATTTTTGCATTGAAATCTCTTGGTATTATTTTCATATCATTTCTGCGCGTTTGTTAATTGGAGCTGCTCATAGAATTCGTTTTTCGTTGCAGCTCCATTTAACCAACGCTTTCCTTCCTTTAGCTGTCATTGCTATGCCCATGCCTTATTCATGTACGTCCTCGTTGCCAGTGAATATCATGAAGTTGCCATTGCTTGTATTTATTTCACCAGCATTCTTCCAGCTGACTTAACCAGGGCCTAGTATTTCTATGTGATAACATTTTATTTCCTTCTTTATGGAGTGCCAGCCTTGATGTTTCTGTAAGAGTTTTGATGCACCAATTCGTATCCGTTCAGCCAAGGGCACTTCTAAACTTCCACTAAGTTAATGTATGTTTTGAAATGGTTATCTGTAGTTAGGAATTGCTTGGTTGAATCTTTTATTGATGAACTTTTTTGAAATATTTCGGTTAAGCTTCTCTTGAAATTGATAACATTATTAGTTTGTTGAGAAGAGCGAAAAGAGAGTGGTTCAGAGATGTAAAATAGTTTCATAATTGCATGCAACAATTGCAAATGTCTCGCTAAATGAAAAGCATTAATGATGCTAGGTCGAAATCCTAAGAGTATAACAAATCAGTAGTGAGTAGAATTCGATGAATTTGTTGAAAGTAATCATACTTTCAGAGGTACATCTATCGCCATACAAGACCACGAATAAAATCTTCGTGTTAACACCGAGGAAATGCTCAAGAGATATTTTATTTATTTCGAAAACGATTACAGTAAGTTAAGGTTTTTTTCATCATTCGAGCCAATAAATTTGAGTTGAGGTTGAAGCATCATTTAATCCTCTGTTAGATACAAATGTCTGCTTTGTTAATTACCCTTAATTAAACCAGATGGGCTGTGGACAACGTCTAGTAGGGAATCATTGGCGCTCCTATTAGAAACCCATATCCCACTCGTCGAGCATTCTCACATGGCTGGAGGTGATCTTCAAGGGGTGTTTAAAGCTGAATTATATTCCTAGGAAATGGACGGAGGTTGGAATGATTTTTATCCCGAAAACAGGGAAGAATTCACAGGCCTACCCAAAGGACCTAAGACCAATAACTCTATCATCCTTTCTGTTGATGGAAAGACTGATTGACATCTACATACGTGCAAAAATAAAACCCAGTAATTGGGTGACTTCTCAGCATGGGTACTGGAAAGAGAAATCTGTGGACACGGCTCTGCATTCTCTGGTGCGAACAATTGAGAAATCAATCCACTCAAAAGAGTACTGTATGGTAGTCTTCCTCGATATAGAGGGCGCCTTTAACAATGTCAGGACGGAGGCAGTTCAGGAAGGCCGGTCTTTCTTAGATGTGGACTACCCCTTAAGGAGGTTGATAAATCAGATGCTAGAATGCAGGATTGTTAAAGCGGAGATAGGGGAATATATCACCTCTTCTCTGGAACATAGTAATCAATGGACTACTTTTGGAACTGGACAGAGAAGGAATAGAGGTGGTAGCGTATACAGATGACGTAGCGATCGTGATCTCGGGTAGATACCTAAGCACGATTAGGGAAGTCATGCAACACGCACTCTTGATCATTACAAAGTGGGCCAGCAAATGTGGGCTGGGTATAAATCCATCCAAAAGAGTAGAGTTTGTACTCTTCACCAAGAAATATAAAATTCCGGTAGTCACCCCCCCTACCTTAAAAGGCATGGCACTGGCCTTTACTGATAAGGCAAGATTTCCGGGAATAATTTTGGACAGTAGGCTAAATTGGAAGCCCAATATTTTAGAGAGAGTAAAAAAGTCTACCATGGCTCTGTACTCATGTAGGAATGCCGTCGGTAGAAGATGGGGTCTAAAACCCGAACAGATACACTGGCTCTTCACCGTTGTAGTCAGACTAATTCTGATGTATGGGGTGAGTGTGTGGTAGCCAGCACTAGACAAGAAAACTTATAAAAATATGATAGAGAACGTACAAAGAACGGCCTGCTTGAATATAAGCGGGCACGGAGGACAACCCCTACACGTGCTCTGGAGGCTATGCTCTACCATCTTCCTGTCGACATCTTTGGTAAGCAGAGAGCGGCAACTACGGCTGCAAGACTCTCTGCCGTATTTGAGTGGAAATGTCTACAGGCGGGCCACTCAACGATTGGCAGTTCGCTTGGAAGACTTGGCGAATAGTGACTTGACTACACAATACCGATTGTATGCTTTGAAAAAGTCTTGCGGACCCTTACCCGCTCAAGGAAATCCTGGGGGAACAGGTCAACAACAGAAACTGGAAGTATACAATTCTACACTGACGGCTCCAAACTAGACGGCAAAGTCGGAGCTGGAGTCTATTGTGACATATTAAATGTGAATATATCCGTTCGTCTTCCTGATCACCGCAGTGTGTACCAGGCAGAGGTGGTAGCGATTGGGGAAGCGCTGACTTGGTTGATGCATTATGTCATATCCACAAGGGATATAACAATATATGTAGACAGTCTGGCGGCAATCAAGTCGCTGGAATCAGTTTCTCTGATGTTCGTGGTGGCATTAAATTGCCGCTCATCTATTAACGAGATGAGTGAGCATTTCAATATCCAGATAGTCTGGGTCCCCGGTCACTCGGACGTTCTGGGGAACTGCAGGGCTGACAAACTGGTAAAGAAAGGTACAACACTCCAATTGAAACCGGAAAGGGCAAATCTGGGGAGGCCTATAGCAGCGCTTTTTATAGCGCTTAAAAATGAGGCGATAGCCTCGGCACAAAAGTGGTGGAACAACACCATAACATGCAATGTAGCGCGACAAGTCTGACCGAAACTGGGCTTGAAGAGCTCCAAAACACTACTATCTCTACGTAGACCTGACTTAAGTATAGTCGTGGGGGTGCTCACAGGACAGTGCCTCATTAGGGAGCATGCGAGGAGGCTTGTTTCAATGGCAAATGACTTCTGTGGAAGCTATATGGATGAGGAGGAGGAGGAAGAGACTGTAAGCCACTTCCTCTGCTCATGCCCGGCGCTAGCTTACAGGAGGTACACACATCTGGGCCAGTATTGTTTCGACGGCTTTATGGATCTCGATAACTGCAATGTGCGATATACTTACGATATTAAGTAGCTCTGAATGGTTCCAATGAAGGTGAAAGAGGAGTAGGATCCTTTGGTATCACAATGGACCGTCACATTTCCCTTAATCGCTGCATAAATAGACACGTTTTGTTTGTAACGAAAGTAGAAAACGCAACGGCAAACAAATATTTAAGCTAAGGTCAATAAAATTTCTCTATAACCCTGTTTCATTGAATCCTTACGTTGGATTAAAAACTAACACGTTCTACCAAATAATTAATTAGTTTTTAATTTTAATAATTAATTATCCAAATATAATCACGTAACACTATTCCAATGGTGCGTATATAACACCAAACAAAAATTTTATTTCGGTCAGTTTTGTAAAAAACGTATTACGTGATCCAATCATGGTCGTAATTAATCCATTTCGAATTCAAATTTTTCTCTACAAAATCTTCGGCCTTTGGCAGTACGATGATGAACCATTCTATGGTTCAATATTTTATAAAGCATACGGAATTATACTGCATGCTGTGTTCACATTTTTATATATATTTTTGATGTGCCTCAAAGGATTTTACATTAGCGGATTGGATGAGCTGACCGAATATTTATATATCACTTTGACCGAAATAGCTTTTTTATCGAAAATAATAAATTTCGTTCGAAAACGGTACGAAATTCGGGCGAAATTTTTTAATCAATTATACTCGGATATAAGTGAAGTGTTACAAACCGATCGGCAATATGTTGCTCAAGAGCTTAATTTTAATTGGTATATTAATGTGGGCTATTTAAGTGTATCGTTTGCCGCGGGTGTGTCAGCATATTGTACACCAATTTTAGAAACACGTCGAACTCTGCCATTTCCATCATACTATCCAATAGATTGGCAGAATAATCTAACAAATTATATTATAATTTATGTATATCAAAGTGCAATGGCAATACATTGCTGTTTGAATGTAACTTGTGATTTAGTATTAAGTTCGTCAATGCAATGCGTTGCAGTACTCTACCATACGTTGGGCGTGCAAATCGAAAGGCTGGGACATGACGATTTAGAGAATAGTAAAACAATGTTTCGACAACATATAATACGTCACAAGGAATTATTGGGGTAAGTTGCCGTTTAAATATTGATAGAATTGCAAATGTGTAATTATCGTTCGACAATTTAATTACTCATTTTAAACGTTATGCATCCAAATTATGGTATAAATATCATTTGAATGCGTTTCATTCGATTCAATCGTGCATTCAATCGGAGCGTCATGTTCAATTTAATTAAAAATATTTGGTTTGTAACCGGAATGTTGTTACCCCAAAAGTATAGTCACAGTAAAATGATTTCGTTTTGCTACAAAATATATTCGGCTGTGGTTCAAATAATATTTATCTATCTATACATAATTTTTATGGCCCTTGCCATTAAGGACATTCAAAAAATCGACGAACTCACAAAATTTCTATACATTTTTATAACCGAGTTGGGTGTCATACTGAAAATTATAAATTTCTATGTACATAAAAAGAAAATTGTGAAAATTTTAAATCACAGTGAAAAATTTATTTGTGACCAACGAATTTTTAGTTATAAAACGAAATTCGAAATTCGATCGAAATATTTAAATTTGCTACGACTAACGAAAATTATTTACATCACGAGTTCAATGATTGCCTTTATATTGGCATTTTTACAACCGATATTGGCGCAACAATTTATTTTACCATTTTTATCGTGGTATCCATTTACCTGGGATGTTTCGTTAACTCGTTACTATGGCTGGGTGTTTGTTTACCAGTTTATCGGGATGGCGATACATTGTTCTTTGAATATTTCCAACGATTTATTTCCGTGCATGCATTTATGTATCATCAGTATGAAATTTCAAATACTCGGTGAAAATTTACAATCGCTCGGATATAATGGTCGACGTGACGCTAAGAAATTGTTGAGATTGTATACAATTGAGTACCAGTCTATTATAAGGTAAATGATTTTATTGTATTAAAGTTTTATTTTTTGTCTTAATGTGGCATCATCATTCCATTTTATCGGATACTATATAGTATATAGTAAATATTAAAAAAAATTGTGTGAAGCTACTTTTAAAGAGGAATTCATGATGCTGGATCAAAACTTATGATCAAAACTAATATTTTATTCATTATCTGTAAGAACTTGCGTGGCATCTTCTAACACTAAGTATTTTAATTCCCCTTACCAATCGTTATACGTTTCAAAGTCCATTTTTCCAATGCTTCATTTTGTAACGTTTAATCAATTTATTTAAAGTTAAATTTGTATTAACTTTAAAGTTTTGTGTCAAATAAAGTGTATATAAATTAGATTTTTGGCGGAAAATTTATGTTACTATATTTGCCAACTATAAAATACTACATAGTCTGTTACTATTTTTGTAGATGGGTGTTCCTATCATTTTGTTTCAAATATATCACCAATGTAAATGATTTACACAGATAGCATCTGTGTAAATCATTTACATTGGTGATATATTTGTACATTTCTCGGTGACTATGTTTTGGCGGTTTCGCAAGTATTTCTGTATATTTTATCGAGACATATTTGGCCATTTATTTTCCTCGTCGTGTTGTGTTTTCGTATATATATTTCGAATTGTCTCCGTATTTTGATGGCACAGCGGTAACTTTAGTTTACCGCTTTATTTTCTAACATATATCATCTCTAATCTATGGGTTTCTGGTAAAAACTAAAAGTTCAAGCACACTGGCAGTACGAGACCATTGCGACAAACACAAAATTGAGCCAGCTGTATCTTGATATGGCACACTTCCATCTGTTTCAGCTCATCTTTGGTTTTCGCTGACATTTTTTTGGTAAATTTGTCTTTTCAGTCGGTAACGATTAGATTATATTTTGCCATACGAGCATTTTCGAGAATTTGTTCAAACATTTTGCAAGCATTGGCACCTTATAACGAGTCACTGAACCATTTAAATAAGTTTGGACTTGAAAAACGTATTTTGAATTTATGGTTTTTCGAAAGATCAACCAATTCCCAAGTGTGATTGCTCATCAACGATTGATGTTTGTTCACTGCTTGCTTTCAATTTTTACGGTTTGGTCCATTCAATACATCTTTTGCCATCAATTCATCGATATTTCTACATGCACCGCATTTCACTTCGATCGTCGCAATCCAGTTGAAACTTTTCTGTTGGTTTCAACGGTTAACTTATCGCTGGTATTGTTCAAATCAATTTCAGTATAGAGCCTTCTGCCGATTTACCTAATGAATTGATGCTTGTGTTATGATGACTAGTAGCAGAATTAACATTGCCCCCGTCTGTTTGTAAAGCAGAATTGTTAATTTTCGAATTAGAAAAATTATCTGATTTAAAAAAAAAATCATCATACGTTTGATATCCCTTGACGCCACCACTGTAACCAACGAAAATAAGTTTCTTCGATTTTGCGTCAAATTTTCTCTATTTCTCGTATAGTACGTGAACTATTGCTTGAGATCCAAAAATTCGCAAATGATTTAAATTTGGTTTCGATCCAATAAACAATTTATTCAGAAGTTCTGCATTTTGTACCATGCGTCTCATATACACTCGATCAACTTTCGAATTGTTTGCTCGTGTCAAGTCTTTACGATATATGGCACGAATGATTGTCTGCTTATAGTGCTTGACTTGAATAATCTTTCGAATTGTTGATTGGGAAATTCGATTCTATTATCAGATTTTTTGATTTGTTTGCAGGTCTGCTTCTCGTACGCTTTGTATTTACACAATTTGGCTTAAACTTCATTCTTCAATTTGATGATAAATGCAAGAGTCATATGGCTAAAATCATCCACTAAAATAAGCATAAAGCGAGCTCCACCAAGCTTAAATGGCCCAACCGTAGATAATATTTTTCAGAACCTTCGGTCGAAGCGATCCCATCTTTCGCCATACGTTTTATACGATTTAGGCGATAAAGTTCATCGATTATTGCAGCTTTGACCAACAACTTTTGATTTCAATTTCAGGGTTGAGATTCGCCATTGGAAATTCTCATTTTAGTGGTTATACTGTCCGTTTTCTTTTCAAGACAACTGGGAGGTTTATGGCTTCTTTTGGTGACACGAGTAAAGCGAATGGCTTTGAATTTCGCTAGGCACTTTCCTCTTTTGTTTAATATAATCGATTTGATCAAAAAAAACCGCCTTCAACGGTTATGATCAACGCTTCGGTTAATTTTTACTCAATTTAATGGACGGCCCTTACATATGCCGTATATTTTTCTGGTAAACCGTTGCGCAAAAAATATGCAACCCATTCGTCTAATAAATTCAAGCCAATTGAATTAACTTTGTGCTACGCCAACGATTTGGCAAATATATTCGCAATCGCATTCCTCTAGTTTCGTCCAACTTATATAGCTGTTGAATTATAAAGCCAACTCAGCGATGTCTACTTTTTACTTCAAAAATCGCCTCCAATGTTTCCCAAATTTTTTTGGCTGGTTTAGCATCTTGAATATGACTGTAATTTGATTGACGGGCTTTGATCGATTTCCATATTTCGTAATGTTCTAAATACGTACAAATAGTAAATTTCCACGTGCTAAAATTCTCCGAGCCTTTCAATTTGTCGATAGAACTCAAACAATTGTGGTTGTTTCCCATGATGTTGTTTTATAAGCACAATCAATAAAAAAAAAATCGGTTTAATGACGTCACTTGATCACAAGGAACATTCCAGAAAAATTAGCGCGCGTTTATTTGGAGAACACATCGTCGTTATTTTGCCGAATTTTAATTTAATTAACGTGTCGATGATTTTACACAAATACACGTAACCTCGATTTTCGGAACAAATTGAATTTACTTCGTTTAAAAAACAAATTTTCCAAAATTCAATTTACATATGTGTTCGGTACGGATTCACGGGCCACGTAGCTGGTCCATAACCTGAAGTTATGCTCTGAGCTTATTTAAATGCGAGTGAATAAAGACAATGATTTACGTATATATTTCATCTGAAAGAATTTTGATTGGTGGGAAATCCGCCATATTTTTCAGACAAAATATCTACAAGAATCATCGCCTGAAAATAATAATTTATTTTGATGTTTCAACTTTTCAAATTCTTTACTTGCATCCTTTTTTAGAATTTATTTTCTTTTAGATTGCCCAGAGTCTTCTTTTGGTAAATAACTAAATATTCAAAGCCAAAAATAATTAAGCGACATTTTCCAGTGATTTTAGCTAAAACAGTTTTTTCGACATTTCGACCTTCTTAATAAGCGATAGGCCTCACAAATACCTAGTGCACTTGTTTCTGATGGAATTAATGCTAAGCAGGGCTGGAAACTTGAAAAAGAAATACGGATGTTTCTCGATTATATTTTAATTATGAAAAATCTTTTATTTAGCTTTATGATTTTAACGTGTCACTTGATTGATGGTTTAATCAGAAGTGAAGTTAGCTACACAAGTTAAATACAGTGGAACATATGCAATGATTCGAATGCGTTCAATGCTTATTTCCAATACAAACTGTTGAAGCATGTGGTCTCTATAGTAAAAACAAACTTGGCAATCTTATCGAATTGTTTTAAGGTCATTTACTCTTCGATAAATTGTCCTAACAGCCTTACCGGTTTATTAAATAATTTCACTTTTTTTCAGGTACACAAAATCAATCGAAAACGTTTATTCGGTGGTAATCTTCATTCAATTTTGCATGAGTGTGTTTGTATTATGTGTGACAGCATTTCAAATTTCTATCGTTAGTATATCGAAGAGTTTGGCTAAATCGCAGTGAATCAATAATAATACATATTTCTATTCTAGATGTCACCATCACAAAATCCTACCAACTTTATACTCTATGTTTTCTATATACTTGCCATGGTCGCACAATTTTATCTACCGTGTTTTTTTGGTAACGAAATCATAACGAAGAGTTCCGAGCTAATGAATAAGATTTACTTTTCAAATTGGATAGAATATTTGCATGACAAATGCTATCGTCGGATGATTATCATTTTTATGGAACGTCTGAAAAAACCATCACAAATGACAGCGGGGCGATTGTTTTCGCTCAGCTTACAAACTTTTACATCGGTAAGTCATCATAAATATGTACCAAAAAAATTGTATCTAACATTTTTTTTTTAAACAGATCATCAATTCGGCATATTCATTTTATGCCTTACTTCAAAATATGCAAAAGGATGGTAAATAGACGACATCGATGAAATTAATTATTTAACAAAAGTAGTAATTAGAGTTAGTCTAAAGCAGTCCAACAATATATAATCACGTACATATATATATATAATTACAGTTCATTACATGTATAATTACATAGTTCCAACTTAATTATCAACGGGGGAGTATTATATTCACCTACCAAAAGTTAATTGGCGTGAGTATAAATTGATATGTTGTATGATTTAGTAAAACTATTTTTGAATTGAAAAAACTGTGCATCGTCGTTTTTATCACCAAAGATTATTTTCATTTAGATGTTGTACTAACTACAATTTAGAAACCATTAGTTTGCGGTTAAAAAGTCAATTGAAAACCGCGACCACAAAACATAAGGTAATTTTCTCTCAACGATTTTTTTTTCGAAACCAGATGGGAATTCGACGAAAATCAAATTAAATTTGATGCGAAAGTGATGCGAACGAGCTTTCTCAACCCTTTCGTGGTAATATTTTAACATATTACTTCACACCGTTGCCAGCCAAATTAGAGACCATTTGCACGTTGTATAGTTTCAGCTATCTTGTACTACAGTAAATATGTTGCCACTGTAACCACAAACGAACTCATAAGAATCGCACGTAAGACAATCCGAAGCCAAATTGAACATATATTAATTTCAAAATGATAAGTCTAATATTATCCACCTTATGCTTATAGCTTTTACGACAAAAAGCTGGTAACCTTGAATTTTTTGGCTACCCTCCCTAAACTTATAAGGCGAGTTAAACCACCTGTCATATTGCCTCGTAGCTGAGCGGCTATTTGTCGCAATCTTTTCGGTAACTCTGATTGCATATGGTTCATTCGATAGTAGATTCCTAATGTAATGTCTGTGTAATTTAAATCAGAATCTTTTCTGGGAACGGAATCTACTGCGTCTGGAAGCCTTGAGCTATTTTTTTAATTTTTTTTTATCCTGATTTGTGGTTTGTTTACAAATAAAGCTACCTCATTTAATGAAATCGGAGATCATGTTGACTGTGGTTGGTGCTCAAATTTTTGTCCATGGATGGATTAAATGTTAACAGCTGTCCTTATTAATAACTGTCCATTACAGTAGCATGGTTGCGCTACCTAGGATATTTTGATATTTTGATGACCTTCTCTTCGGTGCGGTTTCCTTTTGGGCAGCTGTATTTTGCATAGTTCATAGGTAATAGCTTATGACTCACAAAATCTGCAATACCACTAAGGGTGCCAACCATCTGATGTCACCCCTACAAGATATGTAAAACTCTTAACACGCCATGGGTTCGTGACATGGCGCAGTAAGACAATTTAGAGTTCTCTTCTAACACTGGGTATATATCAGATCGCGGTGGCTTTCACCAAGAGTAGCTAAGCTTTAGATAAGCACATAATATTCCTACGGTATCACTTCCTTCAAATCAGAGTAAGAAAGACAAACATTCACAGAGGTCGCTTACGCTACATGGTCCTCATCAGATCGAATCTGCGAATCTGAGCATTGCTTTGCATATTTCATCACAAAATCTGAATAATTACTGCAGGAATCCGCAGCATTCAAGGCAGCTACACTTCAGACCAAGGAGCTATAAGTACTGCGCTAAGCACTTAAATGTAAGAAGCCATGCAAATTTACTCAGCTTCTTTAAACGACTAAATCCGATTATGAATGCGGCCGATAAACAAAATTACACAAACCGCCGTGCTCGCACTAGTTAACCGTCCATTTATCGGTGCTGATTTTCTTATCAAATTTGGTCTACTTTTTAATTTGCGTGGAAGACAAATTATCGCCTACGAAATTAACTGTCAACGCTGTTACAGTTTCGGTCAATACTCCCATCCAAATCTTTTTATGGTTAAGAATGGATATGGGTAGTTATTAATGGATTTCCAAATCACAACATTTCGGTCAACTCCCGGATGCAAAACCGCAGCTTCTAGATCTCACTAAACATAAGCCAGCGTATAACGAATTTCAGCATTTGGTGGAATTAGGCATATGCAAACCGTTGTCTTCTTCGGACAACACAGATTGACACCATCGACTGAAAGGAATTACGGTACCAATTTTGCAGTGCATCTAGGTAAACGGGTGCACAGTTTTTACATAAATCGACTTAGTCAGGGCACATAATGCAATACTTGTAGCAAACAAAGATGTGCCTAAAACGGCAATTATCACCCCATTTGGCCCCATTGCCTATTCGGCAATTATCACCCCATTCGAATACAATCGAATGCTTTTTGAACTTCAAATGCTTCTCAAACCTTTCAACGCTTCATGAATTGAAAGTGTTAAAAGATCTTGTTTTTATTTTCGTCTACATTGACGATATTTTAGTGGCAAGTACAACTGAGGAGGAACACAAATATCATTTACAGCGAGTATTACAACTACTTGCTGATTACGATGTCAAAATAAAGACATCCATTGTGTTTTCGGCGTTCCACTTTTAGAATTCGGCAGCCACCATGTGTCTAAAGATGGCATAAATAAGATTCCTTAACCTACCTCAATAAAACCTATTCAAAAATTCATCGAAATGGTAAATTATTACATAGTGAATAGAATTTGGTCCAGATTTGTCGAATTTACAAAGAAGGAGAACGCTCACAATGCAAAAATCTCGCACTTTATATGTCACTTTATATGGCACTTATAAGATGTTCAACGATTTAAAGCACTTGATAAATCAAGAGAGATATCTGTGCAAATTGTGACTAACCTTGATTTGCACGCCTTACGTCATGTAAGGTTTGTGTTCGATTTCGTTTGCAATTCACGATACATTTGGTTATTATAATGATGCAGTAGGAAAGTCTCAGGTAAGTGCTTTCGTAAGTCGTCTTTATTATTATGTTGGATCTAGTTTAAATTACCTTTAACTAAGCGTAGATCTGCTAAGTTGGGGCGAGGAGAATAAATTAAGCTCCAGTTGATCTCATCGTTGGTTATGAAAACTCCAGCAAAAGGAAATATTACCAAAAGTGCAAATGTACACGCCCTGTTTTCAACGATGCTTGTTGAAACTTAAGCTTGTCACATAAAAATTGAATCAAAGTGTCTATGGCTGTGTCAATTAAATGGTGAAGGGGACCAGTGCGAAAAAGTAAAACCAATTGAAATTGCAAAGTGTTAAAGAAATAGCTAACCAAAATTCACAACATGTCACTAAGAAGTGGGATTGTGCAATAAATTGATCGGAAGCGTTAAATATAACGATTACCGTCGTAATGTAAAAAGTCGGAGATTACAAACAGTTTCTCAGTGAGAGCAGGCAAAAGTTGATGGAGGTATGTTGATGCAAGGGAGTCCTTAGCGTCGTGACCAGAGCAGCATCGGCTAAATTATCACAACCATCATCGTCGATAATAATCGAACCGGAACAAGTTCCAAAACAGGAGCATTAGTATTTATGACGTATTCTTCGAAACATTCTTTCCATCTCTTTAACTGTTCTTCATCGAACATTATTAAACCAAATAAGAAACCGAAAATGGACCAGTAAAAAACTAATATGTAACAGCTTGCAGATGAAATTAAGCAACAACTAGACCAAACTAAGTACTCGAAGCTCAACAAACAAGGCTCAATAGAAATTCGATGAACAGTTAAAGGCTGGAAGAAATCCTGAACTGGGCAGATCTAAAAGTTGTGAAAAGGTTGCCGATGATGTGAATGAAGTAAAAGGCATTGAAGATCAAAGTCAAATGAATGAGTTTGAAGCATGCCTCTAGTTGCTGGAGACTAATCCGGAATCCACCTTTACATATAAATCATTTATATCACATATAAATGAGCAATGATCGTTCCAATAAATAACTTTACCAAGTACATTACTGATAAAAATTAATTTCTTTATTAAAAATTTTGAAAATGCTATACTAAATTAAATTTAATAATAGGCTTTATGTGCTAACCTCCAATTAAGTTCAAAATTCCATTTTCTATAAAATGAATTAAATTTCCAATAGACGAGTTTAGTTATTTGCTAAACGGGAACATTTATAGACCTAATGTGTCATCATGGTGGTTAAATCAAAACTCGTACATGAAAATAAAAATCCTGACCCATACGATGGAATAAATTCAATCATTAGTGGATTTAATTTTATTGGACTATGGTCAAAACATAAACACTCCAGTTGGTTATATAAACTGTATGGATTTTGCATATTTATCACGTTTGTTGGCATGTTTGAAATGGCACTGTTAATTAACTTTTTTACCATCGATAATGTTGAAAAGTCAACCGAAATTTTGAGCACATCGATTACTGAGCTGGCATTACTTATGAAATTACTGATTGTAATTTATCAGCGTGAAAATATTTTAAATTTAATTAAATTCATGAGAAATGTTTTAAAAGTCGATAGTCCGGATAATTTCAATGAAATAACTAAAATTTATAGTGGCATTAATCAAAGCAAAAAGTTGTATAAAATTTTATTTATTGCATATTTTACATCGGCAATTCTGGCGGGAACAGCAGCTCTGCTGACTAAAGATAATACGCTACCAATTGCGTCATGGTATCCGATTGATTGGCGAAACAGTAATCGAATGTATTGGATTAGTTGGTCATATCAATTATCATGTATGTTTATTCATGTACCAATTTTGGCCGGAATCGATGCAATGCCTTCGAGTTTTATGTGTATATGTAGTGGTTATTATGACGGGCTTAGTAGTAATTTATCTCGTTTTGGTACATTTGGTATGGCAACAAATAGGGAGGATGTGCTTTTACGCAAATCATTAGAAAAAACGATTAATCTAAAAAGGTTTTAAAAAATCTGCTAAATTTTGGTAACACTACTCCTAATTTTTTTTATTTTTAAACTTTTCAGATCACTCATTAAAATTGAACGAGTATTTTCTTTAATACTTTTAATACAATTTGGCGTAAGTGGTTTTGTGATTTGTACGACAACCTTTCAAATTTCATTAATGTCGATCACCAAACAATTGCATAAATATTGTTTTATGATTATCTATTTAACGTCGATGTCCGCATCAATTTTTATGCCGTGCTATTTTGGCAATGAAATTTTATTGAAAAATTTCCAAATTTTAAGAAGTTTGTACGATTCAAATTGGACAATATTGAATCTGAAACTTAAACGAAAAATAATCATTTTTATGGAAGGAATCAAAAGGGATAATAAAATCAGGGCTGGGATGATATTTGATGCTAATTTGACGACATTTACATCAGTGAGTATATTTCCTATAGTTATTTGATGATAATTTTTGGCTGAAATTATGTACGCTATTTCAGATCGCAAACTTTTCGTTTTCACTGTATGCATTACTAAGAAATTTGAAAGGATGAAAAAATGGCCTTATCTTGATTTTAGTGTAGTTTCATTATACAAACTTAATAAAGAAATATTGATAACATATTGCACATAAATGTATGTTTGCACTAAACTTTTATTTTATATTTTTGAGTCAATGTTTTTAGTAGTTAACCAAACTACCTGTCAAAAATGCATTAATTGAAATAAAATTTACTAGCTCAAAAATGATAATCTTCACCAGTCACGATACTCTGTGTCCAAATTTATTTTAGAACTAATATGTTAATAATTTTGGTTTTCAAAAATCGCCTCGTAATAATCGCCCTGCTGATGTAATGCCAATAGAGAAGCACGAATTTGTTTTACAATGCCACAAAATAGCAAAATAGTCCACCCTAAAGAGGAAACTCTTAGCAACATTGTAGAAGAACAAAATCATGAATAGTGCAAGGCTGAATTTTATAGGATGAAATCATTTAGCAATCAGCGCAGTTTACCTAATTTCGGTAAATAATTCACTGGACTGCCATTTCTTTGACTTATTTAGTATTCGGATTATTTTAAATACAGTAGAAGTCTGAGAAGCGAATTCCTGATCCCAGGTATGTGTTAAGAGAACCCATTCTATGTTACATTCATTCCGGCCATGCAAAGGCTACAAAGGAAGCCGTTTCCTTGATTCGTAATTCGAATTCCTTGATACTCATGATCATTGTGTAATTTTAAAGCGTCTTTTGACACAGTTAACCGTGCCTTATACCCTATGTAGAATAGAGTTCTCTTCAATTATGAGATTAAGAATTTTATGAATATTTTTAATGTCATGTGGGAGCAATTGGCGCAGTGGTAAAAGCTGCGGTGTTTGGGTCAGGAGGTAACGGGTCCCAACGGAGGTGAGGAATGTAAAAGGGTTTTTGTATCACTTGATTACGATCGGTAATGACGGCGACCACGTCAATGAACCCCTGATTATCGCCAAATCATCGTCAAGTAGGATGAATGGAACGATGCAATAGGCTTATGGTTATTTTAAACGTACTTGTAGTCGTGCATCTTCGATTTGATTGGCGATGGCGTATAGTACATAATAATCACGGGAGAGCTGGAAGAGCTCAGGTTGCTGTTGTATTGTTATCGAAAATTAAATGTTGTAACAAAACCGGGTAGTGTGTAGATTATCTAACAACCATCTAACATCTAAAAGGACTTCTTTGGAAACATGTCTGTATATTTAAATAATATCATCATCATGGAAAAGGACTGCGATGGTCCCTCGTAAGGTATTAAAATTAAGTCCAAAGAATAGACTGTGCACTACGTTTATTGAGGATTCGTGCCCCGATTTTCAAAACATTGCAAAAAGTCTAAAGTTTGTTTTGGACACCAATATATATTTACCAAGAAGAAATTCACGTATGTTCAGCTTAAGTAAATCGATCAAATTAAACAAGTATCGCAAGTTCAGTTTTTATTTTATTTTTAATCACTCTCTACTTTATACACGTCTTATAAGCTCAACGTTTTTAATGCCGGTGTGTTTTTTCCCTTTTTTTATTTTTGCATTTATATTTTAGTGTTACCTAATTTGAATTATTATATTTAAACCTCGTTTATACGAGTAGTTGCATTATACATATTTAGATAATATTCTTAACAGCATGTTACTTCAAATCAATATCAAACTCGAACATAACTGTTGTGTACGTGACTTGATAGGGATTATATATCCATCTGTAAAACTTAAGGTGGTCAGTAAAGAAGTTAGATACTACGTAGTATATAATGTTTTTAAGCTTATTCCTTTAAAGACCAGCATCGAAAGAACAGCACTTCAGAAGGACGTCTGAAGCAGTTAGATGATGAGGACTTAGTACCAAAAATTGTGTATAATATGGGATGATCTTTGATTACAGTGAAAATGAATGGGGCAGCACCTTTTCCGACTAAAAATTTTATTTATTGACTAAACTTGTAGAAATTTATGCAAAAGGGTCACCAACACTCTTTAAAAAAGAACCTACCTAGTGTTGAGTACCGCATATGTGTTAAAAGTAACCTTGTTAAAAGGTTAATCTTGTCTTTCCACTAATAATCGTACCTTGGATTAATAGTGCAGTTTTATCATTTTGCAGTCTTTAAGTCCCAACGGAAAAATTAAAAACCCTATCTCAAGCTCTAACAGTATTAACGTTATGTCACATAACCACATACGTTATGTAAAATGTTATGTCAATGTTTTTTTTTTGACAAAAAAACTGGCAACATCGCATCATTATATACCAATAAAAATAAAAATTATTTATGTCAAATTTTGACAATTTATTTATAAACAAGTAATCCAAAATTTGAAAGTGTTTTTACCAAAAATATGACCAGTAATGAATTAAAAGTTACATTCGGCAAAAAAGTGGACAGTCCTAATTTGACTCGAGATGATTTTGACGGTGGACCAGTGAGTTTAGATGAAATAGAACCAGGATTATGGTTAGGTAAACTATCGTATTCATTTTTTTCTTTTATTGATTTATTAAAAATATTTAGCATAAGAATTTTATTACTTTTGGTGTAACGTTTTATCAATACAGGGAACGTGTCAGCAGCAACAGATACAAATTCATTAAAATGCCATAATATTACACACATACTAACTGTTGATTCATGTCCACTACCTAGTCATATTACACAGATTTCATCAATCACGACTAAATTTATTAAAGGTAATTAGTGTACGAACTATTATTGATTTAGTTTTTAATATACATATATTTTTTGAATATATTCTAGTTTCCGATGTGCCCAAAGAAGATTTTCTTGGCAACTTTGTTGAATGTCTAGATTTTATATGTTCAACACTAGAATCAAATCATTCGATATTAGTGCACTGTTATTTTGGTGTTAGTCGAAGTGCTACAATTGTTATTGCATATTTAATGAGAAAATATCGTTTAAATTATGATCATGCTTTTCAACGCGTTAAAGCCAAACGTCGTTTTGTTGGACCAAATTCTGGTTTTATAACGCAGTTAAAATTATTTTACAGAATGAATTTTAAGATTGATCCGACCCATCCAAAATATAAACAGTATCGATTAAAATTGGCTGCCGATAATATAAAAAAAGCTAAAATTTTGCCACAATCGTTTATGGATCTAGTTAAACCTGATCCTGGCCTAATACAACTAAAACCCGAACCAAAAGTGTATCGATGTAGAAAATGTCGCCGAATTATTGCAACCAAAAATAATATTATAACACATAAGTCTAAAGAAATCAAACCGGATACCGAAAATACTACAATTGTTGTTGATAATGTTGTAGATCGGATTCAGGGCCTATCATTAAATTCTGAAACAAGTAAACAATCGTCCGAAAATGAGGTAGAATTTTGTCAAAAAATGTTTTTTGTCGAACCCATTGCATGGATGAAAGGTATCGTAAATAGTACACAAGGCCGATTGTATTGTCCGAAATGTTCCAGTAAGCTGGGTAATTTTAGTTGGCTAATGGGATGCCAATGTCCATGCGGAAATCAAGTATCACCTGCCTTTTATTTAGTACCGTCTAAAGTTGAATACTCGACTGTGGTGCAAAACGTTCAAGTTACAGTATAAAGCATAATATTCCGCCAAAGCACATATTTCATCGCCGATTCATCTTGTATTATATTATCGCATGTAGCAAGACAATATATAATATACAACTACCAAAAAAAACTATTTAAAATACTTTTTAAAACAAAATATACTTATAACACATATATACATAACCATCGTCATTTTATCGCGAAATCTTCCATTTTTCGGCTTCCATTTAAAGTAATTCATTTAGTCCTGATAATTGTTATTTGTATTGGGATATAAATAGTAAGTATTACGAGCACTTTATGTTATTTAATAGCGCAAATTTAAGCCATATTGCTAATATATACCCTATAATAATTCTCTTTGTTCCAAAAGAATGATTTTTTTTTATTAAAACTATTTTATTTATTTGATTTAATAAAAGGCTGTTGTTTAAAAAATGTTTTATTCAAAGCCTTCCCCTGGGAAATGTCTGCATTTCAATGGACCAATCATTCGTTACCCTTAATTAAAACTGATTACAGAAACGAATACTAACGAAATGGAAACTAATAAATAGCAGTGTGATTCCATAACGCAGCTAAACGATCTCTATCGATGACTGATGATGCAAGAACAGGATGTCACCTTAATAACGGCTATATTATGATTATTTTGTAAACGATCAAATAATCCAAATCTAGTACACAAATTTAACGAAAATTTAAGGGTGGGTGTTGAACATGATGTTATTTCGAACTCCATTTCTGATGGGATAAAAGGTTTTACCATCCAGATTTAAATAATTAGTTATGTCTAATAATGGTAATATTTTCAATTTTTGTATGTATTATAAATTATAAAATTAAAATTTGTACCAAGATATTCCACCATTGCCATCTGAACTCCAGTAACAATACCATTCGAAAAAACAAACTTAACGAAAATTCATTTTATGTTTATTTGTAATAAAACTGTCAAAAACGAATTCATTTCAATTTATTACATATACCTTCATTCATCATCAACAAATTCATCGCATAATACAGAAAAAGTGAAGGGAAAATATATAACATACACGCACGATTCAAAAACATCAAATTCCTTTTTTTTTATTTAATTAATTTCTATCGTTTAAAGTTTAATTTAATAAACAGTAATTAATGTAATCTATCAATAATAAATAATACATGTGAATTATCTATTAATAGTAGTAAATAGTGAAAAGAGTTTCGTTTTGTATATGTGAATAAAAAAAATTTTTTATTGACGTCAAAATCACGGCCAAAACTTGAAATTGTCTTGGCGTCTTGCTGCAATCGAGTGCTTTCAAATTCACATACAGTACTACAACTCAGTTGGCATTATATAGAGTACATGCATTAAAATAATTAATATAAAATAAGGTAAATTATTTCATATTTATATATATAATTTCTAATGATTTGTGTTTTTTATTTTATGATTGATTGATTAAAATTAAAGTAAAAAAAGATAAAAGAAAACAAATATATAAAAAATCTTCGTTTGTGCTACACAAATTATGTTCTCGCTGTTTGCATTTATTTTTTGGTTTGGTTTGGTTTGATGTTTGGTTTTAATTTTAAAATATAAAGAAAAATTGGCCCTCACTCGATTTGTTATGTGATGGTGGTACCGAATGGCGTGTGATGTAATTGTATTGTGTGTATATGCGTTTAGTGCAAGAAGTGTGTAAAAGTATCCAAAAACATTAAAATATATGGCTTGAATGTTTTGTTGGTGTTTCCTGTAAATTTCAGAATTATCGAAATTATTTCGCAGTGATAATTTTTCGTTTGGGAATTAAATAAAAAAAAATTTCACTTCGCCTCATAAATAACCTCGAACGCATTAAACAGGTTTTCGTTTCATATGATGAAAACGCGTAGTCGTCACACAGTTAGCATATGATGATACCCTTAGTGCCAACAAAGTATTACATGGCGTTTGAATGTTACGTGATTATAATATAATTGTATTGATGATAGCTATAAATGTATAGATTTCTCTTCATCATATTATATTCTGCGTGTTGTCGTCGTCTATCTCCCCATTTATTATGTTGCGCTCGCCAATGCCAATTGGTCTGTGTACATTTTCTTTTTTTTTTTTTTTTTCATTTCATAGAAAAAAATGTGTGTTGCGTAAATTTCAATAAACTAATACCGGGCATACAAATATTAACAAATTTATTTTGATTAGTGAATTGAACTAAATAGGTAATTTAAGATCACTCGCAAATTTCCTGCTGCATTAGTTTCTCAGACACTAATTTACGTTTCCTAAACGATATAGCGCTTTAAACATTTTACAACTGCCTGATCTCCGGATTGTGTTGAATATTTAATTGTTGGGCCTCTGGAACCAAAGGCATCAAAAATTCGATTAATTGTTGCTGCTTTACATTTTAATTTCAGGTTTGCTATTGATGTTTTAGGCATAGTTGTATTTGGCATAGGTTAGTACAGCAACTAATAATTCTTTACTACTCGAGCGTGAGTTGATTCTATTGATATTATCGTTTGATTGGCTTCTATACTATCTAATATTTTTACTTTTTAATGAGCTTGACAAGTTATCGTTTTTTTTTTTGTATATAAAACCACAGCCAAACCATATTTTTATTCATGCTTGCTAGGATCTCAGAATGATCATAGCTAACAGTTTACCATATGGCGTAGATATGACATAATTACAAGCGATATCATATGTACTTAGGACAAGAGTATGTTGATGTAATTGAGTATTGGTCATTTGTATTTTGTACATTTCTTTTTACACTCAATATTCAATCAACAGAATTACAGGACAAAGTTGACCCTTTACTAGGATCTTTGAACAAGATTTTTGTGTATATTTTTACAATTGGTGACTTTTATTCATACTTAACCGCAGCGATGGGGATCGAGCATAAAACCTCGGTTTCAGGGTTTTCCTCATTTTCTGAATTTAATTGCTTCTATTTTTTCTACCATTTTCTAGTCATTCTTTTTTATTTGTTTTTCTTTACAATACTCTTTACGTTCGATTTCTAATCTTTTCCATGTTAATAGTATTTAAAAAGACATAGTAGATTTTTCTGAAAGCATATGTCGATGCATCTGTCGACTTTATGTTCAGCGTATTCACGATTATATCTATATTTCTCTTTTGGTAGATTTCAATACCAATAGACCAGTGTCGCTCATAAAATCTGGTTTACGTTTAGTTGCTGGAATTACTCTCAAATAGCTTGATAACCATGACCACTAATTTTTCAACTTTATCTTAACTTGTCTTTGTTTTTGCAGGCAAGTTGGAGTATAACTTTTAGGGATAATTTTCATCGTCATTTTTAGATACTGCTGAATCCCTATCGAGTTTGGCTTAGCCCTCGCTATCGTCGACCATTCCACACATTTTTATTATTCGGCTCTGCCTAAACCATTTTTCTAGATTATTTTGAAAGACATCCCTGTATTATTTTCTATCTAAATGTTACCGATAAATGAACATCTATTTAGTTGACTAAAAATTCAACAAATTATTTCTTCAAGTATGTTAACAGTTTGAATATTCAAAATAAGAAGCTGACATTTATATAAAAATAGTCCCTTAGCTGTTATGGTTCTTTATTTAATTCTTAACGCTTGTCCGACCCTTTTGTTTCTACCAATGTTTGAGTGACTTTGAGGTTATTGGATATGCTCATACCATCCAAAAACCCAAAATAATAGACCCAAAAGCAAAAACATAGTTATAATTTGCCTAACTTTTAGAAAACTACTGAATTGAAATAGATAAAAGAACCATTAGTCGGTTGCCTCAGAATGGTAAACCAAAAATACTAAACAAAGTTCATCGAGAAAATATTTATGAATTTATTTAAACTGTCGCTACAACTGCGCCGGCGTATAACGTTAATGTAGTAAATATTTCGCGATCGTTTATAGACGCCGGAATTTAGCATGGAATTCTAGCTTAAAGTCCAATTTTAACCAACGCATATTGAGCGGCCCGGATAACTTTTGCAAAAGATGATTTAAGCATGGGGAAAAAACTTATTTTTATAGACGAAATTATCGATTGACGCTTCCTTTTATGTAAGATAATTCCGCAAGATTACGTGAAACTATTTGTATCGCTTGATCAATGTCCTGTTGAGCGTTAAATATTGGAACCATTTTGACCACCTACGAACGACGAAAGTAGTCTTGGAATATGTTATAAAAATGGAAAGAGCTAAGAGGTAAGTCGATTTTAGATCAATAACTTGTTGCTTCTCTACCAAATCCATTACGATTGAATGATCGATAATAATGGATACAAGGCAAATAGTTTGAGTATTTTTTAGTTATCTTCCTGTTTAACATTTATCCGAACTATATATAATTTAAATTAAATATTTCTGCGGAATATATCGATTATATTTTCTTAAGACTACATTAATGGTTATCCTTTTATGGTTTCAGGTTTGTCCTTTGTTTTCGATTGTATTGAAAAAAATCAAAAATACTTAGTTTTTTCTCTGTGTATAACTTTTGCAGTCGATAATATATATTTCAATTTTTATCTGATAATGTTTTAGACTCAAGCGCACTATAAACTTGCTATCAGGAAGCATTGGATAATAATGATGTAATGATGATGTTCAGAGAGAAAACTGATTACAACTATTTTGCAAAAGGTATTCGAACAATTTATTTAGATAAACTCTGAGATTTTCAAGTAAATTACATAGTACGTATGAATTGATACCTCTCGGGGTCGGAGAATAAATTTAAATATTTAGGTAAAACTTCCATTTCCATTGGTCGCTCCAGGGTTTGTTTCCAGGCCGTATTGTTCTAGACAATTGATATTATCTCCCCCACAATCGACATTATACCAAGGATAAAAACCTGAATAGTTGCTCAAATGTGTAGTCGAAACTACTTAATTCCTTTTTTAAACTTTGGATCATTTATTTTGTTTTATAATTTATTTATTTTGAGTCGAACGGAGGCTGAAAATCATACAAATATAAATTTATAATTAAATCCCATTAGTTGGTGACTGATCCCGTTTCCAAATCTTTAAACACTTTTTCTACATGATTAATTATTAGAGCAAAAATGTATACAAATTTACTATAGAGGGAATATTGCGGTACATTTTGCATTTTGATATTATTTTCAGTTCTAGCTATTTGGTGTATTAAGATTAATTTGTTTTTGAATATTAATTATTTGCTTTACTAGCCATTTATTAAAGTCGTGTAGTATAGTCACGAATATATAGGATGCAGTCATTAGGTCAAAAAATGTTGTCTGTAAACATGTCTTGTCAGCCAACGAGAATCATGTTATTTGATGTAAAAGTTCACATACAATTGACTAACATTGGTAATCTTAAAATGATCCTATCATATCTGATTATTTAGATTTGGAAGAGCTATTTAGGTTGTCCAATTTCTTTGCGCAACTGCTGACTAGCTAGACACTAAGCAAGTAAAAGATGTATATTATCTAATCACACCAAAAACCATCACATATAATTTAATTCTACCTTTAAATATTACAGTTACATTTATGCTCATTTAAGAGTTCAGATTGCTTTTAGTCATCCTCATGGTTCTCGTTCGTGTGTTGGAATTAGTAATATATTTGTTATGTTATGTTTTATTCCATACCATCTGTCTTTGAAAGATGATTGGGTCCAGATGATTGCGTTCATCAGTATCACATACCAAAAATTCCCTTTTACATTATTACATAATAATAATTTTAGATTTCATCGTATAAAACATATTATGTGAAATTATAATGAAAACGAGATGCAACTGTTTATGGCATGCATTTTCATTGTCCGTTGTGAATAAACCCATACATAGCGAATTAATTTTTTTATATGAGTTTTTTTTGTTGTTATATACAATAAAATAAAGACTTTCTAAATTTGAATCGACGCTATTTTAGTAATTTTCGATACAATTTTATTTGTAAAAATCGTGCGAAATTTTCCAGAGATGAAATATAGCAAGTACTCGTTTATCGTGTGTTTTGAATACAAGTAATCTCAACTTTGTAATACCACAATAAACATTTAATAATAATACAATTTATGATGTAAATAAGTATATATTACATTATAGTGTTATGATACACTACATTTTGACTTTTTTCACTTTTGGCAGCTTGATTGATGATTTGATTAGAGTGTACGGCCAAGGATTAACCAGGAAGTCCCGAAATGCTGGGCCTAACCGTATCACCCGGGTTACATATAACAAAACCAAAAGATTGATTTCTGACATCTAAGCGATCGATAGTTACTTTTTTTGTGCGGAAGGGAAAGGTATGTCAGTAATGACAGAATTAGTCCGGTTTCTTGGTAGCCATTATTCAAACTACTATTAGCACAAGACAATAACGTTTATAATCAACTGCTCTTCATTCGGCAATCTTATCAGCATCTTCAGTCTTAAACATCTCCATTAATGGAGCAATTTCTCTAAGGCGTAAGCTATAATAAATGTAATTAGTTTTCGCCTTACAAATGAGTTAATTCATCTCGTTGTTCATAATCTTCAAAAGCTATGTTCAAAAGCTTCATAATTTGCTTCCTTGTTTCAATGTAAAAAACCAAACCAGATTTTGTCAATACTGTACAAATTATTTTGCTGGGATAATTGTAATTCCGTGATTTTTCTCAATTCAGAGAAACTTGATTGATCGCAGAATAATAAACTATACAAAATGTTCGTGCACAAAGAATATTTGTTAGTAAAATATTTGGCCTAAAATAAAAAATAAAATTTAAACTAAAATTTGTCCAAGTGACCACATTTCCACATTATTTAATATTTTCATTAAAAGATATTTCTAAAAGTTTGTATATCTTAACATAGATCATAGATGGCTGCTGTATCAACTAAAATCCATACAATGTTTTTATTAGTTCTAAATCGCTCTTACAATTGTAATTGTTCCCAACAATTACTTTACATCCTAATTAACAATTCATAACCAAAGTCAATATGCATTAATATAGAATTTAATTTACTAACAGTTTGAACGGGTTCGGTTCAAACCGCGGGGTAGGGCTTATAATATTTCTAATAATTAGGAGAATCGTTTTTTTGTATTCGAATGTGTAGGTGTTTCGTTCGTTCTTTTCAGTCAAACTGTTTTAATTTGTGGTGGATCACCATAAATATTTCGGGTCTAGCGTTGTTTTGATGAAAACTTGGTTTATTTTAATAAAACTCGGATTCAATAAATTTGCCATTATTAATTCGTGTGAAACCCAAGCATCGTTCTTTTCAAAAGTTCATTGCAAATTCGTCTCTAAAACTTGGATCATATATTTTTTGTGTGTTTATTTCATTACTCTTTTATCGAGGACTCCCAAATACAGGTTCGCTTTGAATATCCATCTGCACATTACATTGATCCAGCCAGTCTGTATTGACATGGACGATAGTTCGGCCCATGGATTCTGAACTCCAACAGGGGGTCATAGTGTTCATAGCCATCACCGATTGTAATAATCTTATATTTTCTTTTATACTTATTGATCAAGTAGTTCGGTGACACTATTTGCCACTTAGTTCAATCACGCAGGCATCATTGTTTAGCATCCTGGGTAACCGGGTAGTATTCTAGCCCAAGTTTTGCTCGCGTTTTGGCTTTTAGATTTGATTATTATTATCAATGGCCCTTAGTGGTTTTCGCAGGAAAATATTGCTATACTTTTAAACTGAGATAATTCTGAAATAAAAGTGAATTCTGGTGTATTTTCCAATGAAATAAAAATGTATTATGATAATAATTGTAGTCTCCTAAAAGACACGTATGAGGAATTTTAATAATTTTGTTTTTCTTTATTTCCAATTTATGAGGATAAAGCTAGACCATCTTAATTTATTGGGGGCTAGTTCTTTTATTTCCACCCATGATTTACCAAGTTCTATTCCAGTTCCAAAATTATTTTTCCCATGCGGGTTTTAGTCCAATGACATAACTAGGTGGTTTTCATTAGTGTACCGTAATCTCATTTTCTGTTTCAATAATTATTATAAATTATTTACTAATTCCCAAAAAAAATGTAATTAGAAAAATAGAATTAAATCTGTTATAATTCGTCTTTTTTTTAAACCAAAAATTCCCGAATTAATCGGATTAAGAAAAAAATTCCCAACTGCTTAAAAAAAACTTAAAATATTCTTCATTCTCTGGAAACTCAAGAATAGGGCTACAGTTATGCAACGTCGTAAATCTATCTACCGAAAAAATACGATTAAAACTATTTTTTAAATTCACCATTCCAATAAACTAACAACTAGAACCGACAAATATGTTACTTAAACAAAATACATAAGAGCCTTTCTAACGAGTTGTAAATATGGGGCCACTCTATTTAACATTAGTGGCATTAAAACCACTATTTTCTTAAAAAAATAATAGTTTAAGAATAAACTCGTATCACATCAAGTGAAAATCGGTATACCCTTGGTCGATCGAAGTGAAGTGACAGGACAAATGTCCATTACTATAAAATGTTTTTTATAAATTACAAAATTTACGGTTTCCTGTCTTTCGATTAACTTAACATGTATTTTGGTGCTGTCATTTAAAATTGTCAAGTGACGAAAAATGTCATTTTATGCGATGATAAACTTTTCATTCGACTAGGAAAATACCATTTCTGTCACTTCAAGTGACAATTGTCGCTTAAATCGACTAAGAGAATAACAAAATTTGACAGTCGCCTTCAGTGACAGGTGACGCGACTAATGGAATAGGGACTTAAATCCGTTAAGTTTAAAAATGATATAAGCTGTTAAGAGTTTGGAAACTAAAATAATAGTTGTTCAATCTAGTAATCTATCAATTAGGTCGTATCTAATTAAATATCCTGTTTGGAGCTGCTAATATTTAATCACCGTAGAGATATTCAGCCACAGTAATATGACATATAGTGAAGAGTATTTATTGTACAATATGATCACGGGTTTTATATATTTTGCAAGCCTTAATCTGCTTGCATCACATAGGACACTATTTCGCAATTTGACAGATTTAGACGCATTCAAACAATTACAAGTCATTTTTTTTAATTTTATTTTTAAAGTTTGATACATTTTAATTATCTTAGCTAATGATAATTTTTTGCCAATTGAACCGTAAGACTAATGAAGAAGCATGTTTTAACAAATTTAAGACGCTGGTATTATCAATTTCTTTGAATTATTTCATGATGTCTTCGGCATGTAAAACAATTGCTTTATTCTCGAACGAATGGTTGTTGTTTCTAAATCGCAACTAACACGTGTGCTTGCAGATTACTATGCTTTACAGTGTAATTAACTTACAGATTGGTTTAATTTAGTTTCTACATTGAAATTTATAGAAAATATGTTGAATCCTAGGTAAAAAATTAGAAAACAAGTGTTACTAAATTATAATTTAATTTTTAAATTTAGTTAACATTTTCAATCAATTTTGTTCGTTTCCCTCTTTTTGTTATGGTGCAATGCACTTTTTTGTTCAACCTTACGCTGTTCCATATATTCATTAAATTACTTATGAAATTGTGTTGGCTTCTATTTGAATATATTAATGTAAAGAGATTATCTATTTAAGTATTTTTATCTGGCAATTTTACATACCACTTTGCATATATGTCCAAATACATTCAATATAAAAATTATCATGGCCCATGATAGTCTGCCCAACAAATCAATTTCTTATGATATATTTGTTTTTGGTTCGAGTTTTTTAGTATTGATTTTTTTTTTAGTTGGAATAACGTGACCTGGAAATTTTCTTTGGCCTTTGGCCAGTATTCATTTTAATAGCACAGATTGCGCATGTCCTGTCATTTATAGAACTTCTTTAGTTTTACTCGTATATAGTGCAGCACACACGCATTTGAAGAGACTAGTTTTAATGGAATTCGTATTTTCTTGTGTCTGGATTGATTATTGTATCATTTTGTTGTAGTTTATATAAACCATATTACTCTTATTTCCAATTTTATGGCAATTATACATAATAAAAATTATAATTTTATATTTTTAGATGCACACACGTTTTGATCTTCCAATTAATGTTGGAAACTTACTATTTTCCTGAACTCTGTGGCATCGATTTTTTGTAAGTTCCATATGCTTTATATGATTTAATGGTTAAGCGATTGATTCATAGTCAAATTGGCTAGCCATGTAGAAAAATGTTTTGCACTCGTATATATATTATGAAATTATCTTGTGTTTTTTGTTTGTTTGTTTGTTGTATTAGAATGTCTGTCTGTGTTGTAATCAGCAGTGATTATCAATGTTTCAATTGTTTTTGATTTAAATGCTTCTGTGTAGTGATTAAACAAAAAAAAAAAAAAAACCTAATTGAATAATGATGAGGTTACCATCTCAACCAGCCACATACTTTGAATATAAATACAGTCGAGTACAGTCGACACATAATAGTTTCGATCCATATTCATTACAAGAAAATTTCGAAATACGATAATTCCAGTAAGAGATAGATTTGGAGTAGTTTTTTGTTAGATGTTTCAGTATGTTTTTGTTTAAATTGTTTATTTTTAAAACATTTTTTTTTTTTAATAAAATCATCAAATAAAAAACCTATAATATACATAAACAAATGAAATAAATAAATGGTCAAAAAATTTTATGGGAGTCTATTCTCAACTTTCAGAGAGACACGAGACTCGAATAAAAACACAAGAAATGTTAGACACGAGATGAGATAAAAACTAAAAACTAAAAAAAAAGACTAATCCAGGCAAAAAATATTATATTATAATGGATTCATCAGAAGAATCGTTACCGCCACAATCCCAAACGGCTCAAACAGCATCACCATCATCATCAAAAATACCATTTGGCTTGCCAGAACGTACATCACGTCATTGGGATCGTAAAGTAAAAGAGCGTGTGTTATTGGAGTTGGATGCGGGTAATTCAGTCGGTGTACTATCCAATCGATATGGAATACCAAGACGTACGATACGAAATTGGAAAAGTCGTGGTATAAATAATTCGTATGGTAGTGGTGGGGGTACTACTCGGTCAGGAAACGTGAATCATTTAGCATCGTCGACAATATTAGCACCGGCCGCGATTAAACAACAATATCTTATGAACATGGCAAACGGTAATGCTAATAATAGTAGTAATCGTTTGGATACAAGTATCAATTGTGTGTTAACAAAAGAACAAGAAAAAATGTTGTACGAACGAATTCAACGATTAAGTGAATTCAATCAAGCGGCAATTAAAGAAGATAAACTTCAAGAAATCGCATATGATTTTCTAGATGAGCACGGTATCGATAACAGCTTTGAATATGGGAAAGTAGATGCAGATTGGCTCGATAAATTTTTGTATCGTAATCAAAATCTAGGTAAACTTTATTCATTTATATCGAACGAATTTTATGATTTAAATAACGCAAACAATGATAATAATTTAGAAATAGTAAATAATGCTTTACTGACAATAAAATCGGGCGGAAAAATTAATATTGTTGCGAAAAAATTTAATATAAACGAGGAAATATTGTGTGCACGTTTAAAAAAGGAATCGCTTATAAAACCGTTGCTTTCAAATCACCAGGAAATTAAATTAATCCAAAAGTTGAATATGTTTAAATTTCCTGTGTCACCGAATTTAATTATTCTAACGAAATCGAAAATACGAGCCGAAATAATTTCGTACCTAAGCATGTTGGGTATAAATTATAATCATAAAAGCGGTTACGATTGGATTACGGATTTTGTATCGCAATACTATTTACAAATTTATCATCAGAGAAATAGTAATAATAACCATAATAATAATAGTAATCATAATAATAGTAAGAATAACAATAGTAATTACAATAATAATAGTAATAGTGATGATGAAGAATTTAAAAGTTCTTTAAATAATATTAAAGATGCGACTGAAGATATAAAATCGGGGATTCCCATACGAATTGTGGCTCTCAAATATAATTTACCATATCAAATTCTCAAAAAATGGTATTTAATCGAAACGTTTCTGAATAGAAAGCACGAAATGTATTTTGTCAATACAATTAAACAGATGCGACTCACGAAAGCATCGATTAAAAATTTACTGTACGAATATTGTGAAAAAAATGGTATACCATTTCAATTTACGAACCAAGACGACAATACCGATGATTATGATAATGACGATGATGAATTTAATTATTGGTATGAAAATTTTATTGAAAAATATAGCCACTTAAATGTTATGACTGAGCGCCAAAATATAGCGTCTAATACCACCACTATAACCACATCATCATCTAACAATATTCCTGATTTTAAAAAGGGAACACCATTTTTTAATCGAAATATTAATCAAAGTACACCGTTAAGAATTGTGGCTGTGCATCAAAATGTAAATACAAATAGTAATCAAAGTCGTAATAATAATGATCATGATGATATTGATCAAGATGACGATGACAATAATGATGATGATGATGAAAATGATAATGCCAAAGATAATAATGGCGATGATACGGAACGAAATTCGTCACCGACTAATTTACCCTCCGACGATGATGCTGATGAGCGTGAACTTCAAATCGATGAAGATGATTGTAGCGATGGGGACGATGATCAAAATAATTATGAAACAAATAATGATGAACCATCAAATAAAAATAATAACGATAGTGGCTCGCAAAGTAATGATTTTTCGAGGGGGCCCGTCAATTTTGATGATACCACCGACATTATAAACGATTTACAAAACGAAGCGAATAAAGATGATGATGATATAAAATTTGATTATAGTCTATTGAATGCTGATTTTTATAATGATGTGACAAATTATTATGAAAACGAGAATGATGATTTGAATGCGGCCAAAAGGAAGCGTTGGGACAACGAGACAAAACAAAAAATACTTCAGTGCATTGGGGCGGGTGAATCAGTTGCAGCCGTATCCGATCGGTATAAGGTGCCGCGGCGGACAATACAAAATTGGAAAAGTATATTTTACGAGTCCGAAGATTTTAAGAAGGGTATATTAAAATTGGACCAAGAATTTGATTTGCTCTCAAAATTACAGGTTCTCAAGCAAAATGGTGCGGTAATAACCAAACAGAAATTCCTAGAAATGGTCTACGCGTATTGTGAAGAGCATAATATAAAACATCCATTCCGAAATGGCCAGGCAGGACGCAAATGGTACTCAAATTTTCTTAAAAGACATCCACACTTCTCGATTGATCGTATAGATTTAAATGTAGGTGATATTCCAGATGATAGTTTTTATGAAAATGATTCAATTCTATAGTGTTTGGTCGAAATATTATTTGTTTAGTTAGGCAATCAGACAATTTTTTTATTTTATTTTTTTTAAATAACTTTATTTTTTAATTTAATTTAATTATTTTATATTATAAACAACATATCTATATTTATAGTTGATAATGTTATAAAATTTTCCAAATCTCTTTGTGTTCTCTTTAAATAAATAAAATTGAAGAAAAACTATTAAAATTATTTTAAATTAAAAAAAAAATGTTTAAGGTGTATTACATATTCATAAAAAAAAAATCATTTTTTCTATTATTATTTATGAATCGTACAAATCCAGCTTCTTTTTATTTTATTTAATTATTTTAGCATTGAGATGGTAACCAAATTAATGTAAAAACCTTAAACCCATCCCTCTTATATTATTATGTCTTTTAAATAAGTTCCAATTTTTTTATTTTATTTTAAATTTCTAATGTAAATTGTTAAAATTAATAATAATAATAAAAAAAAAAACAATTGTTTAAACATTTCTACTATTTTTGTTGTTGTTGTGTTTCTTTTTGTTTATGATACATGAAAATTATTATAGAATTCATTTTCTATCTTCCAGCGGGGATAAGAAGAAACGCAGTATTAATTGCGCATTGGGCGAAGAAAATTTTTAAGGTAAGTTTTAATGAATTTATCATAATTGCTTGTTAGATATATTCAAGTAAGCGGTTATTAGTAATAATACGAATTAGGCGGTTTTGACAAATTTTTTCGGTTAACCTATTGGATAAAAATTAACGTTATCATAAATCATAAAATTTTAAATTTATGTGGCAACATTTGGCTTATTTTAGATATCTGCATTTTTGTAAAATTTCATGCAAATTGCAAGCGATAATACAAATTACCTAATTAGTTTTGTTGTGGTAATCCTAACATATTATCGTTTTTATTGATATAATTAATTATTTTATTTTATTTTTTTTGTTGAAATTTTTATGTATCTATAATAATTTACAAATTAAACTATTACCATACGCAAAATTAAACTATTACCATAAGCATTTTGATGATATTATAATATCGTTTAATCATTCCATTGCATTTTGGATTCTTCCTCGTCAATTTTTTTTATGAAATAGATCAAGATATCATCGGATACACATTGATGGCGAACAAATTTAAAGCTACAAATTTATAGATAAAAGAAAATTAATTTAGAGGATGTAAAAACAGCCAGTGGACAAGCTACAAATGTCGAAACTCTAATTTACTGTTAATTTAGAAGCCACTTTAGGGACATAATAAGATGCTCTGGAGAGTGTTGATTAGCATGCTTAACAAAATAAATATTGGTCACACTCAGTATACACGAGATAAACGAGAAATAATTTGGACTGCTCTTGAGATCAGACAGTCTAACTTATAAAGTTAAGGAAGTTTATTAGCTTAAATCAGAAATCACAGACACTGAAGTTAATCCTAGGTCCAGTTGGATAAAAAGAATCACATTACCTTCAAAACGGTGAATGCTGATTAATTAGACTAGTAGATTAAAGACCATGTTCCTAGTTGATGATAATATTATGATGCCTGAATCTGAAATAATAAAAACAGGAAGAGGCAATTAATAGATTGACCTTTTTATAAAGTTTTCAATTTTATTTAATTATCTAAAAGATTAACCATATATATAATTATAATCGACTGTCAATGATCTCCAGTATTTATAAAACTTCGTGGGCTATCGTTACTTATAGGTCTTCATATTTAAACCTAAATAATTATCATAAACCTTTACTGTTTACATTTATGCACTCGACATTTGCCACTTTTCTCTGCAACTTGCATTCAATATTATAATTGAAATTTTTCAAATACAGACTACTAAAACTATGGGTATCCACCATATAAAAAATTGATATGAACCATGCAATGACTAAAGAGAAACTAGACCCCTGAAGTTGATTGTATTAATTCCGAATATTTCCGGAAAAGAAAATTATCAGTGAATACCAAGTATAATGTCTTTCAATTTGGTCAGTCACCGACAAGTTACTTGCTATGGATGATTTTTTTTCTAGTTTTATGAATATATCAAGACGTAAATAAGGTGCAAAAAGCATATGACTTGATCGATCAGCGGCGTCAAAATTGAGGCAGTCAATGGGTTATATGAATAAAAAGTATTTTTTGCTAATACTTTTAGTAGTTAAGAAATAGTTTTTGCTATTTTAAGGTTATATTTTCATAGTTTTCTGGTAATTTTCTGGTTTATTTCCTAAAAATAAACTTTAATAAAAATAATAAACCGAGCAATTGGTTAAAGCTGCGGTGTTTGGGACGTGAGGTACCGGGTTCGGATCCCAACGGGGGAGGGTTGCAAAAGGAATTTTTCATCACCTGATTACGATCGGTGATGACGATGAACACAACTATGACCCCCTGTCGAACCTGTATTCGTGCGTCCTCGATTTGGCTGGTGACGGCGTAAGGTAGGACGTTAAAAATTAACCGCGAAAGTGTTGGGAGAGCTTCGGCCCCAGAAAAATATTGCAGGGTTCAAACACAAACAAACAAAAAAAATAATAAATCAATATTCTACTATCTTTGACGAAACCTGACCATGTTGCATCTGTGCTCGTAAATTTTTACGAAGATGAAACTGTATATAAGCTTGCACATTAATAGCGCAAAATCCCTTCCTATTTGAAAATTCTTCACGTCGAACGTAAGGTTTTGAAATGCGAATATGGGCGTAATTTATTGCCCCAATTTCGTTTGGTATATCGCAATTGGCCTTAACACGTTTAATTGTACTCTCATTTTGAGAAAATTTTATCCACACATTATCTTATCTATTTTTAGAATGATACAGCCAATAGTTTTTGATATGGTCGTTTGAAAGACCCCTATATCACTTGCGATCCCTACCTGAAACCCTGAATCAGCAAAACTTCTTTCATAGAACTACCATTTTTTAAACATTTGCTCTTTACTTAGTCGTCGTCTGTTCTCCTTATTTGGATTGGCAATCCAAATAAAATTTAACTTAGTAAACTAATAATACTTGTGATATCTATAATTTTGTATAAGTATTATTAGGTAACACATAATCTGTATTTTAATATTTAAAATGATATTAAGAAGTTGCTTCGAGACTAGCTTCATCAAAAGTGAAATATTTGCTTCAAGTAATAGCAAATACTTTGAGTTGTAGCATTTGCCCCTGTGTACTGAAGCAAATGCTACTTGTCAGTACATTTTGCTTTAGTTTATAGAAGCAAATGCTTCACAGTAAAGGATTAACGAAGCAAATGCTTCATAATAAAGCATTTGCTTGAAGTACTAGCAAGTGCTACGTTTTATTCATAACACCCAATATATTGGGTGGAGTGAATACAAATAAGTAAATACTGATAAGAGTTACATTTTCTGTATAAGCTAACAAATATTTACTAATTTCGTTGAGAATATTATATACCTTTTTAAAAGCATTTACTGGAAAATTATAATTCAATACTTATAAGTATTTAGTTTCTCTTACGAAGGTACATCTTTATACTATTTTATTTATACTAATCCAACTAACTTCTTTAAACTAACCCATCATATTCATCATCGGCACTACATCATCTGTTACCTACATCTTCATTTATTTCAAATACATCATTTAAATGCTTTCCTATATTGAGCAAATCTATGCAATAACCCATAATCTTTGGAATTTTTTCAGTAGCCACACAAATACGATTGTCCGAAATAGGAAATATTTTTTTGATTGGACTAAAACTCTTCTCTATGGCCTACCACCCTCTCAATGGCGTGCATTTTATTAAAGTTGAATTCTTCCTGTTGAGTAGGCTTTTTAAACGGCGTTAACATCCTTGGTGTTGATCCGTGTTCACTGTCTCCTAGAAGACAAGCAGAACTTCTGGTAAACGCCCCGGTAACCGTTGGAATTTTAAATCGATATTACAATTTTGCCACAGCTTCGTTTAACTCTTCTTGTGTTTGAGGAAATTTTATCCATTCATGGATTTTTTTATTATTTTCTCGATGACAAAAGAAATAGTCTTTCAAACTGTATTTCTGCCTATTCCCATATCCTCAGCAACACCACTTTGAGGTCAGGGGTCACTTTGGTAGCGTAAAAAAATAGACTTAGTATGTAGTTAAAATAATCCGCTAAGACTTACGTTTTCAACATCAAACCTCAAATAAAGTTGATGTTTGTTGCTTGGATCTTTTTTGCGACGTTCACAATAATTTTTCATTCTAAGAATATTGACGATTTCGGCCATTTTGATCAAAATTTATTTCGAAAAAACTATGTATGGACGATGTAAAGGCATTTACTTTTTTAATTCACAGTATTTTAAGAAAGTACTAGGGAATTTTAAAGTTTTTGCTTATGAAAAAGAAATTACTTAAACATCTACTCTCAACTGCTTGTTCAAACATATATGTACTTACTTTTTTTCACATCCTTAAAAGCACATACTTGAAAAAACTTAAAGCATTTACTTATTTTTATTCACTGCACCCGTTGCCTTAAAGTTGAGAACAAGATTTCTACGACTCACAGATTTTATTTTCAGTCCTCGACTGATCCGGCTGAGAAATCTCAACCGAATTCTCTTTCTAACGAACATAGTTCAATCTGAATTCATATTCCAGTCAATGGCAATGCTATACATGTATTTTTTTATTCTCCGGCCTATTTTTTGAACAATTGTTTCTTGTTTTATCGTTGTTATTGATACATTCTCTATAATAATCAAGATTCAAGATGTAAACGATCCATTTCAGGCCACAGAGTTTGACACTGCTGCACCGTTCTAATCCGATTCCTTTTAAGAATACATTAGCTGCTCTTCAAAAAACTCGATGACCAAAAATTGGCGACCACATGTGTCCTAAGGCTTTGCTTTACTTTTCAGTAAAGAATTCCCTATATAAGTATGACACCAGCAGGTTTCCAAAAACTCGATGACCAAAAATTGGAGACCATATATGTTTCCCAAGGTTATGCCTTATTTTACAGTATGAAGATGACTTCGGAAATATTAGTGTGGAGTTTTTCCTAGGGCCCCTAGGTAAAAAATACAAAAAGCATTTTAGATTTTTTAGAGAAACGCAAATGTTTCACAATCATATGTAACAACAAAGCAGCCCATGATTGACGAACTGCAAATTGAAACAAAAAAGCATGCATGGTGAAAGGCTAATGCCCTAATAGTCCATTATTAAACAATTATTGCAGTTCTCGTAATTTTTACCATCGAACTGCACCATCAGTTCAGGCCTAGATCTATTGCCATTTGGCACCAGAATGAAAACCTCAGTGTTCAAATTTCTGTCTTACATTATATTAAAGAGGATCACTACTCTAGTGGTAAAAATTAATGGTAACTACCAAGAGGAGTTCGCCTGAGGCGGTCAGTCATTGCTAAATTTTTTCACCGTAAATGATTCGTTCTGAATACTACGAAGCATCTTATGATGTATGTCAGGTGTTCCTGGATTTAAAGCAAGCATATGACTCAATATATCGGAAAAGCTTGTGATTTGCTTTGAGTAAAAAATATGTACGTTTATGTAAAATTACGGTAATGGAGCAACCCGAAATTTTTTAAATTGGCTTTGGTGTATGACAAGAGTTCTGTCCCCAATAACGTTTAATCACAAATGAGTGACAGCTTTTCGATATCTCGTACCTGTCGTTCATGCTAATTTTGAAGGAAGTGATATTGTTATTTAAGGTGTAATAGTTGATCTCTAGAAAATTATAATAAGTAATGACTGATGACATTTGAAAGTAGTGTCCTGCACATTATACCTCAAACGCAACAATGACAACAATAAAAGTTACGTTTTATGAAAGATCATGATGTTAACGAAGTATTACGATAACGAGTACGGTGTGGGTAGACAACGCATTTGCTTCTTCTGGTTGTCCACAACGATACAAAAATCAAGCTTGCGATCAAATCGAAATATTTTTAATTCTTACCACCTCAGTCAAACTGATACTGGACGTCCTGAAAATATCTTACTTATAAAGATCTCTACACAACTCTTTGACTACCATTATTTGAGTAGACTGGTGACAATAGGCTCTAATCTTATTCCTTATTATCCGGGTACAGTTACATAAAAAACTTATCTACATTTATTCAATCATTTTCACTTTTGAATAAAATATTTCTGTTATTATTCATGCTAGACTATTTGGAGACTATTTTTAACAACGTCAGTAGTTCAATTAACTTCCTATTTTTTACTACCGCATTTTTTAACTTTACTTCTGTAAACTAGTTTTAAGTTGCAAAAAAAGTTTGTTTAATATTTTTTTTAATTTCTCTTTCCCCAAAACTCTTGGCTGTTGGATATTTCGTCTCAATACTTCTTGAGAATTTCTTTTTAATTTTTTATGTTTAATTAGCTATATCTTGAATGTATAGAAGCATGATTTACAGTTTTTTTTCTTATGTACGAGAGCAATTTAAATAAAAATTTCAAATTTAAACTAGTTTCTTGTGTAGTATTTGTTACCATTTTGACAGACATGAGTTCAAAGCCTTTTAGTGTTGCTTTTTTCAGTGATAGTTAAGTTAATATTTAATTTATCGTCTTATACTTACACAGCACATGGTAAAATTTTAACTAACTTAAAAAAAACTAATCAAGGTGAACATGTTTTAAGATACAAAAGTAATTTGTAGTTTTGTGAATTATATGTAATTATTTTTTGTTGTCTCTTACGATACACCGATTATAATTTGAAGAAAAAGGTAAGATTTATGTTTTATTACTATTGTCGTCGTTGTGGTCAGTTTACTTGTTTGGGGGTCTGCTGATTTAAATCCGTAAAATTATGTTTATAGAATGTCTGCGTGTACACATTTTAGTAGCTTACGTGTTGCATTTCAAATGGTAGAGCAACTAAAAAATTATTTTGCACATAGTTTTGGTCATGATTTACATTTTGTGTTATATGAACGAAGGTTGAAGTAAAAATAATAGTTTGGAAAGTATCTTTTCTTATTCATATAACTAACGATAGTTTTTAACCAAAATCGAATTTGGTCCAGATAATTTTTATGTAGAATTTGCTGTACAACATTGAATTTTTTTTTGTTTGTTCTGCTCTCTGTATTTTATTTTGCGGCCGAAGTTAAAGCTCTGAGCTCATTTTGTCAGGCAGATAGTTTATATTCTCCATATATATTCTCCAACCATTTCTATTTGCTTTGAAGATGTTAGCCTTATAGATCATGAACTCTTGTAGATATCACCTAAGAATGTTGAGACATAATTTATAAGTTTTGATAGCCACACAGTCGCTTTCCAATATTATTTATACCAAAAAATACTTATTACAATTAACGTAATGTAAAACTACAATTAACCCATTTAATTGGAATAATTTATAGTTAAAACATGGTCGTTTTCCAAACCTGGCTCGAACATCAATAAATAGTTTGTTAATAAAAAGGGAGAGCATCTATTCCGATGGCATCTATGCAATTGGATAAATTTATGAATAATTATATTCATGTTTTGTTGCGTCAATAAGTGCCAGTTTCGTTACTGTTCTTACTGTTCAATTTAAGCCTTTCACCCCATTTCACACATAAAAATATTTATATTCACTATATTTTAAACATTTTAAATTTACAGAATGTGTTCTATGTATGCTTAGTCAGATATACCCGATTTTCATCTATGCCATACTTGTCTACTATCTAGCTCCTTTGCTTATAAATGCTGGTCTTATTTATTCTTATATGATTGGTCGCTGTTGGTTTTGCTTGCATTACCTGAAGTATTTTGCCTTTTCGTAAGATTGTATTGGGCTATGAGCAAACGTATAGTATTTAATATTTCTGGCAATTTTTTGTAATCATTGAAACATAAATGAAGTCATTAATATTTGAACCATAAACATACATCGCCAGTCAACCGTTCTTGAAAACTGAAAATTTTTATGAAGTTTTTTGCAAATATAAAAGGCTATAGACTGTCAAAATTTGGATTTTTTTAAGAGTAAGGTTAAATCTTTGGTATTATTTCACTGGAATCAGACTGGTCTTTTTTTAAACTCTCATGTTGAGAATTCTTTTATATTGTTTATGATTTTTTACATTGTTTTTATAAATAAAGGTGTAAGGGTGAGCAGTACTTGATTTGTAGCGTTATTTACATATTAGTTATTGACTTTATTGTACTTTGATCATGTTGGGTATATAGTGCCCTTGCCATGGCAATAATGTTACCATGACATTGTTGCTGCTTTTAAAACTATATATCACTCGTATTCCTCTGCATTCACTATTTTAGCAAAAATTTTAGAGCTTTTGGATTCCGGCATATCTGTTTTCATCGATATGAAGCGACATGACCCTATATTCTTTGCTGGTGGTAGATCTTATAACGGATTGTACAGTGTTACGCCGATAAAATTTATTGACTACTAATTTAGTATTATTTAGTATACTGCTCTGATTACGTGTATATTCGTTATCTTTGTGGCTAGTATAATTTAAAAATTCTTGATTTACATTGAAATGCTTTAAGTACGTTCTTTAATAAGATTCCATTCAGCCTATCGATCGGCTCTTATTAAATTGCTTGGCATAGTAGGCTTATACTTAGGTAGAAATTAGATTTTTTGCCAATTTTTTTAACTTAAAGAAGTAAAATTTTAATTAAATATTAAAAAGATGTTTCACATTGATTTGTCACATTGTGTTAATTTTTAGTCTAAGGTCTTTAAAATTCACTCTAGATATTTGTAAGAAAAGAGAAAGTTAAAAACCAAAATAAGTCGATGCCGAATAGAACACCTAAGAAATCTTTGGTTGCCATACAGTTTTCAATTGAAATATTTTTTCTGGAGTGTCCCTTTTTTGAAGTTTTTTTATATAACTGTTAAAATCATTACCAAAACAAACTCGTTAAATGGTAAGTGAATCTAGTACGATGTACTAGAATGAACAAATCTTTCGAGTCAACAATCTGTATTTAACAAAAAAATACTATCAGTTACCAGACATGACGAATTTACTCAATTTGTTCGATTATTTTATTCAATTATATAAATTTTTTTTATTTAGTTTCTATATTAAAAATTTACTACAGTCACTTCCGCACATAAACGAGACTCTTATCAAAAACATTTGTTCTATTCCGATTTTAAGTTTCAAATTATTCCTGAAACTCATTAAAAATCGGCAAAGTAAAATTTTTAATAACAATATTTTAACCGTAACATAAATTTTAGACCTATATGTTTTGTATTTTTGTGGTTTAATGTTTTATAAATTGTATAATGTTTTTTGTAAACAAACCATATGTTTTAATTGATTTAGGAATTTGTGTGGCAGGTTATCTGTCGTGTCAATATGCAAAATACAATGTGTTGCAGTATGTATTGCTTTGAATTTTAACTACCACAATACACAATAATTATGATAATTTTTGCATTCCTATCACCGGTATTAAGGTTTCAAAACTTGCGGTTGGTAAAGTTTTTTTTATCTATAACTTTTGGTCATGATATACATATGGAATATAATAGAATTCGTTAAAGAAATGGCTACGGTTACATATTATGGTGTCATGTCACAACATATTACACAAGGTATATTTTTACTGACCTAAATACATTTTTTTTCTTATGTCACTTAACAATAGACACTTTTAATTTTAGCTTGATGTAGCTTTTATAGATCAAGGTAATAAAATCATGAAATAAATAAATTAATGGCGTATATGGCATTTTAGGCAAATGTTCGGTTTTTAAATAAAAGTTTAAACTGAAACTGACAAATGTGAGAAAAATCCATATAGAAAAGTTCCAATTTACAGACATTTTGAATCCTAGGACATATATGACAAATATATGTAGAGAATATGGTAAATCGCAGTACGCACATAGCAGCAGTTCAATTCAAGGTCTTAGCCGCAAATTTAGTTTGATTTATTTTTTTCTTAAATACTCGAGCTATTAACTGTCCGAACTTTATACAATTTCAGCTGAACGGCTGAACCGCACTGTAAATTTCGATTACCAGTGGACTTTCTTAATATTCTAACTAACTAAACTATAGATGGTGTCAAAAACTAAAAATATATAATTATTATGCTATATTATAATATAGTTATAATGGTATTTGATGGTATAAAACTTATAGAAAACGTCCCTTACCGCATCTTTAAAGACATCTATACGATCGGTTACTTATTAACACTATTATTATTTAATTTGTGACAAAATATCCAAAGTGTGGTAACTGCATTTCTACATATCGTCTTGAGGTCTTAAATTCAAGCTTAAATGTTTACTCTTTGATTTTGAAATATTAGAAAATTACACAAATGGATACAGTAGCACTTTCACACCAGAGTCATCGTAGTGCTGTTACTAAAATCAATAGTCGCATAATCTTTGACCCTAACTGTTTTAATAAGTGGCGGCTGATTTTTTTCTGTTTGTTAATCTTTGTTGCACTGAGTTGAGTATTTAACAGAAAGTATGTGATTTTCAGTCTTGGGTCCTAACATGTAATATTTTCGAACCGATTCGACGCGATTGTATGAATTTTGGACCTATCCGCTTAAACGCAAATTTATAAAAACTGGTAACCCGTCACCACATACCTCCAACTGTAATGGCCATAATTTGGGTAGCAAACACCATTGTTAATGAGGTTTTGTATTGATTTCAAATAAACTTAATTCATCCAAGCCATTATGTAATATCAAAGATAAAAATCGAATAACAATGGAATGAATGACAATTTTGATGCTAAAAATTCGAATTTATTTGGTGCCAATACAATTAGAAGTCCAATAAATTCGGCAATTTTGGCTGATGTTTTTCGGCAAATCCCTTTCATGTATCCAATTTTTTTCCAAAAGCGGAACTGCTAGACTCGGGTTACTCACTTGATTTTAAAATTGTGTTGGTGTCCTACATCCGATCTAGTTCTTAAAATTAAAAAAAATCTATCCACAATTTTACCTTCATCCTACGATTAATATCGTAATGATTTTGTGTATTCGCAAAAGATATCGCTGTAAAAGAGAGTATCTTTATCGCGATATTTATGTGTATTTCTGTTAATGCAGTTAGATTCATTAAGTAAATTGATTAATAAAATTTTATCTCTCAATATCAAAACCTCGAACTTCGAAAATGTCTTTTTCAGCCACACAAAATCTCTATTATAAACATCATCTTTTTTAGTTGTATTAGAACTACTTGCCTATGTTAGCAATATAAATGGTTTAGTGTTAAATTCTGATGTTCCTCATTGCCTAAAAATGCAGTTATAATATTCTGAAAAATAGTGAATTCAAAAGATGTATATTTAAGAGACAGTTGCCTTGTTTTAGGAGTACTACACCATCATGAATATTACAATTTTTTTAATAGAGATGGACGCTACAGAATTTAAATTGCAGCTATCTATTTCAGTGAAAGCTTTCGAACATTAGTGATATAGGATAATCCGTCAACCTTAGAACAAATTCTATTTATTTTGTATTTAAACTAGACATCAGTTAGATGTCCACATGACCACTGTAAAAATGAAAATCTTTAATAGTTATATGATTAAAGAGGTTGTTGTCCTTAAAGATAACCAGCACATCTTACGACGTATATCGAACTTAAATATAACACCAAAAATAAAAGCTCATAATCAATGTTGATTTCAATGGAACAAGGTTCTATTCATATAAACAAGTATTTACTTAAAACCAACCAATCACACACTCTCGTAAGGCATTCTGAATTCAAATTGATCATATGTTAGTTCAACAAGGGACATCCTCGCGATGTCTATAATGTGACTTCATGTATTTTGACACTAAACTTTGCATTGAGTTTCGCTTGGTCACTGCATAGATACGACGCCTGTTTTACTACACGTTAAGGTTCAAATCAGCGTTTGAAACATTTCAACTGAGAACGTCTGATTAACTAAAATAAGTGACAGTGTGATAATTCGACAATTATCCGACGGGGTGTATTACAAGTTTTGGTTACTTTTTCGTCAAACATCAAACCAAAAAATGAAAAATTTGATAAGAAGTGCCAGAGTTCTAAGAGTATAACACCACAGTAATTAGTGAAGTTTGTCGAAACTTATTAAATAAGTTCCTGTTCTGTTGGAGTGCAAAATCCATGGGCCGAACCATCGTCCATGTCAGTGCAGGCTGGCTGGAGCAATGCAATGTGCAGATGGATTTAAAATCGAACCTGTATTCGTGCGTCCTCGATTTGGCTGGTGACGGTGTAAGGTAGGACGTTAAAAATTAACTGCGAAAGAGTTGGGAGAGCTTCGGCCCCAGAAAAGATTGCAGAGTTCAGAAACAAGTTCCTGTTTTACTTAATGATCAGCTTGTGCTAATACTGCCAAAACTAAAACAAATAAAAAATACAGCCTACTGATATTTACAAGCTTTTTAAAACTAAATACAGAATTTCCGCGTTTAATCGCCATCTCAGCCGGTTCGATAAGAAAAAACTTCTTGCTAGTAATGAATGGCTATAAACATTCTTCTGCACATTAGGTGATAATAATAAACATTATGTGCTCGTGCCGATCTACTCATTTGAATAAAGTGCAAAAGCTCCTTTAGTTTGAGTAATTTATGCAGAAAAATAAGCTGATATGCGAAGTTGCTAACTTAATCAACTAGATTTATTTTTACACTGTTAAAATATAAATATGACATACTCCCAACATAGTTATTTCTACTAATAAACATTGCCTCATATTAAGGACAAGCCCATTTGAGCAAGGTCATACGTAAATTACGGGCTTTAGTAAAACTGAAACTTATATTTAGTGATACAGTCCGCCAAACCATTAATAAAAAAAGAGAGAACAGCAATGCACCTAAAAAAGATAGCTCTCTTTGTAAATGGACACCAGTCCGCCTCCATACACGATATGCCCCATCTCTTAATTCACTAAGACTGACAATTCTAGCATTCAGCCAATAGGTACTGCTGGATTATAATCCAGAATACAATTCGAATGTAAAATATCAGTAAAATTGTAGAAAACATCAAAGATGATGTAAATTGAGAAATTTTTTTTAGGAGATATTGCCTTGGCGTTTTAGTTCCTGTGGTCGGAGGTCTCCGATTAATCAAAAACTTATAACATACCAAGCATTATTTCTTTTGAATTTCACTACAGTATAGCCTTTGTTTATCTTAGCAGACTAAACGTCTGCGTCGCAGTAGCCAACTAACTGTTAATTAACTGCCAATTAACAGCTATAGCAACAAATCTGAAAATGGAAACCGCCAAAATTTAATCGCTCACATTCATGGACACGGGGTTCGGGATTAGATCGTTGAACGAATTGGAGGTGCTGCCGATTAGAAGACTAGGTGCGTTTGAAGTTTAAAACTCATTACTCCGATGGAGAAAGAACCCCGATGGCCAGAAAGTAGAGACCGTATGTCTTAGCAGTCTTAGTGTTGAATTACTTCTATAACCCCAAATTAAAAAATCTGTTTTGGAATTCTTACGGATGGGCTGCTATTAATTTCGTAGGCAGTATGACCATCAACTGGTCATTGCAAATCTGCAATGATAGTTTTCGTATAAAACTCATGGATCTCAGAAAAAAGTGCTTACGTTACAATAGTGGATTTAACAGTCTGATAAATGAAGATGTGAAACCCCACTAACAAAATCTTGTTAGCAGTAGCATTACGGAAACCAAACACTGTCCTTTAATGTACCACCTAGACAACTCTAGTAATGTTAAAAATTAAACTTAAAAATGCCTGTTTTGCTTACGAGTGCTGAATTCCTGTCAAGCTATAAAATATAGCCTATAGAGAATCCCGTTTAATAATCACATGTTAGAATGGATTAATTGCGTGCTAACATCGACGCGGTACTCGATACTTAAAGGAAAATTTCTTTAATTTTTAACATGTGTCGAATGCTTATGTGCATAAACCATGTAGACTCATCCCACTCAAGAATTGACGCTGGTCATGCAGAAACTAAACAAATATTTAAAGTGGATAATTTATAGAACGTCTTTCCGACATTATTCAGTTAACAAGGCAAAGCTAAGTTACGCTCGATGAATAGATATTGTGTGATATCAGAGTGGGCCGTACACCAAACACTAGTAAAACACTTTCCATCGAGGTATTTGATTAGTGATACCGTTTCGAACGGTAAGAAAGGCTTTAGCAGAATACATTTAAATTGAAATTTTTCACAAACTTTAAGAAATACTTCTCCTGAAGTCTTCGCAGCGTTTTGAAAATATTCGATTACTGTTTGACTTTGGAACGTATAACTTCCACTCCTAGCTATACGCACCATCATCACCTACAGTCTGACAATATTTATACAATTTCCGTTCTTGGATACGGTAGTCGGGATACTCACTGGGAATAATTAATACATCCTTTGTAGTACATGTCTTTGTAATGTAATACATCTTTTGCGTCGATGTGAGTTTTTAACTCTTATACGCTATTATTCTTTGGCTGCCATATACTGATGCCAATATCCTAAAAGGTTGTAGCTTCCTATCATTTTCCAACGTAATGCCATTAGGTTAACAAATGGACCTATTACAGTTTCGGAAGTTGCAACAGACAAAATTACTTGCGCTTTTTCGAGTATTAATAATATTAGTCACGATAGACGGTTTTACTTTGCAAACTGCCTTGATGTGGGGGCACTTCGTTATTTCTCAATACATCGAGAAAGCTTATCGATGGCTTTGAGATGTTTGCGGAATACCTCAAAAATATATGCGTTTATGTAAAATTTACAGTCATCCAGTCAAAATGCTTCGCCATAGTTAAGCATAAGCTAAGAAAAGCATACATTTTATGTTTTAATTCTGGTGTACGACAATTAGGAGATGTTCTATCCTCCGCTTTAGTCTCATGTTAGAAGTTATCTTTTGTAAGGCTGTCTTTCTTCAGTCTAATCATGCATGTCCTGGTTTATGATGATGCGATATCTGCATGATTAACCTGAATTGTAACTGTGTTAAAAACTAATATTTGGGATGTATGAATCGGACCCTGACAGATGAATATAAGAGGTGGCCGATGTCATTTGAGAGATGAAAACATGACGACAATTACCTAATTCTCTTCAATCACTAGATCAGGAATTTGATTAAAATTCCTTATGCCGTTCTTAAAGTAAATGAACATCGAGAACGCTAACTCGGTCACGTTAACGATGAGTTAACCGAAATGGTGCAATGATCTCTGAGATGTTGACACTAAACAAAGATCGAGATCAGGATTAAAAATTAAAATGACCAATTAATTTTTAATTTATTTTTTGATCGTAATTAAATATTCGATTCGTTCACGCTCACTAGTAAACTTCGGTTACAGATATAAATGCAACTTTAACTATACCAATAAAGTCTATATCGTTATTAGATTATACAGTACACTATATAGTCATCATATTTCTTATCAATTTTATGGTTTGCTGTTATCATTTTTTTTTTTTTTTTAGCATTTGTTATTTTCTTTCCTTTATCATTTTAGTATTTTCTTGAAATTACAAAGAAACGTGTTTGCGGTCATTATACACGATTGCATTCAATTGTGAAGAGACTTTTGAGAAATAAATTTCTGCGTGATTTCGTATTTGTGTACACGATACAAATTCGTATTTATAGAGTACCGGTACACTACTATATAATAATATAGTTTAATGATGAATGCAATTGTTAGTTCATTAAGTAAGTGTTTTGTGTGTTGTGATTTTCTTAAAATACTTTTTGATTTAGTTTCTTTTGAATACGTTAATGGTATGGACGTGATTTCTTAAATACATTTTTTATTTTATTTTATTTTTATTTTAAAACATTTAGTTGATTTATTGTTTAATTTCCCAATATTTTATTTTAAAAGTTAATTAACTTTTATATGAGTGTTGAGTTTTTGTGTGTTTGTGTGCAATTATAGTTCCTATACTTATACGTATTGTGTTTAGTTTAATATTATAAAATCTCCACTGTAAGTATCTAATATATTATGATATACAAAAGTAATTGAAAAGTTAAAATTTTCCCAAAGCGTACAATTGATTTTAATAACATAATAAATAATCGTACAGCAAGTACTTGCGACTACATAATACATATGCATAGTATCAATTTTGGTTTAATAAAAAATGATAAATTGTTCAATTATAAACAATAAACGATCGACTTACGTCGTGCAAGATCATAAAATTATGATAAATATACTCATCTCGTTAGTAATGTAGTATTTTGAGTTATACAATTCAAGTGTATACTACCAAAATTTACTAGTTATCGTTAAACTATCGAGTGTGATTAAAGTATTTGACATAAATTCAATAATTTTCATTCAACAATATTGAATGGTAAATTTTGGATTGAAACAATGAAATATTAAAATATAACAAATTTACTTTCCAAAATGAAAGTAAATTTTTGTTGTTTTGGTACAGTGTAGTTCAGAAATTATTGCAGTAAAATATTTTTAGTTTTTACAATATCTTTTGATTATTTCTTAGAAAGTATCTTAGTATACGGTATACGTATACCTGATATAGTAGTGCTGTCGTCATAAAGCCGAGAATTGGTTTTTTGGTGTGCGTAAAACATTTTGTGGTGTAGTAATCAGTGAAGGTAATTTCCGTATTACGAAATTTTTCATATATTGATAATTTACTGTACTATAATATTAACGATTTCGACCGCAGATAGCGTATTATATCTATACAATAATATCGTTAAATGCATTTGTAAATATAATATGTCAAGTAGGTAGAATGTATTCGGTCTTTTATTCTAACAAGTGGTATATGGCATGTGTTTTTAATGATAATAAATAATAACAATATTGCATATGTGATGCGTATCACCGATAAACTATATTATGAATGCCAGAGGTGTCTATGACGTTAATATGTAAAAAAGTGACTAGAATTTACGTTAGATAATCGATTTTTTGTGTTCGGAATGTCCGATAGAAATAATTAATAATTAACACAGAAAAAATCCGAATAATAACTAAGTTTTTAATCATTAGTGAAATAATGTAATCTTATGAAAAGATAATAAATCGGCTAATATTCTATTTTTAATAAAAATAATAATTGTAAATGGATTTTCCGGTCCAAGTTGGTTTAGTATTACAAGATTGCTCTTCGTACTGTTCGTTTAAAAAAGAATCCGTTATTCAATTGCCGTCATTGACATGTCTGACCCAATCTCATAAATCACGCGCATTACTCTTTCTTTCATGATGACCAGAGATCTGATCGACATCTTGGGTCACGAACACGACCGAGCCTTACAAATGTCCTCAAAATCTTGATTGACAAAATCTTGGTGCAGCCAATTTTGATTGATCAAAATCTTGATTCCTAAATTCCTGGTTTTCAAATTCTTGGTTTTCAAAATCTTGGTTTTTGTGAAATAATGCAAAAAAACTAAAAGAAGGAGAATTTATAACTTGAGATTAATAATTCTTGAGCGATTTATTTTTAAAATATTCTTGTGCAATTTTGAGTGATTCCCCAATTTTATGATTTTATTTAGGGTTTCCCCTAAATTAAAAAAGACATTATATTTATAAAATATAAATTTTATTAATATTCTACGATTTTAAGATGTTATTGGACCTGAAACATACATTAGCTGGAATTTGGCTAGGAACATAGAAACAATATCAAAATAAAATTTAATCAAAATTTGGAATTCCCAAAATAAATATAATATTTAATTGGGGTCACCAACTAAGTAAAACAAGTAAGTAAATCCTAAAATTTTTGTAAAATTAGTTTACACTTTAGTTTACCGTTATAAAATATTGTTTGATGGAGAACATAGAAATTCATATCAAAGAAGACTTTCCAATACAAATTTCAAGAACCGAAACCAACTTCCAAATTGTCTTTCAATATCTTTCTTTTGAAAACTAACATTTTGAAATCAAAAATTGTAACAACCTAGATTTTGTCACAACCCGTCCTCAAAATGAGAAAAATTTGGAAATAACTCATTATTGACTGGCTGAAAAGAGTGATGTTACTTGACATAAATTACGTGAAGACATTACATAGTTTTGTTGCAAGATGGAATCGGTTACAAACAACTATCGCTCAATTTTAAAGTGGTCGCCGGTTTACATAATATTGCGTCACAAATTTGTGTATCCAGACTATGACATACTTTGATTAATGATAAAACGATAGAGGTTGTAAGCGAGAATCAATCACTTCACGCGGAAGTAAATTCGTTACGTAAACAAATGCAAGTGGTGGCAGCCCGACATCGTATATTTTGCACGTGGTATTGATTTGCCAAATACGATCAGAATAAAGGCTGCAAAATTGAGGACGATCTGGTCAATTTATCCGAACTATAATACAATTCAAGACATCAAAACACATAAAGTGGCTTTAATTTCAACATTTTAAATCAAGATTGGTTATTTAAACAAAAACCATTAAAGACGGAATGATAATCAATTTTCAGATATGGAAGCTAAAACGATAAGTTCAATAAAACTAATAAATTAATAATTATTTAATTGATTAAAATTAATCCAATAATTACTCAGTGTTTATTTAGTACTTTAATAGACATGTGAGTGCTTCTGATCACAAATTTTACTTTTTTTCTCTCAATCTCATACTGTTGTAAATTTGTCTCAGTTCCATTTAATCCTTTCATATAAATAAACTTTACTTACCCGATGTTTACAGCCCATGAAGGGACATTACCATCTGGATATTATCAGTTTCGACAATCTACCACAGGCAGATCTTGTTTAATTTTTTTTTTTTCGATAGCGCGTTGTGATCTAATTTCTCTCTCTAATAAACGCCGGCTGGATATTGTAAGTTTATTTATACATCTTATTTATTTAGAATCGATTAACCCAATAATATTACAGCTTCCGAGGTTAACCAGTTCTCTGCAACTTTGATCAGGCCGAAAATTCGTATGACCTTCCTAGTGAACGTCGAAAAAAATTAGGACTACAGTTTCAGCTTTTGCAACTGAATTATAGCACTGTTCTTATTAGTGGTCGTAAAGTGCGAGCTTATAAATAACTACGTCAGACCTTTTAATCGCAATAATTTGAGCTGTAAATCCACTAAAATTTAGTATCAGACAGTATCCAAATTATAGTCGTCTGTTACCAAAATGATTTTTTTTGCATATGGTTGGTTTTGACAACTAAGTAGTCAAATCGCGTATCAACCCAATGGTATGAAAATATCCCTAATATCATGTGGTCTTCGGCCTATTATTTAGTTAGACATTATGCAATTCAGCGTTTCTATCGTACTATACTCAAAATGGTAAAATTCCTACAAATATTTGTTTACACCTGTGTTATAATGATGTTATTTCGAATAGGTCCTAAATCTAGTCTTCAACTTCAATTCTAAGATGTTGTAAATATGCAGATTGAAACAAGTTTTTTTGGAATGTTTAACAGAACTTTTCTGTGAACGGACAAATAAGTGCTGTCTTTTAACTCTTGAAAATATCTGCAATCCGAGCTGCATCTAAAAGTGTTGGTTCGCTTTTGATTACTTCTGTGAAGAGTTCATTAAGACCGGGTAGCTTGTTATTCCTTTACTTATTATGATCATCTTTACTTCCTCTATTGTAGCTGGATATGGAACAAATAATTTTTTTAAAAAGCACCTTTCTTTTTAATGCTTTCAACGTTCGGTAGCGGTCTTCGTGGCTTAGTAATTAAACAATTTTCATATGGATTGAAATTTTTAAATAAAAATTTTAAAAAAATTTCTACCGAAAAAAAATGTAGATGTCCAGTACTTATGGACAGAACTTGTAGTTGAAAATGCCAAGATGTGATTTCTGCCTGCGCCTTAATATGTCCATTATGAAGGAAGAGTGTCTTTTTAACATCATGACATGATCAATCTGCTTCTCCGTTTAAGTTTACATTCCTTTGTACATTCTATAGTGAGTTTAACATTCTATAGTAGTTAAGACCAGTTGTGAAAATGCACATGTTCATGGGGCGTAAATTGTTAACATAATACCTGTGGCATAGCGATGGATGAGATAGTTGCTTACCACGATGCGATTCCTAGTTCGATGCTCATCGTTGACGAAAGATATAAAACATATGAAAATTAAAGTACAACTTGTACTGGTAAACGAGTTGTATAGAAACAAACGTTCGTTGAGTCGATCACCTATACGACGTCCACACACAATTCGTAATAAGTTTCAAAAGTGTGAAAATATGCTTTTGATATTGAAACCAAATATGGTATAATTATTTTATTGAACATTCTCCGATGTTATATTAAGTGCTGGCTGTTATTTTACAGGTTCACTAGTAACTTCATGATTCATAGCATTAAAAAGCCTTTTAATATAAATTACAGGCCATCCATACGGAAATCCTAAAATTCTAAAACATAAAACATATTCCATGATACTCGCATAAAAAGTTAGTAAAATAGCATATTCTCGTCTGCTTCCATTTCATTTGATGTACTAGGTAGGCACTTATAAAGCCGAAAATAGGTTTCGAAAAAGCCTGGCGTTACAAATTACAAGATTTTGTTTCGTGGTATTTTATATTCTGAAATTATAACAATCTATCTTAATGTTTTATTATGTAGTATTTATACCCGATTCTCTTAATTTTCTTGGTTCGTAAAGAATGCGTAATTTGAAGCATAGCAAAATATAGGCAATTTTTGATGATTTCCTCATCAATTTTAAAAGTTTTATAAATTGAATAAATATCGATCGAATAACATAGATAAGATGATAAAATTTTACAGTAGAAGTTGTTAACAGAGTGCAATTTTTACTTCGTCTATAAAAGCCGATAATGGTGTCAATAATATTTATTTCAAAATATATGTATTAGGTCAGAAAAACTTATTTTATGATGACGTTTGAGATTTTTCGATTTGTTCCTACAGAAATAATTTTAGTGGGGCCTAACTTCTCTTAAAATTTGATAATTTACTTAAAATTCCACCTTTATTTCTGAATGTTTTACACCGTTAGTTTGATTTCGGTCGTAATCTGCTACTTTTCCACTTATGTACAGGATTTTTTTTATAATATAGCAAACTATTTATTTTTTATTAAGCCTTTGCTTACTTCTTTGGAACTTAATCGTTTCTATTTGAATCTTTAATCCGAACCCTTATTAATCCATAAACTAGACTATGGTTTAAAGGCCGTAAACGTGTCTAACCGCATCTCTAAAGAGACCTATTTCGAACCACTTCTTACGAATTGGCAAACGTTCTAGGTAGTCAACCCAACGAACGTTTGTTTAAACACAATTTGGTCACCGGTACAAGATGTAGTTACATATTTATTTTTTCTATTTATAAATTGTTGGTCAACGGGGTTTAAACGGCGGTTAAAACGAATAACAGAGGATTCACAAATGATGAAGCAACGTAGATAAGGCTAAGTTTTGGAGGTACCCAATTCAAAAGAATGAAAGAAACATATATTCCTTGGCCGATATGCAAAGTAATTAAATTAGTTTTGGAAATCTACCCGGAAACGGACGATGTCAACAATCTTGTAGGTAATAAGATTTTATTTCGAACTATTTTTTGGCTTTGTTTAGTTGCAACTTTGTTAAATTGTATGTGATAGCATTCAGTCTACGGTCTGCCTTAAATTTAATTACTTTATAGTCCCACTTAAATTTTAACGAATATCACTTCATTGAACCTTCAAAATTATGGTGATTTGGACAGTTTCGATATAATGGATGATAGGAAATTTATTTTAGATCAATGTACCTGCCCGATTTATCGAACTGTATTCTTTGTTTAACAATTTATTTTATATATGTACGTTAATTTTATCGATAAGTGTTTACTATATCATACAATTTTTATACTTATCGCTATAGTGCTTAGGTCGCAATAACCTTAACGTTTACTAGCATTAGTACAGTGATTTCAAATAGGAATGTATACTGGTTAATGTGGATCTTTAGACGCCTTTTCTCAGTCTGGTTGCAAAAATAGGGACATTTTCGGTCCCAGAACTGAATTGAAAAACATTAAATTTTTCCATAAGTATTCATAAAGAATACTAAAATTTGTTTTCGAAATGTATCTGAAACCAGTTGATATTAACAAACTGGTCTCAATAAAAGTTTCTTTTACAACTATTTCTTTAATACTTTTATTCTAACTTAGCTAAACCAAAACGATTTCGATAATATCTTATAAACTTATCTAAATAGCTTTAGCTAAGCTGTTCCTGATAACAACATATAACATCCGCAGACCTAATTTAATTACGTACTATGCTGTTAAATTTCGCAGTAATATAACCTATTAGCAAAGGAATCACTAATGTGCCAAAAAAATCTGACATTGAAATATTGAACAGTTTAATATTTAAGTAAGGAACGTTCACTTATGATATATTATATAAGATCATATCATGCTTATTGCATTTTCTGGCTTATTTTAATGGTGCTACAGTCGCTTTAATATTGCGAAAATCGTTCTGAATTAGAACTTCTTTCGATCGTTTTTATTAAGCTAATCAAACATTAATAACTGCTTGGTTGTTTGGAGCCTTGTCCCAGAGATGCGATCGCTATTATTGAATCAAAAAAATGTGCGATAATATACTATCATAGACAAACATAAAAGTAAGTAATAGTACTTATAGTTTTTCTGCTTAAACCCAAAATATCACTTAAAAACGCAATTTTCGAACGTGTTTATAATTTTAAAAAGTTATATCATCGTGTACCATGCAGTTTTTGATAAGACAACTTATTTGTGATATATTCGAAATTTGTACATAGACACAAGTGAATAATTTGATATTCATAAATGATGGGATCATTTTCATCTGTGTGAAATGTAACTTTAGATTGGCATAATATGGATTAGTGCATACTAAAGTAAATTATGCATGCATGTGACATTCAATCTAATTTTAAATTAGAATTAATTTGTCTATAGTAGTTTGCGATCAACTACAAACAAAATTATATTTTTTGAAGTGAACCATGTCACCAGCCTTAATTAAGCTACTCTATCAAGTTTTGAATGGTTTATAGTGCTTTTATATGTAAATTTATTTTCCTATGTATCTTAGATAAAAGTAACTGACCGATTAGTTCTGCTTAGATATCTTACTATTTTTTATTTCTGCGCTTAATCGATTTGATTTATATCTTATATCTGATTTAAGACGAAAAACCGCAAAACTTTTAAAACAACCACTTGTGCTTGACGAATTGTGTACAAGTTTTTTTCTGGTTTTCTTATGTTTGTAATATGTAGATGTTTCATAAGATGGTAATTTGAAAAAGGCAGGTGGTTAAAGAAATAAGAACACTAATATTGTGGTAGCAACCTTTGTTAGTGTTGGAATCAAGTTTTGTCGAAATTAAATACAAAAATATATCAACGTCAGCATTAAAAAGCTCAGGATCATAAGAAGTTTATAGTTCCACACTTGATCATTTGGGAAAAATAGGACGAAGAAATAAAGCCTTAACAGCAGAACCAAATTATAATTTACCAGTTCGTCACAACTACATCTATCATATTGCCACATAATGAGCAATGACATAATGAGTCATGTGGTAAAAACGAGAAACTAACTTAAACTCCATTCTCTCCAACTTAAAGCAATATTCATTCAGTGATTCGATTAAGTAAAAAAAATCACCACTACTACTATTTTAACCACTACAACTGATTCATATTACAACTTGGTAACAACAACTGCCAATTACTTCTTTACTTCACCACAAGACAGTAAAGAGGTTGGATTGGTTGAAAAAAATGCCACGTGTTAATTAAAGTTAAGCTAGTAAAACATATCCCATTTGGCTCAGTCTTGTTTATTTTGCCAACGTATTAAAAATGCCATACACTAAATCAACATACGTCATAAATCTTAGATATACTGGAACCACTTCAATCAATTATCGGATATTCTTACATAGAATAGACAGTAGCATACTGCATGATGGTTTAAAGCCAATTTCATAGCCAGAAGTATGTGCCAGTTATTTAAAACGGCTTACAGCCAACCATTAAGCTGTTCTATGAAAACAAGGGACCCGTAATAAAAATATTGTTGAGAAACAGTTACCCTATCCTATTTAACAGTAAACGATCTCACACAATTTGTAACAAACTTAACTTGTTCTGCTGATATTCTAACACAAATATTCATTTGTTAAGGGGATTTAAACCTAATTCGTTAAATTTAAGTGGTACCTTAAGTGGACCTTAATCTCTTAAGTGGTAACTTAAGAGGCCAGTGGTTAGTTTTACGATTGAATTGGGAGATTCTTGCGATTCATTTAGTCAAGACTATTTATATCAAGACTCAAGAATTGTTAAAAAGTTCAAATCGGCCGAGCATAGTCGGGTGTCTTCTTAACAATTTCCTTACCATTGAGAAAGGAAAATATTCAAGGTGCAGATTCTCAAAAATGGTGGTTAACTTTCAAGGGCCGATGTTGATTTTGAATAAAACACAAGTTATTTAGGAAATTATTGTCAATTCTCTTTATTATGATAATAATGTATGGTTCAATTATGTATGGAACAAAATATCGGCCAAATGGCCGCCGCAACCTTGGCGGCACACCTCCATCCGATGGTCCAAATTTTCGATGACGCTTAGTCATAATTGAGGTTCTATGCCGTTAATGTGCCGAATTATCTCATCCTTTAGCTCTAGAATTGTTGCTGGCTTATCGACGTACACCTTTTCTTTCAAATAACCCCAAAGAAAAAGTCCAACGGTGTCAAATCGCATGATCTTGGCGGCCAATTGACATCGCCACCACGTGAGATAACACGACCATTGAATTTGTCGCGCAAAAGAGCCATTGTTTACACATAGCTGTGTGGCAAGTGGCACCGTCCTGTTGAAACCACATATCGCCCACATCCATATCTTCCAATTCGGGCCATAAAAAGTTCGTTATCATCTCACGATAGCGAACACCATTCACAGTAACTCTTCAGCCACACTATCGCGAACAGCAGCAATATTTTCTGCAGTACGAGCTGTACGACCATTCACTGGTGTTTTAAAATCTCCTACAGATCCGGTTTGCTCAAATTTTATGCAAACTTTATTCAAATGAAATGCAGAAAAAACTTGACGTTTAGGTGTGGTTCACATTCAACATCGGCCCTTAAAATTTAACCATCCTTTAGTATCATCAATAGCCAAAATAGTTTGTATAGAAAACTTTTCCAGTTGTTTCCTAATATATATTGCATAGCTGAACTACATTTTCTACTAGACCAACTGGAATCAATGCTCTCTAACCTCTTTTAATGATCTAATTTGCTGCGTAAAATTTTCTGAAAAATATATTCTATATACGAATTTTGTATCAATTTTGAAATGTTTCCAATTTATTAAATAGGAATCGATTTAAGCATGAATGTAGCAAAAAGGCTTGAGTGAACACATAAGCCAAAAGTCAAAGTGAAGCCGCAATAATATCCAAATATCAGATCCAAATATCACAGCGGGATTTGTTTCTATGAAAGGCACAGAAAAGTAAATAGGTGGTAAACTGATTTCAAAACCAAACTCTAAACAAATACCATTAAGACAAAATTCAAGTTAAATGCCAAACAAAAATATTTTAATACCAGATCACGTCAAAGAACATTGTATTCTTCGAGTTCATACCGCTGCTTATTTCAAAGCCCTTTATAATACAATTAATTTATGAACATTTTTAAATTAATAATTTATATTCATTTTTCGATTTTTTCTGTTTTTGCACATAGGTTAGATAGCCAACTATAAAACAAATAAAAACAAAAAATAAATAAAAAATGAGCGGACACGGTGATCATGCTCAACATGATCATGTAGATCACAGCCAAATGAATCATGATCATGCAAATCACAATATGAATCATGATCACGCAAATCACAATAATATGAATCATGATCATGACCAGACCAGCACTATTTTAACCAATATCACAAATTTAATAAATTCAACAATAGCACCGTTATTGACACAACAGGTCGATGAATCGCCGCATTTAGATCAACATAATCATCATACCGATCACATAAATCATATGGATCAAAATAACCCGATGGGGCAGAGTCGACATCAGGAACATTCAGCACATATGAATCACGGTTCAATGGATCATATGATGTCGATGGCATTCCATGGTGGTTACAACGAAACTATCCTATTTACATGGTGGAAAATTGATAGTGTTAGTGGCCTAATTTATTCGATGCTACTGATATTTGTTGCGGCCGCACTATACGAAGGTCTTAAATATTTTCGCGAATATCTATTTTGGAAAACATATAATTCGTTACAATATCGAGCTGTATCGATGCCAGACAAAAATTCTATTCCTGAAGGAAATGAACGAGTTGTACAGTGAGTATAAAAAACTTAATTATATTTAAGATGAGAGTTTATTATACCAATTATTAAATTTTTTGTTTAGTATGGTGGGCGAGGTCGTTCATAAGCAACCGTAAGTTTATTTAAAAATGCAATATAAATTCTTTAATAATTTAATTTTAATTTTTTTATTTCAGCCCAACAATGTTCTCTAAAATGCATATATTCCAAACATTTCTTCACATAGTACAAGTAACCCTGTCGTTTTTACTTATGTTAATTTTCATGACGTATAACACATGGCTGTGTCTTGCTGTTGCTGCGGGTGCGGCTACAGGATTTTTTTTATTCGGATGGAAAAAATCGGTTGCGGTCGACGTTACGGAACACTGTCACTGAAAAGGCTTAAAAAGCGTTTGAAAAAGAAAAGAAAGCGTAAACTAATTAAAACCGTATAATCATAATTTAAAAAAAAAAAAAAAATATCAAACATTTCTGTGTTATTTTATTGATGTGGCAAGGGTTCTGATATATTACGATCGCCTAAAGTTAAAAAAAATAACATATTAAACACAGCCAATAGAACAAACATAAAATAATGAGTTAAATATTATATAAATATACATTATAAACAAAGAAAGTAAGATTAAGTTGTTATATAAGAGAACTAATTAGGGTGTTCAAAAGTACTGGTTTATCTGCACGAAGCGGCTCAATGCTCGTTTTTGTTGTATTTTGTGACAAAAATTGAGAATGAAACTACTTTAAAATATTATCTTCGTGTTATGTACTACTAAATAGTAGGTATATAGTCTTCCGCAAGCCATACACATAAACACACAAACACAATATATTTAGCTGTCTGTTAGTTAGCCGCCCCCTATAATATACCATCGAGAAAGATTTGAACACATCCAAACACATACAAATAAGTATACACATTTTATTATAATTAATTTTAATTTATAATTTTGTAAAATTGTAGCATGGATTTTGTAGGTTTAACCTAAAGTTTAATCCCATGCTCAAATCTATAGACGTTATTGTCATTAATTTAAACTGCGCAGATTTACGTACTCGTAGAGTCGTAAATATCAGTATAATATTTTAGTTTATTATTTAATTACAAGACATATTTTAATATATTATAATTATCGTTTTTTTTTTGTAAATTAAATTCATAAATTATTTTATAGATCACAATCCTGCTCCTCTTCAAAAAATATATATTAAGGAACAATGAATTTGTTTTAAAATTAATGATAAAATTAAAATCGAATAAAATAAAAAAAGAAAGCAAACATTTTTTTCAGCAATTCAAAAAACAAATATGTATATTGTTTAGATTTATTTGAAAATTCCAAAATTCTAATTGACAAAGTAAAAACATCAACCTGGTAATGTGGGAGAGACGAATTCGATTTTTTATCTATTGATTACGATCGACTAGCATTTGAACTCAAATGAAACCTTCTGTTTCAGTGCTTAATCTAGGCATTATCCAGATAATAAATAAAATGGTATCTCCGCTAGACTAACAACGGTATAAGGTAGGCAAATAAAATACATTTTTGGAAGTGTTCAGATTTTTACGGTCCCAGCAAGAGAAGGCAAACATTAATAAAGGTATCGTTTATTTCAGAATAATTCATTCGATTGACAGTACAATTTTAAGTCGATTGTAATCGTAATATATATATCAGCTTCAAGACACAAAGACCGGGACAGGTTAGTAATGTTAATAGAATATAGTCTTTAAACAATAATTTTGCTTTCGCAATATCAAACAAATGTTTTTAAATATGCTTTCACAGTCCTAAGCATTATGTCCTGTCTATATGAAAGAAAAGCTATACGGTGATAAGATTAAGTTAACTTATCACAATATACCGTACATCTGTCGTATGCAAGGTATTTATTTTTATTCGGGAAGAGCGTTGAAATTGCTGGGAATATTTCGAGGGTATATTTAATTAAGTTGTTTGTCCAAATAATTATGTTCTTTATTCTAAAATACTGGTTTTACCATATATATCTTATTCCATCCGGCCAAGAAATCACATCGCATATAGAGTTGAAAATTATCCAGTTTAAAAAAATATTGAACCGTATTCCTTCAAGAGTATCGACTTGTTTTTTTTTAACAGGTTAGATCACTTTCAAAACATTAACGGAAGTCTTCTACCAGGGCTTTCTGATTTAACATCATTTAATGGATATTACTGATTGCAAATTTGACAAAACACGATTTAATGAATCGATAGATTTCATTTCTCATTTTTCTTCAGAACTAATTGGTGATCGTACGATAATCTTGGTAACTTTATAACTTGTCCATTTGAACATTTTTGGAAATTAGCATATCATCCCATTAATCGGGAATAAATTTTTAGGTTAAATTATCAACATACCTCCCTTTGAGCGTTTACCTCCCTTTGAGCGTTTACATAATTAGGACCATGCTACTGTTATCAATATGTTAATAGTGGATGTTGTAATATTTGTTTATCTGTTAAAATGAAAGGTATGTCTTCTGTGACCCTCGACTTGTACAAAAACTGCGATCGTAGCTTTACAAGGAAACCCATTAATGATCACTGCCTACAAATTTGGTAGCCGACCGATAAGATCTCGCACATACTGGGTGAGCCAAGAGCGTTTCTTCTGAATTAACACAATCATGATCATGGAGGAACGAATATGCTATAGTTACAATGGGATCGTGTGTAACCTCCAATGAATATTGGAAATAATCCCTTATTTACTGGTCAAATTGTAAATGATCTCCAAGTAAGATGTCGTTCGAATTGTTCATTTGCTAGGTGAAGTTTCACGGAGGACGACTTTTTCTAAATATTACAAAACATCTGGTTTGCTTCTAGATATTAGGGAATACAAGCTTTAAAAATGTGCGAATTTGTGTGCCTGTCTGGTGTTTAAGCGAAAAACAACTAATCGGCAGCTTTTGCACTTAACTAAGATGTGCGAGAAGGAAATCGATTCTAAGGCACCGAAACTGCAAAATCTCTTATTACAATATGATTTTTTACAATAGGTCGGATCAATGAAGTCGGATTTTGTTTTAATCCAAAAATTAAATTAATTCTTAGCTAAATTACCAAGCCCCATATTAAAGTTTGACAGGAAAATTTTGCACGTTTTTGTATATTTTCCAGATGATCGATTATTTAACTTTCAAACCGATAAGATGTGTCAATATCGCGTGTAACATATTCGTTTATTTTTCCAATTTTATAATATTTTAATTATACATATATCCAATTAATTGTTGTGAAAATTTATCACATTGCTTATTTTGTTGAGTAGATAGTAATCCTAATTCAAAGGTTTTACAGGCCATTATTACCATGGTCACGTTATCAATAATTCGAATATATATTGATATTTTGACTATTTTTGATTGTGAGTCAACCCTGCGTTTTGCTGAAAACACCAAAACAAAGGCCTATTATTCTCTAATTCATTTATAAAGAATCTACACAGAACGTGTTATATCCAACTTACATGCAGGAGTTCTACTCACATATTCCTACCAAATATCGCTTTGTTATTTAGTATGATTGTAAAACGATTAAGGAACCACTATAGACTGTGATTACTTCTAAAGAATTTGGTAACTTATCGATAAAATCTAAAATGTTGAACGTCTTGATATAATCAAATTTAGTGATTAAGTCAATTTTTGTGAGTTTGAGTAAGCTGTAACATCATCTTCAATTTGATAGCTATTTGTTAGCCACTGTTAAAACATCGTTAATCTCTTGCAAAATAATATAATTTTTAAACTGAAAACTATTTTATTATATACATATACAAAAAATTCACATGGGAAAGTTTAAGGTGGCCTAATGTTACGTAGATATTAGGTCAAAGAAAACGGGAGCTTTTTAAGTATTACATAAATCGAATATCTAGTTAGTTCCAATTCGCCCAAATAGACTGTGACGTTGATCCGATATTTTTCTCCTTTGGGAGGCTGAAAGGGTAGAACTTCGTTTCCAAAAGAAGCGTTTACGACATTATAACGACCCTAAAATAATTTAAACATTTTATGTGAAAAAAAAATGAGTTAAGTAAATGCACTTTATTACGCTTGGAAATGGGCATTCATAATTAGGTGGTATGTCAGTAAAGTTTAAATATTTTCCCATTAACGGTCGGATCTCTATGGTTTTCGAACATATCTGTTTTGCAGTTTGTTTAGATAATCTTCGATATTCATTCCCTTGTAACGAATAAATTTCATAAATACCCTGTAACATGGTAAAATTGATTAACGGTAATAATTAGTAATATATGTATTATCAAACCAACTAAATATACCTCCATTTCATCAGTAATGTCACGCAAAATGATCAAATGTCCATCGAGGCCATATGTTGTTCTATTTAATTTTTTAACTCGTAATGTACCAAAATCAATTAAGAGATCACGCCGTGATTCTGGAAGTTCTATATAGTCTAAAATAATTTCGTACTTATTAATGCCTATTGATTGGATAGACATGACACAACTTAAAACGATAAATGCACAACTTAACTTCAACCGTGGATCAAACATGGTGATCAAGTGAAATAAAAAATTAAATATCAATTCAATTTATTGGATCAATATTGTGAATTATTAATTAAATAACATTCGACCTTGATTATTAATCAATTTGTTTTATCTTTATTAATTACAATAAAATTAATTTACTATAATTAAAGGTTATACATAATACATAATACCGTATATGTACATAATATCTTCGAGAAATGCTATATATTTTATTTTGGTAAACCATTTCTTGCCGTTCATATAAGTATATCGAAGTTTTGGAAACCCACATTTAAAAACGAACTCAGTAAAACAAGGTTTTTATCTGGCTTCGGCTTTATGTATAGTTCCAGCCATCTTGTGCTGGCTCCAATTATTGATCCTCTAATGCAACAGGAAGTTATAGTTGTGTTTATCGTCATCGCACCTATCGTAATCAGAAAAGTCCATTTTATGTTTTTTCTTTTTAGGGTCGAGCCCAGACCCGACAAGGCAGCTACTATTTAGTAAGCAAAAAGGTGTACTTTAGAAAAACTGTATACAAATTTTCGATTTATCTGACAAAAAAAAATCGATATGGATAAATTTCGTCAGCTGCCTACCTAAAATGCAAATAAAAGGGAATGGACATATTCTTAGTTGGAGTAAACTGTAACCTCCTCTTTTATTTGATAACTATTAGTTACACAGTTATGTTTCGCTTGTATAGTATTTTAGCATCTAATGGATGCAAACCTGCATTCTGAAATGTGAAATTCTAAAATTCCTGTGCTTAAACCATGAGTTAAAACATCGTCAACCTCTTGCAAAATAATATAATTTTTAAATCGCAAATTATTTTATTGTATTTAAAATTCAATCAGAAAAAGGGTACTTTAAATATAAAAGTTAAAGGGTACCTTAAATTTCATAGTTATTAGGTCCAAGAAAACGGAAGCTTATTAAGTATTGCATATATCGAATATCTAGTTAGTTCCAATTCGCCCAAAGAGACTGTGACGTTGACCCGATACTTTTCTCCTTTGGGGGGCTGAAAGGGTAGAACTTCGTTTGCAAAGGAAGCGTTTATGATATTATAACGACCCTAAAATAGTTCGATACATTTTAATTGAAATGAAACTGTGTTACATATGCACTAATTTACCTTGGGAAATGGGCATTCATAATTCGGTGGTATGTCGGTAAATTTAAAATATTTTGCAAAATAAGCTCGATTTTCTATACTTTTCGAACATAAATTCTTAACAATTTTTTTATCTGCTGTTCTTCGATATTCATTCCCTTGCAATGTATAAATTTCGTAAGAAGCCTGAAACATGATACAAATAGGTAAAAGTGATTAACGATAGCGATTATTAATATTATATCAAATCAACTAAATATACCTCCATATCATCGGTAATATCACGCAAAATGGCAAAATAGCCATCGATACCATATGTTGTTCTATCCAATTTTTTAACTCGCACTGTTCCATAATCGATTAAAAGATCAAGCCGTGATTCTGGAATATCTATATAGTCTATTATAACTTCGTACTTATTAACGCCCATTGATTCGATATCTATTATACAACTTAAAAGGATAAATGCACAACAGAACTTCAACTGTGGATCAACCATCGTGATCATGTGAAATAAGAACATTAATATCAATTCAATTTATTGGATCAATTGTAAATTACTAAATTAATTAAATAATTGTGATGATTAGCTATAGCATGACTTTGATTATTAATTAATTTATTTTATCTTTATTAATTACAATGTATTTATGTTTGAATAATTAAATAATTAAAGATCGCTGCACCATCCGTTTAGTATCGGTCCGCACAGAACGTGACCGAGCCAGCGTGCTCGCTGTCCTTTTATTTTATGAACGATATCAGGAATTTTCATTAAATTACTGATCTCGTGGTTGAATAAAACACGGTAAATGTCGTCATCGTCGCGTTTGGGGCCATATCATGCCATATATTTTGTTTTGGACTCATTGACAGACTAGTATGGAAGCTGAGAATCGTACAAGTGGATCCAGTAGTTCTTTGACACTGTTGCCATTTAGTCCAATCATATACAGATAGCACTTATGTATGCCATAATCTGGTTGGACTGACGATACAAGATGTAGTCCTGAGGTGTTTCACTTTCACGAAAGAAAAATTCTAACATGAGATTAAAGAGTATAGACGACTGAGCATCTACTTGCCGTACACCAGAGCTAAGTACAAAACTCCTGATAGCTTGTTCTTAACTTTGACACAGCAATGTGACTGCATTACTATCATTTTATATAAACGCACATATTTGTCAGGTATTTCCAGACATCGCAAAGCAAACCATAAGCTATCCCGATGGATTGAGGTATATGCTTGTTGGAAATCCAAGAACACCTGATGTACGTCACGAGCTGTTTCGTAGTATTTAGAAAAATTATCCTCCGCAAAACGTGATCTGATTCGGATAAAACCCTTCTTGGCAGTCAACCTACAATTTCTAACGTTAGAGGAATGTTTCTCTCTAATATTATGTAAGACAGTAATCTGTATGATGCACTCATCAAAATCGGAACACTAGTATGTGTTTTAGTGCACAATTTATGCATATTTATAAGTTTGTGGGCCTTATTTGTATGAAGGAAAATAAATTATGAAAATGTTCGAATATTTTATAACAGTATTTATGTTGATCTCTAGAGCTTTTAAATAAAGTATATCATTCATCAAAATCGGACTGCTATTAAGTGTTTTATAGCAAAATCTATGCACAATTTAAAAGAGAGCTAATTAAGCACCGATAGTTTTCGCATTTTGAGCGATCACCTTTTTTAAGGATAGGGTACAACTGAGCCACTTTCCATTCATCAGACATAACTTCGCTTTGCCATACTAATCGAATAAAGTCGAAAAGATAGTTTCACTAAGTATCTCCTTCGAATACCAAGAGCTCAGAATCAATGCAATTAACCTCAGGGAAATGGTTTACTTTTGGTCTCTGCATGGCGACTGTGAATTCTTCGTAGGATGGGTCTTCTAATACAATATTTATAATTTGTTGAACATTGAGTAAATCAGAAAAATGCTCCTTCCAAGTGTCGAGCACTGTATCGATGTTAACACGGAGGTTCTCACCCTGGTCCCGAATGGTGTCATACCTAGGTCTGAAGGTATGGTGCAGTCGGGTGACTCCTCTACAGAAATTATGAAAACTGCGCTCATTGCTGAGTTGTTGTACTTTTAAGACTTCATGATATTCTGTTGCTCGACAACAAAACGACACTCCTCATTAAACCAGTGGTTGGTTCCCATAATGCTACTGGTAACAAGATTCTGATATTCAGCTTTCTTATCTTCGTTTATCAGATTTTCAAAGTTGATACGTCTTAGTTTTGTAGTGACCAATTGATCATCACTTCCTACAAATTGGAAGCCGACTGATAAAATCATACATACATTCTAAACAGCTTTTTTCACCTGGAGCCAAAGAAGAAAACCACCATCAAGATTGCCGACGTCATCTACACTGTAAAGCCTTGTATAGCCAATATATAGCCTTCGAACACATGGTCTTCATTTTTTGGCCATTGAGCATCTTGAAGAGCAAGCGATACTCTTTCATGGATGAAATAGTGCCATCTAACGCGCCCGGTTTTCTTAGCGACTGCAAGTTCCACGTACCGATCCTAAACTAAATGTTGGCCGTATCCATTTTTTCTGTTTAACAGTTCAGTTTTTTAAGGATGCGAGTAGTCAAGCCCGGCGATCCAACCTTTGTTTAGTTGGCTCCTACGACCTGCGAAGGATGCTTCGGTGGAGTTCTACAAAAAATATACTCGTTTAAGTTCTTTTTTTATTTATTTCCTCTTGGTGTCGAATTTGATTCTGAGGGGACTGCTACCATTTAGTATACAAAAAGTGTCGGTGGTGACGATTTGTTTCTACAATATGAAGAGCGATTTTGTTTGTTTAAACAAACAATTCTGTTGTCTAGGAAGCCGTGCCAAAATCCAAATTTATACAGCCTATCAATTATCTTTTATGTTATATGGCTTTAAATCCGCTAATAATGGGTTAGAAGAGGACTTTATAGTTTTATACGACATTTAAGACGTGTTTTGAAAGACGAATTACCTTTAAAATATCGTATTTTTCGAACCATAAATTTTGTGGGACCCATAAATTTATGAGTGGGGTAAGTTTACAATATCTCTAATCACGGCGTTGATCAACCGCGTCTACCACATAAATATAGCTTTAACCATCTTATCACATACATCAAAATACAAAAGATATTCAAATACATATACATTTACCCAAACAATATATTTTAAACATTATATATACATACAAATCATAAATAAACATAGGTAATTAAAAAATAAAAGTTAGAAATATAAATTAAAATACAAAAAAAATATATATATATATATATTATATAAATTAGCATTTTCTGCATTTGATTGTAATTATTACATAATTTTAACAACTTTCTTAGGTAAGATAATCTAATGAAAACAAAAAATAAATCACAATCGACGAATGGGCGTGTAATGGATAATAAAGGCATAATACAATCCCATTGATATACTTTAACCTTCGACTAAACTATCATGAATCCAATTAATTGCCTTTTTGATACGATTAAGTCGTGCTCGCACAAGAAAGCTTGAAATAAGTAAGTATTCGGTATAAGTACGACGACCTCCATTTAAAAAGCTAACTGTGCTTGAAGAATAAGATGTATCGTTAGTGGTCGTTGTTGCATCCGAAGTCGACGATTTATTGCTTTTAGTGATATCTAGTCGAGCCTCACAAAGTATTTTTGTAGTTAACGACAAGAGCCACTGTAATATTTCAGTCGTGGTTGGCTTATTATTCGGTTTTAACCAAGCAGATGGTGCCCACAAATACAATTGTACAACATTGGCTGCGGTGTCCGGACTTAGTCGATTACTCGGATTTTTTTGTAAAATATTTGCAACTAATTTTCGTATTACTAAAGGCACGGTATTAGGTAATTCTGGTAAATCTTTATCGTTGTAAGTTGTGTTCCGTAATCCTGCGTGATGATGTGTACCATAGAACGGATTCATCTCACCGAATAGTTCGTAAGCAATTGTCCCCGCTGTCCATAAATCTGATTTTGTGTAATTTAGAACGGAAAATGTTCCCGGCTCCTTTGTTATAATTTCGGGAGCCATTAACGCTGGATTACCACCTTTATCAATATCCGCCGATGGATAAGGTAATCTCAATCCTTTTTCTTTATCAGCTAAACAACAACCAAAATCCGATAAGATTAATACTGGTGTTAAGTCTTCGTTTAATTCAAGTAAAATATTATCGGTTTTGAGATCTCGATGGGACACTCCATATCGATATAAATGACAAACTGCCTCTAATAATTGTGCAAATAATAAAATTGATGTTCGGGTTTCCATCAAATTATGGAAGAGATAATCTTTAAGGCTCGTGTTATAACGTTTCATCAAAAGGAACAAACTCATATTTCGTCCATATCCATCTGGATTAAGGCGTTGTGGAAGTGCCATTGGATACAATGAATGCGAGTTCATAAGATTTGGTATTTGTGCACAGAATACACCAAACATAAGCACAATATTTGGATGGGCTGGTAAATTAATAATTTGTTTGGATAACATTTTCTCCCAATGTTGTTCCCCTTCAGCATTGTAACGTCTTCGTGCCGGAACTGTTTCTCGATACATTGCGCGCAGAATATGCATTGCATTACTTTGAATATCATAATTAAACATCATTTTTAATGCTAACGGATATTCCACAATTGTTGAATTCTCATTTTGTATTGGACTGTTCTCCTTCGAACGAACTTGGTGTGCCGTTGAATTAAAAGTATTGCTGACATTATTTGGTAAATTACCAACAATCGATTGAATTTCTATGTCATCATGTTCTGAGATTGATTGAAATCGACTGCGGTAATTATGCGATGATGTAATCGAATTGAATCGATCTCTATAATATGGTGCTATATTGCCACTTTCAAATGGTCCTTGATTTAAATTCAAATTATCCACACTTCCCGATATATTAGCGTTTAAGTTATGCTGCAAATTGAAATGGGTCGGAGAATATGTTCGGGACTCCGGTCTGGTTATATTTTGAGGACTTTCAATAATGGGTTTTAATTTTTCGGGATTTTTTAACGAAGCAGAATAAACAACCGCTGAGCAGCCTTTATCGATAGGTGGGCCAATATTTAAATCATCCAAACCAAAATCGTTCGTTATAGTCTGAGTTACGTTGTCGCTGGTCCATTTGTTTTGAATGCTTGCTACGGCTTCCTGCAAATAATTTTTTTAAATTTATTTTTGCATATCACGTGCATTTTATAGTTCTATACATGATGGCCGCATTGAGTTAACAATAGATGTTTATACACAAGGTCATTAACCAAGGTTATAAACATCCGGCATCGTTCTAACTATAGTTTCTTGAAGTTGCTAAATGCTTACTCTTATTTCCCAGCAAACTCCTTCTAATTCATCATCTTTCGTTAGTAGGCCATTACCAGAAGCAAGGCCAACTCCAACCAATGCAAAGAACGGCGTTGAATCACCATATGAAAATCTAAGTAGATTTTTAAGTAAATTATTTGGACAAATTGTTATGGGTCTTAACTTACTTTTTGACAACTTCAGCTCTCAATCCAGCCGACTGGGTAGTAGTTACCCGATTTAAAATATTATCAACAAATAATCGTCGTGCCCGCTGCCCAAATCGTAATATTCCAGAGTTACGGAAATTAATTGATTGGTTATTAATTGTGTTAATATTTGTCGAGTTTATATTTAAGTTTGTGTTCCAAATTTTCGTAAAATTTGTTGATAATCGACCAACCTGATTGTTCTCGAGATGAACGTTGGTATGTAAATCTCGTCGATAATAATAGCTTAGAAGTTGTCTACCATTTTTGAATAGACGATGGGTGAACAAACGAAAAGACATCTTCTTATCGATATGTTATTTAAAATTGTGTCGTACAATTTATAGTTAATTAGATAAGCTCAATTAATAGAATATTTTGTTTTCGTCAAGTCCTTTGGTTGGACGAACTATTTTTTACGTGAAATTTAACTATATCGATAGTGTATTTATTTTCGCTCACTAGTTGAAATATAAACTCAATTATTATGATAGTCTGTGATTAAAAATAAATATGAATTTATACGATAATTCAATAAAATTGAATAGTAAAATTACTTACTGCCTTCCTATTACACAAAATTTTCTCAAATTATTGCGTATTATTTGCTAGTAAAGTGACGGGCGTGATTTTAGAATTAGATCGATTTTTTTACTACAACAAAGTTGTACTAGATTAAACGTCAAATTCATTTTTTTGTAGACTTTGCGTCGGTGTGTAGTCGCGGGCGTGTTACCAAAATAAATCAAAAACCTTGAATTAAACTAAAAATTATTAAAACGAATTTATACATTTATTATATATATATTAATTAAATTAACTCAATTAACATAAATATATGTGATACTCGTTCATTTTAAGTTTTTATTTTTCTCCATTATATTTCGTGTGCAAGAAAAAAGATGAATAATTTTTTAAAAGAATCTCGCAAACTTCGACATCTAAAGGTAGGAATGAGAACTAATATTTTTGAATTTATAAGATATTTGGCCAGTTTTAAATTTATTTTTTTTATTTTCAGAATTTACTTGTCGTATTGGGTAATGAAAGTTGCGATTTGGATTCAGCCGTTTCATCAATATGTCTGGCATTTCATTTAAATAAATTTCCTGCTCGACTAGTTGGTGCTCAGCCTACATTTTCGATATTACCTGTATTAAATATACAACGTGTTGAGCTGCCGCTAAAAACCGAAGTTACTTACTTTTTGAAAGAAAATAATATTGATATCGATTATTTAATATGTAGAGACGAATTATCATTGGACGACGTAGAACATTTTGTTCTAGTCGATCATCATGTTACAAAATTTAAAAATATTCTACTAACATTGGATCATCGTCCGTTCGATTCAAATTCAAATTTACCAACAGATTCCGTTAAAATTATTGAACAGGTTGGTTCATGTGCCTCTCTAATAACTCGTTTTATTAAAGAAACCGAAAATTTTAAAATTGATGCTGGATACGAATCCGTATTTAAACTACTTTACGGAGCAATAATCGTAGATACAGTTAATTTTCTTAAGGAAGCAGATCGTGCTCGTCCGCTTGACTATCAAATGACTGAATATATTGAACACACGTTAAACATTACCAATAATTTAGAATATCGAAAATGTTTATTTGATGAACTTATTCAGGCTCGGGGTGATGTTAAATCACTTGATTCATTTAATATATTACTTAAAGATTTTAAAATTATTTCGAATAACAATAAAATAATTGCACTACCCGGTTATCCAATACTAGTACAAGAATACCTAGTGAAAGATGATCAAGTAGAGGCGAATTTTTTAAAATTTTCTAAAAAATTTAATCCAGATATTATCATTATGATTGGATTTAAAGTTTCTCCAGATTGTATTGAACGCGATATTGGTATTGTTAACGTGAAAGATGACGATTTGTTTAATGAAATTATTGAAAATTTGATTATAAATTCAAATCAATTTAATTTCGTTGAAATCGCGAATATTAATTTTCTTAATGGTAAATTTTATAAGCAAATAAACGTAAAACTATCCCGTAAACAAATTTTACCAATAGTTAAAGAGATTTTGGATAAAATGTAAAATAATAAAACGATATATCTATTATTGATTGTCAAGCTTAAATTTGTCAAGTAGTTTTTTAATACCACAGCTGGTCAAAAAAGTCGTACTTATTATTGACGATATGATTGTGTACAGGGTAGGGTGGTGGATTAATCGGAATATCATAACTGCTAAAAGGTATAAAAACTAAATTATAAAATGTACCAAGCAGTTGCATAAAGGTTAAATATTAGCATTTAAATAATTTGATAACTAAATCAATATGGAACTAAAGTAGCTAGTAAGTATGAAATAGTTTAGTCAAATACATAGCTATTGTGGTTTATGGTGAAAAAACAGGCATCGAGTAGATGGGAAAGAGACGGGACGGCACAGCATTCATGAATAATCAACCTTATGGAAGTTTAATTAAATTCGGTTGAACTCTTCAGCAGCCTCGGCAACTACCTGGATCAATCATTCATTAATCTCAAAATCAAATGATTACCGTACACTAAAACGTACTTTTTAAAACGTATACTGTATAAAATAATATAAACCGGATAAACAACTAAATATCGGCCTAGGCTATCGTACACGAATCGGAAATTGAAATATCAATTTCTGCTAAAAGCGAAGAAAGCATTAATGGAATGGAAGCCAGTAAGCAGAAAAATAGTACCAAGATTCCATTTTAAAATAAGAAACTCAACCATCATTTGGAGCTGCAGTGTTTCGGCGGAAGGTACCGGGTTGGAATCCTAACGGGGGAGGCTGGCTGAAGCAATGCAAAGTGCAGATGGATATTTAAAGCGAACCTGTAATCGTGCATCCTCGATTTGGCTGACAACAGCGTAAAGTAGGACGTTAAAAATTAACCGTGAAAAAGTAGGGTGAGCTTCGTCCCCATAAAAAGTTTGGATGATACAAATTAAAAAAAAAAACATCCAACCGAAGATGCAGAAGAAACAACAAAATACTTCATAGAAATTAAGCCACCAAAACAACGATGCAACCAAACTGAAGAAACTACATTAATGCTACCTCTAAAAGGGATGATTGTGATTAAGTCAGTTAACAACTGATTACGCACAGTGTAAGAGATGGTAATATTTCGAAGAACACATTATTAACAGCGTAAATATCTGGTTATCAACTGGCTCAATAACGAAACCATCAACACCCATCCAGCAATGAAAAGGGAAGTTAAAGGTGCCATAAATAAGTCTAAGAACAATAAAACTGCAGGAACAGTCAACTAATAAGGCGCCGAAATATGTAAAGGTAACATATCTAAAACTGCAAGCGCACTATTACCATCAATTCAAGAACTATGAAATCCTGGCAGAATACTACAAAAATGGAAAGAAGATCCCCTGAAAGATGGCTTAAGGAAATGCAAGAACTGGCTATCGGCAAAAACATGAAGTTCCAAAACATCTAAGGAACCAATTATTCTCAAAGCGCTAACAAAGTAAAACAATAACTGAAACAGCAAAGTTTTGTTGCCAACAAGTAGTTCCACACGAAACAAGGCAGTAGATATAAAACAGGCCATCCAAGTGAAAAAAATTCCAAGGAGCTTGAATTGAGGTAAGAAGGTCCATGTTCATTAACTATATAAGATAAAGATCCGATTTTGAAAGCTATTTTCAATGCTCAAGAAAGCTTCTGTAAATGGATGAACAGAGCAATTATTCATCAACGCCATTAAAGATTACCAATTTCAACTTTATGTAAGAGCAACTGCTAAAGAAAGAACCATGCACGAAGTTTTAGCATAAGAATTGGAATACAAAGTAATCAGAGCCAGCAAAGTTTGAACTAAATTTAAAATTGAAGGCATTTCAATGATCGGCGCGTGAAAGTGCGTGAGATTGCTGAGCTTGTGAGCATATCAATCGGGTCAATACATCTTGGTAAAACATTTCGACATGCAAAACTATGCATACTATTTGGACGCACGTTAGAATCAGCATTTGCTTACAATCGATCACACAATTATTCGAATGACACAAATATTCGAACACTACTGAGATTTTGTGTTGATTTTTTTTACTATGGATGTCCATTGTCATACACCGGTGACCAAGTAACAGTCAAAACAGCGGGTTTTTCGCGACAAAGAAGTCAAAAGTGGGTCCGTCAGCCAACAAGGTTATAGTGTTTTTGGATACGTATGGTATAATCATGGACCGGTTTCACGGCGAATTAAGGAGAATCGACCAAAACATTGTAATTGGAGACAAGGAGTATTGAATCAATTTAAATTTCCATTAGTTAATAAACCAAAAAAATGAATTTTATTTATTAATCAAGTTCAGAATAATTGATAAAATTACGCGCATAACACTATAATATTAATAATAATAACATATTTTTTTTAAATATAAATAAATTTAAATATATTTTATACAATTCTTAGAATTTTTTTTTTGTAAAATTTTATTTGTTATTTACATAATAAAATTTTGATAAATGAAATTAATTAATTTATATATTTATATTTATACATTAAAAATTAAATTAATAAAACTTAATCTAGATTAATTAAATTTATTTACAAAATTTATATTTAAGATCTTATACACAACTAAATTTAACGCCATCATCACTCGAATAACAATTGTGGCAATGCAATTTATGATTTCGTACTCGAACATCGGTACCATTTAGTCCATCGCCCAATTGAATACTACAAACGCAACATTTAAAACAATCGATGTGATAAAATAATCGTAAACTTTCGATTACCATTGCGGCTCCACGACCTAAAATTAGTAAAAAAAAAACATAAAATAAATTACGGATACAGACGAGTATAACGGAGAGGGTTATTTGTATAAACTTACCCAGTTCCTCGTTACAGTAAGAACATTTCTTTTTCCCGCTCACACTTATTACATTCTCTTGGGATTTTGCTAACGTATAACTACTGTTGTTGTTGCTACTACTATTTAAATTATTGCTGCTGCTACTATGCCGAATTAATGTATTTCGTCCCGCATACAAATCGGGATGATTAAGATTCGGATTTGAATTTTGATTGATCGATAATTTATTTCGTTCTCCAATTCCACGACTTTGTACTATATGGGTCAGGGTTTGTATTATTGAATCGGGTAATGGTTTATTATTATTGCTGATATTGTTATTCCCATTGTTTGATGGCTTGTTACTAATCCATGACGAACTATTATTGTTCGTTATGTTATTATAGTTGATTATTGAACCGGGCATACTGTGACGATTATAACCGCCACTACCAACATTTTTTTGCTGTTGTTGTTCGATACGTCTTTGTTCAGCCTCCTGTATCAACCAATGCTTATTGTTATAAATTTTATTGTTTATATTTGAATTGGCGATACCACCGACCGTCGTAGTCGATTTTTTATGCAACATATCGTTTGAGTTGCGTACTTCGTTACTATTCGATCCATTATGGTTTAAGGCCATTGTATTTTGATAGATTGACGTTTGATCATACGATTTACGACTGTTTTGATGATGTTGCTGATTTTGTTGGACCCAAACATCGGTATATTTTGGTTTTGGTACAGCGCTTAAAGCGTGTATCGTATGTTTCGTCATGTTGCCCGAATGTACATTTTTGATTATAAAATCATCGTAGTCGCCATTTTTATTAGCCATCCCGTTTGGTTCAGGTGCCGAATTATTTCGACTGTGATAGTTATTAGTTTGCGAATCGTGAATTTCATTTTGTAAGAAGCTATTATTAGTTCCATGGTAACCTTGCGTTTGTTGGCTACTTTGATATTGCTGGGCACGCATTGGTTTGGCAGGTGGAGATGGTGGCATTTTTTTCATCTCGTTCAACTATAGGTTCATTGAAATTAAAAAAATAATAGGCATTCGATCACTTTGGTAAAATAAAAATTCTACTTACATATAAATTTTGTAGATCTGGCATTGATTTACGAAAATCCGTTTGCACTTGATATGCATCGTACAGATTGGTTTGTCGTGGCCGCAAAAAATTTGTTCCATTATCATTTATGTCGGTCAGTGATCTTCGATTTGCCGTATTTATTACTTGACTGTTGTAATCGATACCGCGACGCGTATAATTTTCACGAATCAATAGATTATCACGCTGCCGTTTTAATTCCTCCTGCTCCAATTGAAGTAGTTCACGTTCAATGCGAAGAACTTCCTGCAAAAATATAATTAGTTAACACAATCGTTTTAAATCGTTGCATATAAATATATAATATTACCTCTTGTTCCCGGATTTTTTCTTCGATACATTGCATTCGGATTTCATCGTCGATTGTTTGCATTGGATGCATATAGCTACTACTATTATTGCTACTACTATCTGTACAGCTAATATTACTATTTTTATTATTAGTATTACGTTCTTCTTTCTTTACACTATTTATATCATCTAACTCCTCAGACGATGTAAATAGTTCACTACTTTGGCGCGAATGATTTTCGGACACTCCCGAATCTGAATTATCATAAATTCCGGCACGCATATACAATTGCTTTTCGATACGTTTCTCTTCTTTGAGTAAGGTCATCATATCAGGTGGTGGCGACACATATGATTCTAAATAGCTATTATTTATAATGGTATTAGTGTTTGGCAGGCCTAAGAAACTAGATCGCTGCGTACGTATTTCGTTTTTAATGCGTCGTGTCGAATTGATACGACGAAATGGTTCGTCCGGTTTGGTATTATTTTTGTTGTTATTTTTCGATGGCGAATCTATGTCATCGTTATCTTCTTGATCGTCGTCATATTCGTCGACCGGTGGTGGTGGTGGTTTTTCTTTGGGCGGTTCTTTTGGTGTACTTTGACGTGGCACAGGGACTACACTATTTGTCGGATAAAATATATCGACATTTTCATATAGTGGCACAGGTTTTGGTGGTTTTGGTATTTCATAATATGGTTCACGTGATTTTGGTATTTGATAATATGGTTCATCATTTATATCGTTCGGATTTTTAGTTATACGATCATTATTATTAATTATTGCGTTATTACTATTATTATTGTTGGTGTTTATTTCGCTACTGTAGCTATTACTATTATTGTTTATACTATCATTAGTTTCAATATCATCAATTATATCTTCATAAATTGGTTCTCTTACCAATTTATTAGTTGCTGTATTCAGATTGGATACTTCGGTTGACGTTGCCATTACAATGATGTGTCCTTCGTCGTTGAGATCTTCTTCACGGTCGATCGCTTCAAACGCAATTTCTAATGCTTCGAGTACCTAATTGATATAATAATAATTGAACATGAATTAAATTATGTAATAATTTAATTAAAACTTTAAGATCATTAATCTAAATATTTTTAAATTATGTAATAAATTTGTTGTGATTTGGGTGTACTAGGTAAAGTAAATTTTGTTATGTAATCTAGATTTTGTGCACAAACATATTAAAATATCATAGGTACTTGTAGATCAACATTTAATGATCGGTTTGTAAATCGAAAATTATTTTTTTGTAATTTAAGTTTGTTCGTCGCGCTGATTATATATTTACACAATTAAAATTATATACAAATATTGGGGTTATGGTTTGAGGTATGTACATGCAAAAGTTAATTAAGATGATAACAATTAGTAAAATTATAATCAAGTTGTAAAAGAGAAACAAACATAATCAAATATATTTTAATTAATTTAGTTGACCTGTGTGATCTCATGTGCGAGCATTTTTATATCTCATAATAATATTCGAAAGAAATTTAATCGGCAGGAACGATAAGGTGTTTAAGTAGAATTATTTTATTATTTATCTACGCTGTATAAATATTTGGTTCTCATTTTACGTGTTTGAAGTGACGACCTCCAGTGTCAAATATCAGGTAGAAACAGTACAAGACACAATACATGGAATTGTTTTCGTTTGTGTAACAATAAACTGTATTGTGTTTGAGTTTGTCGATTTTCTCTAAATAAGTAAATATTAAATAATGTTTTTTTTTTTAAAGCCAGAGTAATAGTGAAATTCATTGAAAGGACAAAGATTATGAAACTCACTCATTTTTGTAAATATGAGGGCACTTGCCGCATTTTTATGTTCGAAAATGATTTATGGAAATGTATGAATATTTTATAACAGTATTTATGCTGATGTGAAGGGCTTTTGATTAAGGTATCTATATTATTACATACTCTAAAATTATGATTTCTATAACAATCAAACTGGGAATATGCAATGTTATGAAGATGAATAAACGTATGTTACGATTTTTTTTACAGATCTTAACTAATTAATTTAAATGAAAATTGTAGACGCAGAAAATGGTTTAAACGGAAAGAACAAATATATAATATATTTATCTGGGTTGGTTGGGCCGATAGTTGAGTAAAGTTGTGGATAAAGTGACGGAGTAGTGACTAACATCTTATCCTCAACTGATTAATTTTTAGATAAACAATTATGAAGAATACTAAATGTACAAGAAGTCTGGCAGTTGATGGCATAGAGTACTGGGTGATATTTCGTAAGATCTCAAGTTCTATTTTATAATAAAAGTTCTCAATTTTTAATTCACCGATCCATTTTACTTCGACAAGTTCGGTAATTCGGCTAACCCCTTGCCTGATTTAAAAGCTACAAAACAATTTGTTGAAATGTATGATTATTTTGATGCAGTATTGTTACTGGTGCCTAGAGCTTTTCATTAAGGTATCACTCATCACAATCGGACCAATATTACGTGTTTTATTGAATTTGAATTTATTTTTATAAAATTGTGGCCTAATCCCTTGCCTGATTTAAAAGCTCCAAAATGATTTGTTGTAATGTATGATTATTTTGAAGAAGTATTTTTACTGGTGCCTAGAGCTTTTGATTAAGGTATCACTCATCACAATCGGACCAATATTACGTGTTTTATTTAATATTCATTTATTTTTGTAAAATTGTGGGCTAACCCCTTGCCTGATTTAAAAGCTCCAAAATAATTTGTTGAAATGTATGATTATTTTGAAGCAGTATTTTTACTGGTACCTAGAGCTTTTGATTAAGGTATCACTCATCACAATCGGACCAATATTACGTGTTTTATTGAATTTTAATTTATTTTCGTAAAATTGTGGGCTAACCCCCTTGCCTGATCTAAAAGCTCCAAAATGATTTTTTAAAATCTATGATTATTTTGAAGCAGTATTGTTACTGGTGCCTAGAGCTTTTCATTATGGTATCACTCATCACAATCGGACCAATATTACGTGTTTTATTGAATTTTAATTTATTTTTATAAAATTGTGGGCTAACCCCTTGCCTGAGCTTTTGATTAAGGTATCACACATCACAATCGGACCAATATTACGTGTTTTATTGAATATTCATTTATTTTCGTAAGATTGTGGGCTAACCCCTTGCCTGATTTAAAAGCTCCAAAATGATTTGTTAAAATCTATGATTATTTTGAAGCAGTATTGTTACTGGTGCCTAGAGCTTTTGATTAAGGTATCACTCATCACAGTCGGACCAATATAACGTGTTTTATTGAATATTCATTTATTTTCGTAAAATTGTGGGCTAACCTCTTGCCTGATTTAAAAGCTCCAAAATAATTTGTTGAAATGTATGATTATTTTGAAGCAGTATTTTCACTGGTGCCTAGAGCTTTTGATTAAGGTATCACTCATCACAATTGGACCAATATTACGTGTTTTATTGAATATTAATTTATTTTCGTAAAATTGTGGGCTAACCCCTTGCCTGATCTAAAAGCTCCAAAATGATTTTTTAAAATCTATGATTATTTTGAAGCAGTATTGTTACTGGTGCCTAGAGCTTTTCATTATGGTATCACTCATCACAATCGGACCAATATTACGTGTTTTATTGAATTTTAATTTATTTTTATAAAATTGTGGGCTAACCCCTTGCCTGAGCTTTTGATTAAGGTATCACACATCACAATCGGACCAATATTACGTGTTTTATTGAATATTCATTTATTTTCGTAAGATTGTGGGCTAACCCCTTGCCTGATTTAAAAGCTCCAAAATGATTTGTTAAAATCTATGATTATTTTGAAGCAGTATTGTTACTGGTGCCTAGAGCTTTTGATTAAGGTATCACTCATCACAGTCGGACCAATATAACGTGTTTTATTGAATATTCATTTATTTTCGTAAAATTGTGGGCTAACCTCTTGCCTGATTTAAAAGCTCCAAAATAATTTGTTGAAATGTATGATTATTTTGAAGCAGTATTTTCACTGGTGCCTAGAGCTTTTGATTAAGGTATCACTCATCACAATTGGACCAATATTACGTGTTTTATTGAATATTAATTTATTTTCGTAAAATTGTGGGCTAACCCCTTGCCTGATCTAAAAGCTCCAAAATGATTTTTTAAAATCTATGATTATTTTGAAGCAGTATTGTTACTGGTGCCTAGAGCTTTTCATTATGGTATCACTCATCACAATCGGACCAATATTACGTGTTTTATTGAATTTTAATTTATTTTTATAAAATTGTGGGCTAACCCCTTGCCTGAGCTTTTGATTAAGGTATCACACATCACAATCGGACCAATATTACGTGTTTTATTGAATATTCATTTATTTTCGTAAGATTGTGGGCTAACCCCTTGCCTGATTTAAAAGCTCCAAAATGATTTGTTAAAATCTATGATTATTTTGAAGCAGTATTGTTACTGGTGCCTAGAGCTTTTGATTAAGGTATCACTCATCACAGTCGGACCAATATAACGTGTTTTATTGAATATTCATTTATTTTCGTAAAATTGTGGGCTAACCTCTTGCCTGATTTAAAAGCTCCAAAATAATTTGTTGAAATGTATGATTATTTTGAAGCAGTATTTTCACTGGTGCCTAGAGCTTTTGATTAAGGTATCACTCATCACAATTGGACCAATATTACGTGTTTTATTGAATATTAATTTATTTTCGTAAAATTGTGGGCTAACCCCTTGCCTGATCTAAAAGCTCCAAAATGATTTTTTAAAATCTATGATTATTTTGAAGCAGTATTGTTACTGGTGCCTAGAGCTTTTCATTATGGTATCACTCATCACAATCGGACCAATATTACGTGTTTTATTGAATTTTAATTTATTTTTATAAAATTGTGGGCTAACCCCTTGCCTGATTTAAAAAATCCAAAATAATTTGTTGAAATGTATGATTATTTTGAAGCAGTATTTTTACTGGTGCCTAGAGCTTTTGATTAAGGTATCACTCATCACAATCGGACCAATATTACGTGTTTTATTGAATATTCATTTTTTTGCGTAAACTTGTGGGCTAACCTCTTGCCTGATTTAAAAGCTCCAAAATAATTTGTTGAAATGTATGATTATTTTGAAGCAGTATTTTTACTGGTGCCTAGAGCTTTTGATTAAGGTATCACTCATTACAATCGGACCAATATAACGTGTTTTATTGAATATTCATTTATTTTTATAAAATTGTGGCCTAACCCCTTGCCTGATTTAAAAGCTCTAAAATGATTTGTTGAAATGTATGATTATTTTGAAGCAGTATTTTTACTAGTACCTAGAGCTTTTGATTAAGGTATTACTCATTACAATCGGACCAATATAACGTGTTTTATTGAATTTAAATTTATTTTCGTAAAATTGTGGACTAACCCCTTGCCTGATTTAAAAGCTCCAAAATGATTTGTTGTAATGTATGATTATTTTGAAGCAGTATTTTTACTGGTACCTAGAGCTTTTGATTAAGGTATCACTCATCACAATCGGACCAATATTACGTGTTTTATTGAATATTCATTTATTTTCGTAAAATTGTGGACTAACCCCTTGCCTGATTTAAAAGCTCCAAAATGATTTGTTGTAATGTATGATTATTTTGAAGCAGTATTTTTACTGGTACCTAGAGCTTTTGATTAAGGTATCACTCATCACAATCGGACCAATATTACGTGTTTTATTGAATTTGAATTTAATTTTATAAAATTATGGACTAACCCCTTGCCTGATTTAAAAGCTCCAAAATGATTTGGATATTAAGGTATCACTCATTACAATCGGACCAATATTACGTGTTTTATTGAATATTAATTTTTTTGCGTAAAATTGTGGGCTAACCTCTTGCCTGATTTAAAAGCTCCAAAATAATTTGTTGAAATGTATGATTATTTTGAAACAGTATTTTTACTGGTGCCTAGAGCTTTTGATTAAGGTATCACTCATCCCAATCGGACCAATATTACGTGTTTTATTGAATTTGAATTTATTTTCGTAAAATTGTGGACTAACCCCTTGCCTGATTTAAAAGCTCCAAAATGATTTGTTGTAATGTATGATTATTTTGAAGCAGTATTTTTACTGGTACCTAGAGCTTTTGATTAAGGTATCACTCATCACAATCGGACCAATATTACGTGTTTTATTGAATTTTAATTTATTTTCGTAAAATTGTGGGCTAACCCCCTTGCCTGATCTAAAAGCTCCAAAATGATTTTTTAAAATCTATGATTATTTTGAAGCAGTATTGTTACTGGTGCCTAGAGCTTTTCATTATGGTATCACTCATCACAATCGGACCAATATTACGTGTTTTATTGAATTTTAATTTATTTTTATAAAATTGTGGGCTAACCCCTTGCCTGAGCTTTTGATTAAGGTATCACACATCACAATCGGACCAATATTACGTGTTTTATTGAATATTCATTTATTTTCGTAAGATTGTGGGCTAACCCCTTGCCTGATTTAAAAGCTCCAAAATGATTTGTTAAAATCTATGATTATTTTGAAGCAGTATTGTTACTGGTGCCTAGAGCTTTTGATTAAGGTATCACTCATCACAGTCGGACCAATATAACGTGTTTTATTGAATATTCATTTATTTTCGTAAAATTGTGGGCTAACCTCTTGCCTGATTTAAAAGCTCCAAAATAATTTGTTGAAATGTATGATTATTTTGAAGCAGTATTTTCACTGGTGCCTAGAGCTTTTGATTAAGGTATCACTCATCACAATTGGACCAATATTACGTGTTTTATTGAATATTAATTTATTTTCGTAAAATTGTGGGCTAACCCCTTGCCTGATCTAAAAGCTCCAAAATGATTTTTTAAAATCTATGATTATTTTGAAGCAGTATTGTTACTGGTGCCTAGAGCTTTTCATTATGGTATCACTCATCACAATCGGACCAATATTACGTGTTTTATTGAATTTTAATTTATTTTTATAAAATTGTGGGCTAACCCCTTGCCTGATTTAAAAAATCCAAAATAATTTGTTGAAATGTATGATTATTTTGAAGCAGTATTTTTACTGGTGCCTAGAGCTTTTGATTAAGGTATCACTCATCACAATCGGACCAATATTACGTGTTTTATTGAATATTCATTTTTTTGCGTAAACTTGTGGGCTAACCTCTTGCCTGATTTAAAAGCTCCAAAATAATTTGTTGAAATGTATGATTATTTTGAAGCAGTATTTTTACTGGTGCCTAGAGCTTTTGATTAAGGTATCACTCATTACAATCGGACCAATATAACGTGTTTTATTGAATATTCATTTATTTTTATAAAATTGTGGCCTAACCCCTTGCCTGATTTAAAAGCTCTAAAATGATTTGTTGAAATGTATGATTATTTTGAAGCAGTATTTTTACTAGTACCTAGAGCTTTTGATTAAGGTATTACTCATTACAATCGGACCAATATAACGTGTTTTATTGAATTTAAATTTATTTTCGTAAAATTGTGGACTAACCCCTTGCCTGATTTAAAAGCTCCAAAATGATTTGTTGTAATGTATGATTATTTTGAAGCAGTATTTTTACTGGTACCTAGAGCTTTTGATTAAGGTATCACTCATCACAATCGGACCAATATTACGTGTTTTATTGAATATTCATTTATTTTCGTAAAATTGTGGACTAACCCCTTGCCTGATTTAAAAGCTCCAAAATGATTTGTTGTAATGTATGATTATTTTGAAGCAGTATTTTTACTGGTACCTAGAGCTTTTGATTAAGGTATCACTCATCACAATCGGACCAATATTACGTGTTTTATTGAATTTGAATTTAATTTTATAAAATTATGGACTAACCCCTTGCCTGATTTAAAAGCTCCAAAATGATTTGGATATTAAGGTATCACTCATTACAATCGGACCAATATTACGTGTTTTATTGAATATTCATTTTTTTTGCGTAAAATTGTGGGCCTGATTTAAAAGCTCCAAAATAATTTGTTGTAATGTATGATTATTTTGAAGCAGTATTTTTACTGGTGCCTAGAGCTTTTGATTAAGGTATCACTCATCACAATCGGACCAATATAACGTATTTTATTGAATATTCATTTTTTTTGCGTAAAATTGTGGGCCTGATTTAAAAGCTCCAAAATAATTTGTTGAAATGTATGATTATTTTGAAGCAGTATTTTTGCTGGTGTCTAGAGCTTTTGATTAAGGTATCATTCATCACAATCGGACCAATATTACGTGTTTTATTGAATTTTAATTTATTTTCGTAAAATTGTGGACTAACCTCTTGCCTGATTTAAAAGCTCCAAAATAATTTGTTGAAATGTATGATTATTTTGAAGCAGTATTTTTACTGGTGCCTAGAGCTTTTGATTAAGGTATCACTCATCACAATCGGACCAATATTACGTGTTTTATTGAATATTCATTCATTTTCGTAAAATTGTGGGCTAACCTCTTGCCTGATTTAAAAGCTCCAAAATAATTTGTTGAAATGTATGATTATTTTGAAGCAGTATTTTTACTGGTGCCTAGAGCTTTTGATTAAGGTATCACTCATCACAATCGGACCAATATTACGTGTTTTATTGAATTTTAATTTATTTTTATAAAATTGTGGGCTAACCCCTTGCCTGATTTAAAAGCTCCAAAATAATTTGTTGAAATGTATGATTATTTTGAAGCAGTATTTTTACTGGTGCCTAGAGCTTTTGATTAAGGTATCACTCATCACAATCGGACCAATATAACGTATTTTATTGAATATTCATTTTTTTTGCGTAAAATTGTGGGCCTGATTTAAAAGCTCCAAAATAATTTGTTGAAATGTATGATTATTTTGAAGCAGTATTTTTACTGGTGCCTAGAGCTTTTGATTAAGGTATCACTCATCACAATCGGACCAATATTACGTGTTTTATTGAATTTAATTTATTTTTATAAAATTGTGGCCTAACCCCTTGCCTGATTTAAAAGCTCCAAAATGATTTGTTGTAATGTATGATTATTTTGAAGAAGTATTTTTACTGGTGCCTAGAGCTTTTGATTAAGGTATCACTCATCACAATCGGACCAATATTACGTGACTTATTGAATATTCATTTATTTTCGTAAAATTGTGGGCTAACCCCTTGCCTGATCTAAAAGCTCCAAAATGATTTTTTAAAATCGATGATTATTTTGAAACAGTATTGTTACTGGTGCCTAGAGCTTTTGATTAAGGTATCACTCATCACAATCGGACCAATATTACGTGTTTTATTTAATATTCATTTATTTTTGTAAAATTGTGGGCTAACCCCTTGCCTGATTTAAAAGCTCAAAAATGATTTGTTGTAATGTATGATTATTTTGAAGCAGTATTTTTACTGGTGCCTAGAGCTTTTGATTAAGGTATCACTCATCACAATCGGACCAATATTACGTGTTTTATTTAATATTCATTTATTTTTGTAAAATTGTGGGCTAACCCCTTGCCTGATTTAAAAGCTCCAAAATAATTTGTTGAAATGTATGATTATTTTGAAGCAGTATTTTTACTGGTGCCTAGAGGTTTTGATTAAGGTATCACTCATCACAATCGGACCAATATTACGTGATTTATTGAATATTCATTTATTTTCGTAAAATTGTGGGCTAACCCCTTGCCTGATCTAAAAGCTCCACAATGATTTTTTAAAATCTATGATTATTTTGAAACAGTATTGTTACTGGTGCCTAGAGCTTTTGATTAAGGTATCACTCATCACAATCGGACCAATATTACGTGTTTTATTGAATTTGAATTTATTTTTATAAAATTGTGGACTAACCCCTTGCCTGATTTAAAAGCTCCAAAATGATTTGTTGTAATGTATGATTATTTTGAAGCAGTATTTTTACTGGTGCCTAGAGCTTTTGATTAAGGTATCACTCATCACAATCGGACCAATATTACGTGTTTTATTTAATATTCATTTATTTTTGTAAAATTGTGGGCTAACCCCTTGCCTGATTTAAAAGCTCCAAAATAATTTGTTGAAATGTATGATTATTTTGAAGCAGTATTTTTACTGGTGCCTAGAGCTTTTGATTAAGGTATCACTCATCACAATCGGACCAATATTACGTGATTTATTGAATATTCATTTATTTTCGTAAAATTGTGGGCTAACCCCTTGCCTGATCTAAAAGCTCCAAAATGATTTTTTAAAATCGATGATTATTTTGAAACAGTATTGTTACTGGTGCCTAGAGCTTTTGATTAAGGTATCACTCATCACAATCGGACCAATATTACGTGTTTTATTTAATATTCATTTATTTTTGTAAAATTGTGGGCTAACCCCTTGCCTGATTTAAAAGCTCCAAAATAATTTTTGAAATGTATGATTATTTTGAAGCAGTATTTTTACTGGTGCCTAGAGCTTTTGATTAAGGTATCACTCATCACAATCGGACCAATATAACGTATTTTATTGAATATTCATTTTTTTTGCGTAAAATTGTGGGCCTGATTTAAAAGCTCCAAAATAATTTGTTGAAATGTATGATTATTTTGAAGCAGTATTTTTACTGGTGCCTAGAGCTTTTGATTAAGGTATCACTCATCACAATCGGACCAATATTACGTGTTTTATTGAATTTAATTTATTTTTATAAAATTGTGGCCTAACCCCTTGCCTGATTTAAAAGCTCCAAAATGATTTGTTGTAATGTATGATTATTTTGAAGAAGTATTTTTACTGGTGCCTAGAGCTTTTGATTAAGGTATCACTCATCACAATCGGACCAATATTACGTGACTTATTGAATATTCATTTATTTTCGTAAAATTGTGGGCTAACCCCTTGCCTGATCTAAAAGCTCCAAAATGATTTTTTAAAATCGATGATTATTTTGAAACAGTATTGTTACTGGTGCCTAGAGCTTTTGATTAAGGTATCACTCATCACAATCGGACCAATATTACGTGTTTTATTTAATATTCATTTATTTTTGTAAAATTGTGGGCTAACCCCTTGCCTGATTTAAAAGCTCCAAAATGATTTGTTGTAATGTATGATTATTTTGAAGCAGTATTTTTACTGGTGCCTAGAGCTTTTGATTAAGGTATCACTCATCACAATCGGACCAATATTACGTGTTTTATTTAATATTCATTTATTTTTGTAAAATTGTTTCTCCATTACGGTGGTATCTGATATGACCTTGGCCAGCTCTTTAGGGGTTACTACTCCTAATTGCACAGCTACCTGAATGGTCATAGCCAACATTTTATTAAGCCCCTCCTCGCCTAAACGCTTACGCCAACGTGTTAGTGAGCTAGGATCACAGGGAAGTTTGCTACAGTGCTGGTGCTACCATGCTTGGCATACAATATCTTATTCTTGCCTTTATAGGGATCTATGGGCAAATAAAATGGTACAAATCTTATCAGACAACAAAGGAAAAATGCGTATAGCTTACATATACTAAAAGTATTTTTATCTATTTTAAGCTATTATGGGCTAACCCCTTGCCTGATTTAAAAGCTCCAAAATAATTTGTTGAAATGTATGATTATTTTGAAGCAGTATTTTTACTGGTGCCTAGAGGTTTTGATTAAGGTATCACTCATCACAATCGGACCAATATTACGTGATTTATTGAATATTCATTTATTTTCGTAAAATTGTGGGCTAACCCCTTGCCTGATCTAAAAGCTCCACAATGATTTTTTAAAATCTATGATTATTTTGAAACAGTATTGTTACTGGTGCCTAGAGCTTTTGATTAAGGTATCACTCATCACAATCGGACCAATATTACGTGTTTTATTGAATTTGAATTTATTTTTATAAAATTGTGGACTAACCCCTTGCCTGATTTAAAAGCTCCAAAATGATTTGTTGTAATGTATGATTATATTTTGAAGCAGTATTTTTACTGGTGCCTAGAGCTTTTGATTAAGGTATCACTCATCACAATCGGACCAATATTACGTGTTTTATTTAATATTCATTTATTTTTGTAAAATTGTGGGCTAACCCCTTGCCTGATTTAAAAGCTCCAAAATAATTTGTTGAAATGTATGATTATTTTGAAGCAGTATTTTTACTGGTGCCTAGAGCTTTTGATTAAGGTATCACTCATCACAATCGGACCAATATAACGTATTTTATTGAATATTCATTTTTTTTGCGTAAAATTGTGGGCTAACCCCTTGCCTGATCTAAAAGCTCCAAAATGATTTTTTAAAATCGATGATTATTTTGAAACAGTATTGTTACTGGTGCCTAGAGCTTTTGATTAAGGTATCACTCATCACAATCGGACCAATATTACGTGTTTTATTGAATATTCATTTTTTTGCGTAAAATTGTGGGCTAACCCCTTGCCTGATTTAAAAGCTCCAAAATAATTTGTTGAAATGTATGATTATTTTGAAGCAGTATTTTTACTGGTGCCTAGAGCTTTTGATTAAGGTATCACTCATCACAATCGGACCAATATTACGTGTTTTATTGAATTTGAATTTATTTTTTTAAAATTGTGGACTAACCCCTTGCCTGATTTAAAAGCTCCAAAATGATTTGTTGTAATGTATGATTATTTTGAAGCAGTATTTTTACTGGTACCTAGAGCTTTTGATTAAGGTATCACTCATCACAATCGGACCAATATTACGTGTTTTATTGAATTTTAATTTATTTTTATAAAATTGTGGGCTAACCCCTTGCCTGATTTAAAAGCTCCAAAATAATTTGTTGAAATGTATGATTATTTTGAAGCAGTATTTTTACTGGTGCCTAGAGCTTTTGATTAAGGTATCACTCATCACAATCGGACCAATATAACGTGTTTTATTGAATATTCATTTTTTTGCGTAAAATTGTGGGCTAACCCCTTGCCTGATTTAAAAGCTCCAAAATAATTTGTTGAAATGTATGATTATTTTGAAGCAGTATTTTTACTGGTGCCTAGAGCTTTTGATTAAGGTATCACTCATCACAATCGGACCAATATAACGTATTTTATTGAATATTCATTTTTTTTGCGTAAAATTGTGGGCCTGATTTAAAAGCTCCAAAATAATTTGTTGAAATGTATGATTATTTTGAAGCAGTATTTTTGCTGGTGTCTAGAGCTTTTGATTAAGGTATCATTCATCACAATCGGACCAATATTACGTGTTTTATTGAATTTTAATTTATTTTCGTAAAATTGTGGACTAACCTCTTGCCTGATTTAAAAGCTCCAAAATAATTTGTTGAAATGTATGATTATTTTGAAGCAGTATTTTTACTGGTGCCTAGAGCTTTTGATTAAGGTATCACTCATCACAATCGGACCAATATTACGTGTTTTATTGAATATTCATTCATTTTCGTAAAATTGTGGGCTAACCTCTTGCCTGATTTAAAAGCTCCAAAATAATTTGTTGAAATGTATGATTATTTTGAAGCAGTATTTTTACTGGTGCCTAGAGCTTTTGATTAAGGTATCACTCATCACAATCGGACCAATATTACGTGTTTTATTGAATTTTAATTTATTTTTATAAAATTGTGGGCTAACCCCTTGCCTGATTTAAAAGCTCCAAAATAATTTGTTGAAATGTATGATTATTTTGAAGCAGTATTTTTACTGGTGCCTAGAGCTTTTGATTAAGGTATCACTCATCACAATCGGACCAATATAACGTATTTTATTGAATATTCATTTTTTTTGCGTAAAATTGTGGGCCTGATTTAAAAGCTCCAAAATAATTTGTTGAAATGTATGATTATTTTGAAGCAGTATTTTTACTGGTGCCTAGAGCTTTTGATTAAGGTATCACTCATCACAATCGGACCAATATTACGTGTTTTATTGAATTTAATTTATTTTTATAAAATTGTGGCCTAACCCCTTGCCTGATTTAAAAGCTCCAAAATGATTTGTTGTAATGTATGATTATTTTGAAGAAGTATTTTTACTGGTGCCTAGAGCTTTTGATTAAGGTATCACTCATCACAATCGGACCAATATTACGTGACTTATTGAATATTCATTTATTTTCGTAAAATTGTGGGCTAACCCCTTGCCTGATCTAAAAGCTCCAAAATGATTTTTTAAAATCGATGATTATTTTGAAACAGTATTGTTACTGGTGCCTAGAGCTTTTGATTAAGGTATCACTCATCACAATCGGACCAATATTACGTGTTTTATTTAATATTCATTTATTTTTGTAAAATTGTGGGCTAACCCCTTGCCTGATTTAAAAGCTCAAAAATGATTTGTTGTAATGTATGATTATTTTGAAGCAGTATTTTTACTGGTGCCTAGAGCTTTTGATTAAGGTATCACTCATCACAATCGGACCAATATTACGTGTTTTATTTAATATTCATTTATTTTTGTAAAATTGTGGGCTAACCCCTTGCCTGATTTAAAAGCTCCAAAATAATTTGTTGAAATGTATGATTATTTTGAAGCAGTATTTTTACTGGTGCCTAGAGGTTTTGATTAAGGTATCACTCATCACAATCGGACCAATATTACGTGATTTATTGAATATTCATTTATTTTCGTAAAATTGTGGGCTAACCCCTTGCCTGATCTAAAAGCTCCACAATGATTTTTTAAAATCTATGATTATTTTGAAACAGTATTGTTACTGGTGCCTAGAGCTTTTGATTAAGGTATCACTCATCACAATCGGACCAATATTACGTGTTTTATTGAATTTGAATTTATTTTTATAAAATTGTGGACTAACCCCTTGCCTGATTTAAAAGCTCCAAAATGATTTGTTGTAATGTATGATTATTTTGAAGCAGTATTTTTACTGGTGCCTAGAGCTTTTGATTAAGGTATCACTCATCACAATCGGACCAATATTACGTGTTTTATTTAATATTCATTTATTTTTGTAAAATTGTGGGCTAACCCCTTGCCTGATTTAAAAGCTCCAAAATAATTTGTTGAAATGTATGATTATTTTGAAGCAGTATTTTTACTGGTGCCTAGAGCTTTTGATTAAGGTATCACTCATCACAATCGGACCAATATTACGTGATTTATTGAATATTCATTTATTTTCGTAAAATTGTGGGCTAACCCCTTGCCTGATCTAAAAGCTCCAAAATGATTTTTTAAAATCGATGATTATTTTGAAACAGTATTGTTACTGGTGCCTAGAGCTTTTGATTAAGGTATCACTCATCACAATCGGACCAATATTACGTGTTTTATTTAATATTCATTTATTTTTGTAAAATTGTGGGCTAACCCCTTGCCTGATTTAAAAGCTCCAAAATAATTTTTGAAATGTATGATTATTTTGAAGCAGTATTTTTACTGGTGCCTAGAGCTTTTGATTAAGGTATCACTCATCACAATCGGACCAATATAACGTATTTTATTGAATATTCATTTTTTTTGCGTAAAATTGTGGGCCTGATTTAAAAGCTCCAAAATAATTTGTTGAAATGTATGATTATTTTGAAGCAGTATTTTTACTGGTGCCTAGAGCTTTTGATTAAGGTATCACTCATCACAATCGGACCAATATTACGTGTTTTATTGAATTTAATTTATTTTTATAAAATTGTGGCCTAACCCCTTGCCTGATTTAAAAGCTCCAAAATGATTTGTTGTAATGTATGATTATTTTGAAGAAGTATTTTTACTGGTGCCTAGAGCTTTTGATTAAGGTATCACTCATCACAATCGGACCAATATTACGTGACTTATTGAATATTCATTTATTTTCGTAAAATTGTGGGCTAACCCCTTGCCTGATCTAAAAGCTCCAAAATGATTTTTTAAAATCGATGATTATTTTGAAACAGTATTGTTACTGGTGCCTAGAGCTTTTGATTAAGGTATCACTCATCACAATCGGACCAATATTACGTGTTTTATTTAATATTCATTTATTTTTGTAAAATTGTGGGCTAACCCCTTGCCTGATTTAAAAGCTCCAAAATGATTTGTTGTAATGTATGATTATTTTGAAGCAGTATTTTTACTGGTGCCTAGAGCTTTTGATTAAGGTATCACTCATCACAATCGGACCAATATTACGTGTTTTATTTAATATTCATTTATTTTTGTAAAATTGTTTCTCCATTACGGTGGTATCTGATATGACCTTGGCCAGCTCTTTAGGGGTTACTACTCCTAATTGCACAGCTACCTGAATGGTCATAGCCAACATTTTATTAAGCCCCTCCTCGCCTAAACGCTTACGCCAACGTGTTAGTGAGCTAGGATCACAGGGAAGTTTGCTACAGTGCTGGTGCTACCATGCTTGGCATACAATATCTTATTCTTGCCTTTATAGGGATCTATGGGCAAATAAAATGGTACAAATCTTATCAGACAACAAAGGAAAAATGCGTATAGCTTACATATACTAAAAGTATTTTTATCTATTTTAAGCTATTATGGGCTAACCCCTTGCCTGATTTAAAAGCTCCAAAATAATTTGTTGAAATGTATGATTATTTTGAAGCAGTATTTTTACTGGTGCCTAGAGGTTTTGATTAAGGTATCACTCATCACAATCGGACCAATATTACGTGATTTATTGAATATTCATTTATTTTCGTAAAATTGTGGGCTAACCCCTTGCCTGATCTAAAAGCTCCACAATGATTTTTTAAAATCTATGATTATTTTGAAACAGTATTGTTACTGGTGCCTAGAGCTTTTGATTAAGGTATCACTCATCACAATCGGACCAATATTACGTGTTTTATTGAATTTGAATTTATTTTTATAAAATTGTGGACTAACCCCTTGCCTGATTTAAAAGCTCCAAAATGATTTGTTGTAATGTATGATTATATTTTGAAGCAGTATTTTTACTGGTGCCTAGAGCTTTTGATTAAGGTATCACTCATCACAATCGGACCAATATTACGTGTTTTATTTAATATTCATTTATTTTTGTAAAATTGTGGGCTAACCCCTTGCCTGATTTAAAAGCTCCAAAATAATTTGTTGAAATGTATGATTATTTTGAAGCAGTATTTTTACTGGTGCCTAGAGCTTTTGATTAAGGTATCACTCATCACAATCGGACCAATATAACGTATTTTATTGAATATTCATTTTTTTTGCGTAAAATTGTGGGCTAACCCCTTGCCTGATCTAAAAGCTCCAAAATGATTTTTTAAAATCGATGATTATTTTGAAACAGTATTGTTACTGGTGCCTAGAGCTTTTGATTAAGGTATCACTCATCACAATCGGACCAATATTACGTGTTTTATTGAATATTCATTTTTTTGCGTAAAATTGTGGGCTAACCCCTTGCCTGATTTAAAAGCTCCAAAATAATTTGTTGAAATGTATGATTATTTTGAAGCAGTATTTTTACTGGTGCCTAGAGCTTTTGATTAAGGTATCACTCATCACAATCGGACCAATATTACGTGTTTTATTGAATTTGAATTTATTTTTTTAAAATTGTGGACTAACCCCTTGCCTGATTTAAAAGCTCCAAAATGATTTGTTGTAATGTATGATTATTTTGAAGCAGTATTTTTACTGGTACCTAGAGCTTTTGATTAAGGTATCACTCATCACAATCGGACCAATATTACGTGTTTTATTGAATTTTAATTTATTTTTATAAAATTGTGGGCTAACCCCTTGCCTGATTTAAAAGCTCCAAAATAATTTGTTGAAATGTATGATTATTTTGAAGCAGTATTTTTACTGGTGCCTAGAGCTTTTGATTAAGGTATCACTCATCACAATCGGACCAATATAACGTGTTTTATTGAATATTCATTTTTTTGCGTAAAATTGTGGGCTAACCCCTTGCCTGATTTAAAAGCTCCAAAATAATTTGTTGAAATGTATGATTATTTTGAAGCAGTATTTTTACTGGTGCCTAGAGCTTTTGATTAAGGTATCACTCATTACAATCGGACCAATATAACGTGTTTTATTGAATTTGAATTTATTTTCGTAAAATTGTGGACTAACCCCTTGCCTGATTTAAAAGCTCCAAAATGATTTGTTGTAATGTATGATTATTTTGAAGCAGTATTTTTACTGGTACCTAGAGCTTTTGATTAAGGTATCACTCATCACAATCGGACCAATATTACGTGTTTTATTGAATATTCATTTTTTTGCGTAAAATTGTGGGCTAACCCCTTGCCTGATTTAAAAGCTCCAAAATAATTTGTTGAAATGTATGATTATTTTGAAGCAGTATTTTTACTGGTGCCTAGAGCTTTTGATTAAGGTATCATTCATCACAATCGGACCAATATAACGTGTTTTATTGAATATTCATTTATTTTCGTAAAATTGTGGGCTAACCTCTTGCCTGATTTAAAAGCTCCAAAATAATTTGTTGAAATGTATGATTATTTTGAAGCAGTATTTTTACTGGTGCCTAGAGCTTTTGATTAAGGTATCACTCATCACAATCGGACCAATATAACGTGTTTTATTGAATATACATTTATTTTCGTAAAATTGTGGGCTAACCCCTTGCCTGATTTAAAAGCTCCAAAATGATTTGTTAAAATCTATGATTATTTTGAAGCAGTATTTTTACTGGTGTCTAGAGCTTTTGTTTAAGGTATCACTCATCACAATCGGACCAATATTACGTGTTTTATTGAATATTCATTTATTTTCGTAAAATTGTGGGCTAACCCCTTGCCTGATTTAAAAGCTCCAAAATGATTTGTTAAAATCTATGATTATTTTGAAGCAGTATTGTTACTGGTGCCTAGAGCTTTTGATTAAGGTATCACTCATCACAATCGGACCAATATTATGTGTTTTATTGAATATTAATTTTTTTTGCGTAAAATTGTGGGCCTGATTTAAAAGCTCCAAAATGATTTGTTAAAATCTATGATTATTTTGAAGCAGTATTGTTACTGGTGCCTAGAGCTTTTGATTAAGGTATCACTCATCACAATCGGACCAATATTACGTGTTTTATTGAATATTCATTTATTTTCGTAAAATTGTGGGCTAACCCCTTGCCTGATTTAAAAGCTCCAAAATAATTTGTTGAAATATATGATTATTTTGAAACAGTATTTTTACTGGTGCCTAGAGCTTTTCATTAAGGTATCACTCATCACAATCGGACCAATATTACGTGTTTTATTGTGTATTAATTTATTTTCGTAAAATTGTGGGCTAACCCCTTGCCTGATTTAAAAGCTCCAAAATGATTTGTAAAAATGTATGATTATTTTGGAGCAGTATTTTTGCTGGTGCCTAGAGCTTTTGATTAAGGTATCACTCATCACAATCGGACCAATATTACGTGTTTTATTGAATATTCATTCAAATTAGTGGAACAATTATTGTGATCGGACTACTTTCCTTGTTTCAAAGAGGAAATAGTGGTCCTTTTATGATGATTGATACCTTAATCAAAAGCTCTTGGCATCAGCATAAATACTGCTATAAAAAATTAGTACTTAAATTAAAAATTGAAAAAAAACTATTGCCAACATAAAATTCGAAGTGTTAAACCTTAATGAAAAGGCTTTGCACATATATATTTAGATTTGATCGGCATCTGAAAATTTATTTTCAAACTTGTTTTTTTTTATGTTATAGATATTCGAGTTAGAATATGAGTGGACGTATCAATATTACTTGGCCGATATTTCATTTAGTCTGGGCTCTTTATCGATTTTGAAATAATTTAAAACGTTATAACGATTTTATTAGGATAATAAAGAATACAAATATATATATATATATATATATATATATATATATATATATATATATATATATATATATATATATATATATATATATATATATATATATATAAAATTAAAAAACTCACTTTAGTCAACTGACACACAACAATTTTGTATAAAATATTACACAACTATTCAGTTTCAAACAAAACAACACATAAACTATTCGTTTCGCTTAAATCCAACATACAAATTTTATTACATAATTTATTGATGATCTTTAAAATAAAATTAAAAATTTATAAATAAAATTTAAAGAAAAAAAAAATAATTTTGGTTTCTTAGATAATATTTTAAACCGCACCATCACCAAAACTATAAGCACAAATTAAATTTTTTTAACACTATTTTTATTACTAAAATGTTATTATTTACCAATTAATTAAATAATTAATAATTTCTATATACTTAGAAGAAATAAATAAAATAATATTGTGTCTACGATATAATTAAGATTGTAACTGGCTAAGAAAAAAAAAAAACTTTCGAATAATACTCGCGCTTACCGAACGAATACACATAGCAAAGTATTTTTTATTTCCATTTAAATTACCAGATAAATGATAGTGATATTTGTTCGTGATAAACTCGACAGATAAACATAAATTTTTTTCCCCTTGTAATATTTAAAAATTTTAATTATAATCTTACCTTAGAATTTTTTTTATTAATTTTTTCGGTGTATTGATGGTTAACCAACAAGTTGAAAGTTAAACAAAACAGAAAAAAAACACAAAAAAAAATTTAATTTGTTTCGTTCGCCGTTTATAAGACAATACACTAATAAAGATAAAGATAAGAATTGCATTTATTATATTTGAGACAGACACGAATAAATTTTTTTTTTAAAGATTTATCAAAATTTACAACTCGATTGAAATGTTCGCGCTTTAAACGTGATTCCATATTGTATCATGATTGACATTACACACAAAAAATATTTAAAGAGTGCCAAAACTGGTTTACAAATTAAAAACTAAAAATGCAAAAAATATTCGCTATATGGTTATATAAGTTTTGCCATCGGTTTCGACGGGTTATCGCAATTAATCAGGTAAAACAAAAATAAAAAAAATATTTTCAAAAGGCCATAACACAAATGTATTTATTGAAATGTCATAAACAACTCAAAGTTGTTTTTAAAAATCAAACGAGCTTATGACTCGTATAGCAATAAAAATGCATTTACGATACATTAAATTTATCGCAAGAGAACGACTTATCATAAGGTTTTATAAAGGTAAGACCGCACCATTCAATAAATGCGGAATGTTCGAAGACCATACTTTTTTTTTATAACAAGTTGAGATACAACATAAACAAAACGTTTAAGAAAAAAGAGACAAGTAATTTGATACAACAATACATGTAACCCAAGAAACATACCAAAACGATATTACCGTGGACACACAATTAATATACATATATAATAATTAATAACCTAAAAGTCAGTGCACCAATTTTATTTAAATTTGTACGCCACATTTAAACTGGCACATACTTGTGTAGTAACTCTCAAGCATCATGGCAGACAAAAATCCTGCATCGAAAAACGAAGAGCAGAGAGAGCTCTTTAACTTTATCAAGCTGGTCGTCGGTAACGAGAGGGATTTGAACAAACTAGGGCTCAATTTGTGGACATTTTTGTAGATGCTATGCAAATCTATAAGGTCCAAGCGAACTCTTCCGTTAGAACACATTCCATCTTGAAGAAACTCAAGTGAATAAACATAGTGCAATAAATGTCGTTTGTCTGTTCTGTACATCAACGAATTTTGCTGCTGAGTGTCCTTCGGATGGAAAGTTTACCAGTTACTGGTGTAAAGGCAAAGTAAAATTAGGATACCAATTGATTCGAACGGAAATGTCCCCAAATACTCTCAATTGCTCAGAGACGTTCATACAACAGAGCTTTATTCTTTGCATCGATAGGAGCAAAAGTGATTGACGTTTGCAACCGGTAAACATTCAGCCTCGATAATAAGCTCACTTTTACGTTGTCGAACAATAAGCATGGTTCCCACGGATCTACGATAAGCTTTTTTAGAAACCACAATCGGTTCGTCAATACTTGATGCATGTATGAAGAAGAAACTGAAGCAGTGAAAGAAACGTACGATACAAGTAATGCTTTCTACAAGTAATGCTCAATCGGTTTTCGATTGTGGAGGTGGATGCCATAATAAATTGAATTTAATTCATCAACGCATCAGCAGCAATTACAAGTTAAATTTTATCGAGGACTTGCCGACCACATAGATGATTCATCGCAAAATATGAAAGAGCACGACACGGTTCTCTCGATCTGTTTATTACATTTACAGCAAATCTAAAATGGTAAGAGATCAAGGACAACTTATAACTGAGCGAACACACATTTGACTTACCAGATTAAGTGGTCAGAGTCTTTAAATTAAAGCTAAATCCATTGATGAAAGATTTCAATGTGCATAGCATCTTAAGACAATTGATGGCTTTCGCTTACACCATTGAATCTCAAAAGCGCGGAGTACCTCACGCACATGTCCTTTTAATGTTACGATAAATTGATAAGCACTGAGCGCATCAACAAAACTGTGTCGGAGAAGACTCACACTGCTAATCGAAATACACGATACACGCAATATGCATGAAATCATCATAAGATGCATGATGCCTGAACCATGTAGAATGGCAATGGCATGTTTGTGGGAATGGCATGTTTGATGGTAAATCAGAAAAAAATCAGGATAGCTTATAAATAACGAGATTTTCACAATGATTTGAAATTCAAAATTGAGAAATTAAATTTTAGATATTTTAATCGTGTCGTTTCGGGCCAGAACCTAAGACAATCATTAAAGATGAGGATCCTTGATTAAGATAAAAATTCAAATGAAATGATTTTTCTTAAAAATCTCAGCCCGGGGTTTCCCTTAGTAGTATAATATTAATTTTCAATTTGCAGACAAAAAAATTAAGAAATTTCTAACTTACGACATCTTGCTGTTAGGAATAATAGAATATAGAGAAGCAGAATATTTTGTACAACCATCCAGAGCCATAAAATGCAGAAACTTAGCCAGAGCATTTAAATGCAGGTTCCGCCTTTTATTTATTCTCTATTTGAGTGCGATTAGCATTTCAATGCTTCGTGCTGACATACAATCGGCAAATTTTTGAGTTCCTTTAAAGCTAATTCTTTAGGTTTTAAAATTTGAATTATGAATCACTCAACGATTTTAAAATGCAAAAGCTCATCTACCAGAAGTTCAATCAGAAAAAAGTTAGGTCGGTTTTGTCTATTTGCAGCTCTGCAAATAGACACCTCTGATGGGTTTGGGTTGCTCTAAAATTGAGTCGGATAGAACCGACTTGGATTCCCTAACTACATATTAGATCAAATTTGTTGCAAATACTCTAGTGTATGACTAGGAGATCTTGTCAATTAGGACACAAATCTCATGCTAGAGATCATCGTTAGTATAACACCTTAGGATAACATTAGTTTGACCAGGTCCTAAAGTATAAAAAATGTCTGTATAGTGGCACTGTGTAAAAAACAAATGAATCGCTTTATAAGGTTCTTAACTTTGATTAAAGCTACATATATAAATACAGAATTTTAAAATCAAAACCCGAGATCAGGGTCACCCAGATAAGGGTGATCAATCTCCGTAAGTTCTTCTGAGCTCGATTGAGATTGATTGTTGATATTTGTTTGTTCCATCATTTATCAAAACCTTCTAGTTGAATAGTTTTGAATAAATAGTTTTATTATCCTTGACCTTTGCTAGGACATTGTAGATAATAGTAGGCGGTTATCCTACTATTTTTTACGAAGATAAAGATGGAAACAGTGTTACACTTAAGTTAGAGCGGTTCAATAAGACACGAAAAATTATTAAGAATCACACAAGCCGTGTAGTACGGCGTGTAGTACTACAGTTCCATATAGGTTGTTATACAATAGACATAGTGCCAGAAACAAGTATTATTCAACTCAGATTTTAACCAACATCCACTGGGCATATATGCATCGATAGAAATCTAATTATTTTTAAAATATATTGTCAAAGTTAAAATATTTCTAATCACGCTAAATTTGTAGAGCTCTGTAAATAAACAAACTAATCAAACTTGATCCGATATCGAATTAAAGTACTTACAAGTTTTAATTTTACTTTACACGCGGTTGGCGATAAATTGTATTAGGTCTGTAAATTGATATGATCCGGATCATTTATTGAATATCATGAAATGCGTATAAACGTATCGCCCGATAAAAATATCGGGCACACATATAATCTTATCAAAATTTAATAACTTCTGAATTTTAATTACATATAAATTTTAAATACTCTAATATTGTCCAAAATTGATAAGCACGCGTTCAAACACGAGATTATTTGCGATGGTATCTTTAAATAACAAATCAATACACATTTGCGGTTGGGGACAGACTGAAGTTTTGGCTTTAATATGTTGAAATAATGAACGTTTGCGGATACGTGATTCAGGAAGGTCTTAACAAAGATGTGAAAGACTATCGATTAGAAATCGTAGGTGCTGATGTTGAAATTATTGGGTTGGTGGGATACATAATCATGACTTGAAATGAGTGGATATAACAAAAATCCATTTAGAAACATGAAAACATTCCAGGTAAACTTCCTTTTCCAGGTAAACCAAATCTAGTTATTTAATAACGACTTGAATATCGAAGTTGAGACCATCCTATCAGGATTTTTTGCAATCAGTCTTGGTGTACGACAAGGACATTCATTGAGTTTTAGTAGTGGCGTCACATATTTGAAGCATTGACGAGTTTCCTCGGATCTCGGGTCATTCATAAAACTGTGTGGAAAAGGTTAAACTAGGGCGTCTATAGCTGCATGCAACCTTGTTTTGTTTTTCTTACGTCCAAAGATAAAATCTAAATAGCTTGCAAATGTCGACAAGCTGAATTTGTACAATGTGTTGATGCGTAATCATGTATAAGTGTGAGAGTTGGTTCCTGATGGACGAGTATGAAAGATGGCAAATTGCACCAAATGCAACGATGACAACACTGACCAAGTTGCCAATGGCTCCTCGGCTAAAAAGCGGACCAGCAGGAGCATGTTGGCACAGAAAACCAGTTGTTGGTTTCACTGACAAGAACAATACAAAAAATTGTCTTGGGTTGAAAACCGATGGAGCCTAATACAGTACCAACCAAAAACAAACCATAATCTAAATCATTATCTTCCAAATAATGAACAAAAAAATAAACGTTGTTTGCTATCACAAATGTTATCAATTTTAAGGTCGTTGATTACACAATAATATATGTTGCATGTGTCGAACAGAGTTCAATAGAATTTCCGTTTTCGACAAATAAAAATTTAACTATTGATAGTATTGATAAGGAATTAAGGTTGATTTAATCGAAAGAATGCAGCTGCTTTTATCGCGACACACCTAAACACATATTAACCACCTTGAATCACCATTGATCGTAATTTTGTAGGTTTACAGAATTCAGGTTAATTCAAATTGTGACACGATATGTTTCCGTCCAAAAACTGGTTGCTTGTCAAACCTGAAGTCGTATTCTACCAATCAAAACAGACTATCTTTAGAGTTCTTCACACATCGGAAATACCGACAAACTGAAGTGGTAAAAGTAGTGATGTGAATAGTAATATTCTTATGGGTAATATTACTGGTAAAATTGGTAATTTAGGATAATATTACTCAAAGTGGTTTGAAGTTATTTGAAGTTCTTTCACAATGCCAACTTTCTAATTCATTGCTGAGCCTTGAAGTACCATTGCGACGAAGAAAGAATTTTAGCCCAAACTGTCAACGATGCTATACTAACGTTGCAGACGGATTCTTTCGGTCAATAATTCGCATTTTTTACATGCTGTACCTTCGAGTGCGAACAACGTGACCGCAAATCACAATATTTTACACTTAAACTGCCTGCGTACAAACGCGGAGCAACCCTTTGGTAATATCTCTCTTTTAAGTTTGACTGAAAAAGATATACTCTGAAGACGCTGGATATCGATGACGAAGTGCCATCAGTTATAAAGGCATCTACAATCTTATCCATCGTAAGCAAAATATTTTGGATAAAAGTCAAAACTTTGGCTTGCCAAAAAAAATTTTTACAGCTGCTACGAAAATAACGTTTAGTACCTACAGTTTTGATCAAAAGTGCAAACGATTGACTGAAGAGTGTGAAGGAAAAATATGATATATTTTGCATAACTTTAACCTATAAAAAGTCGGAACAGCAATACTTTGGAAATGATTAAAAATGAAGCTTTTTCTGCAGAATCAAATTTTAACTACAAATACCCATAATATATAGAAGAAGAAGACAACCTAGAGTAAACTATGAATACATTGATTCTGGACGAGGTTGACGTTAAGTCGAAAGTAACGAAATATCCTCGACAATTATATGGGAATTATTTGGCTTTTTCTGTTGGTCGAATGTTCCAGCGAAGTCTTTATCCCTATGAGAAGAGTTTAAAATATGCAAGAGAGAAGATTTCTTCTAAACGCAGTGTAAGTGGATGAAAAAATTGATTTCGGTTTTATTGATCCTATTGGAGAAGGTGCACAATTTAGATGATATGTCTAGATGTGCACTAACGATAGCACTAACGATAACGGTAGCAATTTATTTTACTAAACGGCTCATGCAGGTTGTACCAATGAAATCTATGCCAATTTGTATTGTATTTCATTTTGTTCTAAATTTTCTACTCATGAAATTGGGTTTGTGCAATTTCTTAAGTCTGTTGATAATGGTGATATGCGATTGGAAGTAATGGTGATATGAAGATTTTATTAAAATTCCAATGCTTTATTATCTGATTATGACAAAAAATAGAGTATATTAGGCAATATTTTAGAAAATATTCTATCTCCTGGTATTTAGAATTCTGTGATTTTAACCCCAAACATTATTGCCGTTTAATCAATTTTGAAAATATGAATCGTATGAAAAGAATGCATAGTAATAATATTGATTGTGAAATTTTGACAGGTGTTGCACGTAACTTACGATTTTTCGGATTCATTTAACCTATGCAGGTACCTTTTTACCCATTTCTTTTAAACGTGCTCTAGCTTTTGCAATTACTATAAATAAATCGCAACGACAAACAATTCAAACAACTAGGAATTTTATTACGACATGTAACTCATGGAAACTTGTATGTCGCTGCCAGTAAAGTTCGTCCATTTAATGGATTGTGACTTTACATAACATAAACTTCGGATCAGTGACATTTCGTCGCTGTAGAATTATTTTTGTCTAATTGTCATTTTTGGTCAAATTGAGTTATATGTGCGAATACACTAAATGATGAGGAATTCGAATTTGTGAGTTAAAAGTCTTTCTCCGATCGTTTTGGAGATATTAGCGTTGATTTTGTCTAAGTTCACATATTTTCTTCATTTACCCGACCAAAAATCAGCATGTAATAAGTGTAAAGCAAAACTCCACAAAAACAAATCTTAAAACTCCAGGTAGGCCCCAAGACCGAAAAAATGTTATTATGAATATAGGATTTGTCGAGCGTTTTAATTTTATTTTTTATTAAAATTCATCATGAATAAAAAATTAACTCAAAGCCTACAATGGCAAGGGGTTAGAACAAATTTTGTATGACATAGACAAAATCATCGCAAAACAGGAAGACAAATCAACTTTTTCTTTAAATATAAATAATTAAAAAATTTATTAAGTTAGAGTTGTAATTTTTTGTCAGAATATTTTCCTTGTCAAGTTGTACACGTATGCCAAAAAGGTGCATGTAGTACCATGCTAAGTATGATATACACACATCCCTCGATTTACACGGTACTTGTTTTCCACTATTTCGAATTTACACGGTTTTACGATTTTTAAATGTTTTAAATGCTTTAAAACATTTAAAAAATCGTAAAACCGTGTAAATTCGATATAATGGAAAACAAGTACCGTGTAAATCGAGGGATGTGTGTATATCATACAACAATCAGAAACAAATTCCAATAGACAGCCATTCCATTTAACAGAACACAATATTATTTTTTAATAGCTTAAAAAAAGACTCGTGAAGTACCAGCTAGCTAACAAGTGCTAAGCCTGTATTTACATTTTACAGCTAGCATCGGTTGGCTTAAAAATTTTAGGAATCACTACAATTTACACAATGTAAAAACCAAAAGAGAATCCGTGTCTTAGATGTAGCGGCGACCAAATGGAACTCTTAAAAAAAATGCCAACAAGAACCTTCATATTTTAAAGTATCAAAGGACCATATCACCTTATTATTTTACAGTAATGTTTCTGGGGATCACATGATGAAACCTATGGTAATTCCCAGGTCGTTAAATCTCCGTGCAATGAAAGGAACTAATAAAAATAAGTAACTGGTTTATTGGCGCACAAATTTGGATACCTGCACGCCTTTGCAATGATTGGTTCTACAATTGTTTGGTCCCGAATGCGGAAAAATAAGTGAAGCAAAGAAATGAAGCTTTCAAATTTTGTTGTCAATTGACAATGCACTAGGCCATCCAACGGATCTACCACATGAAAATGTAAGGATTGTTTTTGACCAGGGGATCATTTTTTACTTTCACGTCAAACTACATAAAGCGCACGTTTCAGCAAACTTTACACGAATTAGATGCGAATAGCTTACTAAATTTACCTAGTGCGTGGAAACAATTTTCGTTTTGTGTGATATTATAAGATTAACTCTTTACTGATGTTGGAAACTAATTTGGCTCGATATACTTTGGGATGAGATATTTTATTATCAGCCCCAGCGGATCTGACAGCGAATTTAAGGGTATTGTTCCGGAGTTTACCTTAAGTACCATTACAAAAGGAGACAAAATTGAATATATGGATCGCCACTTGAAACTCAAAAGGAAACTCCCAAATTGCTTATCGCTTTACTATGAAACTAATAAGGGGCTAGACAAAACTTAAAAAAAAAGCAACCCTTAATCACTAGTTTTTTTAATATATTTTTTAAATACCTGGATTTTCATTTGAAATAAATGATAAAATTATATATATATATATATATATATATATATATATATATATATATATATATATTTTTTTTTTTTTTTTTTTATTTTTTTTTTTTAAAGGATCTTACAGTTTAGCATGAAATACATGACTCGTTTTGAACGATTTTGATTTAAAAACAGGATCACGTAGATAAAGACAAAAATGAATCTACAGCGATGTTATCTTATGATAATAGAGTATTCTCCAAAAATAGTAGATCAAAAATCTATCGCAAATATACAAGTGAAAATAGTTTGACCATTCTGTCGACCTTGAGTTGACACTTATTTAATATTTTGTTAAGCAATCCGTTCTTTGGTTGACCTTTTATACGGTTCTCATATTTTGTGGGGTAATATTAAATGGTTTTAACAGTTTTCTTTGACATATATGACATAAGAATTGATCATTATATGGATTAATATGTGAGATTGTGAGATGGCTGATGATATTCGAGTGTATAGTCATATGACGAAGAGAGCTGCAGTTACCAAGATCGTTTTTGAGGTCAGGAATTTAATGAAAACTTCTGATGATGTTAACGTAATAAAAGGAGAATTAGTATACTGGCTTTGTAACGGTTTATGGGCTGACCTAAAATGAATAGTGCAGCGATAACTGAGAGGCGAGCCACCATTTGGAACGCGCAAAGGAGGCAATCTCCGACCAAGGTGGCTTCTTTGGGTGAAGAACGACATTTGTCTAGTTTTTTGCCGTTGTATTATTTTCAATAAACCAGACTGCATGTAAAAAGATTCCTGTATATTGCTTAAGAAGAAAATAAAGCGAAAGCAATAAAAGGATTATTTTTATGTAACATTTAGTTGAAACCCGATTTTAAATATATTTTAACATCTCGACCTAGCAAACATCCTATAGAGAGTTATTTCTTTGCTTTAATAAAACAACGAGGCGATAATAACAAAACCTCTTCTGTAGGTCGATTCTGGTTTTCCTTAGGAATAGGAAAAAGAAACAAAACGTAACCTACCTTTTTTAGAAGTATTTAGTTTTGATTTTTTATATTGATTTGAGGTACAGAATAACTTTTCTAGGCTATCTATATGAGAGGGTATTCAATTTATATATTAGATTCTAAAACTAAATTACTTGGGAATATCCTAGCTCAATGTGGCCTTATTTATTTATTTCGATATTAAACTTGTTGTGGAGTTACCCTTTACAGTCCAATTTTGACAACAGTTTGAAATGATAAGAACTACTTCAGCCAATTACAAATTGTATATTTTTCTCTACAATTTTGACTTATTTTATATTGACCCAGAGGTGAGTTCAGCTCATAACCTCTATCTATTATGATTGGATTTATTGCTTTCAATATATGTTTAGAGCTTTTTTAATAATCTCGTCAGCCCAAATTATATTCATCATTATTTGTGTTTTATCTATTAGTAGTTGTGAAGGATCCTAGTAGCGCCACCGAGCAATTGGCGCAGTGGTTAAAGCTGCGGTGTTTGGGACGGGAGGTACCGGGTTCGAATCCCAATGGGGGAGGGTTGCAAAAGGGATTTTTCATCACCTGATTACGATCGGTGATGACTATGAACACAACTATGACTCCCTGTTGGAGTGCAGAATCTATGGGCCGAACCATCGTTCATGCCAGTACAGGCTGGCTGGAGCAATGCAATGTGCAGATGGATATTTGAAAAACGCGAACCTGTATTCGCGCGTCCTCGATTTGGCTAGTAATGGCGTAATGGACGTAATGGACGTTAAGTTAACCGCGAAACAGTTGTGAGAGCTTCGGCCCCATAACAGATTGCATAGGAATAAACAAACAAACAAACAGATCCTAGTACCGCCTTTTGCAAAATATCATTTGCCCTGTTAATTAAAATAATTATGTAGCTCTCTAAAGCACCTTTGTGGACATTACATAGAAATTAAATAAATTTATTCCTAAGAATTTAAAAGAAAAAAAAACATAGGAAAGAATTTGATAGAAAAACCACACGAAAAAATAATTTCTATATAGAAATTCATTCTAGATTCGGTCCACTGTCAATAAATTCCGTGTTGGAAAACTCATATTTAACCGTTTGTGAGGCCAATTTAGATGTTCTCTTATCAACGTAATTAAGTTGACTATAAACATGGTCCGCACTCGTGAGTTTTCTGTATAATAGTAGTAGTTCTTTAAATCTTTCTCTATAGCATATTTTTGAGTGTTTACTTATTTTAAACCATTAAGCGATTTTACTCATAGCATCTCTTCAAATTTTTACCAGATCACTGGCTCTCTATTAGTTTATAATTTTGCCCGTAATTTAAAATTTTGATAAATCTTTTTAAATTTTTTACAATTTACATCATGTCATAAAATCTCAAATTTAAAAAATGTTCGCCGATAAAGGAGAGACATTTTAAAATTTTAACAATTATAATTTTTATTCACAACTTGATGAAATATTTAATAATTTAAAAATACATTAAAAATAGTTAAACGCGTGTACATTACATTATTTTTTTCAAATAAATAATATTATTACAATTAAAATGGCCATAATAAATAAATAAATTCAGTTTTTTTTTTTTACAAATAGAAAAATATGTAACATGTAACTGACGAATAATTTAAAAAAAAATCCATAAAACGATTAGTAATTAATGGGTTAATGAATATATACGATTTCTAAATACATAAATTCTTAAAATATTGGCCACGGCCTGCATTTTATTATAATTTTATTTTGTAGAAAAAAAGCAGGGTAAATTGAAAATGAACTTTAGAAGCCCTGTACATGTATCTATATATATATAACAACAAAATATTAAATAATGAATTGAAAACAATTTGTTAAACAACAATATATAATTTAATTATCTTCTAGGTCCAATTTATTTAATTCTTCGTCTAATATTTCGTCTACACCATTGATATGTAAATGCTCAATACTATTTAGAACATCGTCTAATTTTCGTAAATTTTCGTTTAATATAGTTTCATCATCAGCCACTGATATCGCGTCACTAGAAGACGGCACTGCGGGTGGTGCTGTAATTGGTGGTTCTTTATGGTTTTGCGTAGACGAAATATTATTACGCATAAATGCAAGCATTGAATTTAGATTTTTTGTTGTATTCAATTCAATATTTTTAATTGGTGATGTAGGCAATGATGGAGTTTTATTATGATCCATGGCATATGTTCGAGATAGCCCAGGTGATAGGGATAGTTTAGGTTTATTATGATCTACTTTTTCACATAACTCAACTAAATTATCAATTAAACTATGACTAGTGTTACTTGTTAGTATTGTTACTGTTCTACTATTACTTTTAACATTACAGTCCGCCACCAAATCGTTATTACCGCTAACTAGGACCTGTTCAATAAATTAATGAAAAATAGAAAGATTTTGGTTTTTACAATTACAGGGAATACCGAAATTATCAAAATTTACTTTAAACAAAACAAAAAAAATGTTTGACTTACGCTTATTTCGTGATCGTCAACAGCATTTGAATTGGATGCAACATCTTCTTTCACCACTCGTTCAGCTACATCTTCGACTTGGTCTAATGTTGTTGGTTCTTCATTTATAACTAAATTCACCTCGTTTCGTTCGTGAAAATATTCAACTTTTTTGAGTTCAGGTTCAATTTTTGGCTCTATCTCTAACTCTTTTGGCATCACTTTAACAGATGGTTCGACCACATGATTTATATTCGTACGATTATTCATCTCGAATACGACACATCGATTTGAATTTAAATTTTGCGTACATTCAACATTTTCATCGATAATTTTTTCGTTGGTTTTATCCTCGATATTCGATTGTAAACTAGACAAACGATCTTTTAACGATACAATGGGTACATCAATTTTTGTTGCACTCACCGCCAATGATGGCTTCTCGGTAACAATTTGTTTTTCAAAATTTGAGAGCCGATCTTTTAAACTAACAACTTTTTCAACACTAATTTTAGGTTGAGCCACATTCGATACATCTTGGCGACCAAACGTTGATAAACGTTCTTTTATACTTTTGGCATTCGAAAATTCTTCCGATACTTTTGGACTAATTTTTGTCACCGTTTCGATATTACCACCTCGTTCGGCGGCCCCATTTAAATTTGTACGATTTTCAAATAATTTTTTCTTTTTGGAAATATCAATTTTTGGTAAATTTACATTATTATCATTATGATTATTATTGTTATTATTATTTTCTAATTCGAACGTATTATTATTGTTGTTAAAAAATTTCTCTTGAGTTTTAATAAATTTATCACCGCTAGACGTGTAACGATTATTAAAATTATAAAACTTTTCAGCATTCGTGGTGGTATTATTGTCGGGTGTAGTTTGAATTTTATTGCTGTTAAAATTTGTTGATTGAAATTTATTTGATATTCGTGTTTTATAGCCCTGTATCGCTCCTTCGTATGTATATTCACTGGTGTTTGTCGGTGACGATGGATTATCATAATCCGAATTATTACCATTCGAATGATTATGCTCGTTTGTGGTCGATGAATTATTTATTGATTCTTGGGAATCGCTCTAAAATGAGAAATTTAATCATTTTAAAATAAGAATTTGATTAATTATTGATTTAGCTTACCACCACACTATGATTATCAAAATCTTCGGATACACTACTTTTACAGCTTGTACTGCTGGTTCCTATGCCCAAATCGGTTAAATCATTTGCATCGTCTTCGGCATAAACGGGTAGAGTAACTTTAGTGCCACGCGAACCTCTGAAAATAAACAACGAAATATTAGTTGTTAAATTTTTAGGACAATTGGATTTTAACGGGTATTCCATTTCATCATGGAAAGATTTACATCCTAATAATGTTTACAAATTATTAAATTTTACTATCAAAATTTGTGTTTAGTGAAAAATTTGTTTCGCGCACTTCATCCATTTTATGATCGTCATAATCGTCCTACTAAGCAAGCAATTCCAGCCATTACGACAAAATTAAGCAACAATTTCACGTTATTGAACGTCAATCCACCAAATCGGCTGCGTAGAGTGCTTACAGAGGAAAATATTGTTTCTGTAGCAGTAACTGTTGATTCAGACTACGAAATATCCATCCGTCGCAGGGCACAACAATTGGGACTGTGCTATTCGACTACGTCAAAGGTTTCATGCAATGATCATGATCTGATGGTGTATAAAAAACATCTCGTGTAAGAACTGAAGCCGAACGACTTGCCAAATCGTCGAAGATTTGGAGAATGTATCTTAGGACCCGTTAAGGAAAATCTGGTTTTTACCGAAAAATTGTGATCAGCGATGAATCACATTTTTGACTAAATGGGTACGTTAATAAGTTTAATTGCTGCAGTTGGTGTGATAAGCCACCATGGAGGAATCATTAGGCCGTATTTTTCAAAGATGACGATGACGGCCACGTTACCGTCAATGGCAATTGCTATCGTTAGATGATTTCAAACTTTGTTTTTCCCAAAATTCATGAACGGAATCTGGTCGAAATTTAATGTCAGCGAGACGACACTACATGTCATTTTTTCAATTACAGAATTGGAAGACAACATTAAACATGTCATTAGCGAGATACCAGCCAAAATGCTCAAAAAGGTGTGACAAATTGGTCATCTCGATGGACCACTTAAAACATAGTGAGGGCTACATTGTTTTATCGATTTACATTTTTACTGTTTTTTTTTTAATTATAAACCAAGCGCTCAACAAATCACTCGCATTAGTTTAGAAGCTCTTGCTGTATTCCTGTAGAACGCGTGTTGTCTACTTTAAAAAAAGATAATCACAAATTGTACAACAACTACCAATGAGTACAAAAAGCAGTCAGGAGAACTAAATTCAGAAAAAAATGTTAAGCATGAAAGCTGTAGGTAGTTTGACAAGAAAGAAATCTGGTAAGCAAGCGACTATACATCTTAGTAAAATATATACTTCTACATTTTGTTCCAGAATTCTTCTAAATATAGAAACAATTAGCGGGTTTTATTGCTTCTATGCAACCATTAAGCAGGAAAGGCAAAATAATAGTTGTTTAAGATAACAGCAACAATTATCTAGGACTGAATAGAAGAAGAAACTTAACAATGCCAATGAAAACCCAATTAAATGTCGTCCGGATATAAGTTAAATATATCAGACTAGACTATCTGCTAAAACTATTATGACCAACATGCTAATTAATATAACAACAATACCAGAATTTGTAGTTTTCTGTGTATCAGAAATGGTATCTGATAATTTTATGTTCATTAAAAACAGAGCATAGCTGTCGACGATTTAATTGACTAGAATAACCTACTATAAAACTAAGTGGATGCGGACAGCGATGCATAGCTTACTTAGAAGAAATATTCCAGTTCATACCCAGGCAAGAGCAAACAGCAATAAAACCAGTGAATGAATGTAAAATTAAAGATCTGAACGTTAAAAGAACTCCAAGATGAAATCTAAAAAAGTTAAGTGCTTAAGCAGTTAACGGATACGACTTATGACCTAACAATCTTTAAATAATCAATCCACTCTTTAAACTGAAATTTGTTAACGACATAGACGGTGGCAGAAGTAATAATGATACCAACGCCGAGCAACCCACCAATTTAAATCCGTAGAAAATTATTTTATAGCGTCTTTCAATAGGGACACTAGAAATTTGTTGGGTTATAACAGCCATGTTGTTAAGGTTACATTTGTCAAATTTTTAAAATTTCGCCGAAAAATTCATCTTTAGCGACGAGATTTATTTTTGGAGGAATGGTTATGTGATCAAGCAAAATTGTCGGATTTTGAGCAATATACCAATCCACAAGAGATAAACCAGCACGAAAATGCATTCGCTGAAAAAAGTCACTGTTTGGTAACGATTTTGGTTTGGTAAAATCACCGGCATTGCTATAAACGATAACGGTTAAAAATCCTGGATAACAAACAATGATATGTCGAAATAGTATATAAATTGACCCCATGCCTCCAAAAACATTGACTTAAAAAAATCGAAAGTGATATCGAAAATCGTAAATTAATTAAAGATCATCTAACGATGTTTAACAACGGCATTTCTTCCAAGCTGTCGTACGCGATAGTTATCGAGGCTAGCACAAATGCCGAAAATGTTAAAGCTTCAAGTACATAACAAATGCATATTGGTAATGGATGGCCCGATAATTTGGTAAAGACCGCTTCATTACTGTAATAATATGCACGTTGAGGATGTGTATGAAGTTGTTTATTAATGTCATTGAAAAAAGTGACATAACAAATATGCTTATAAATTCATTATAAATTTACCTGCTTTACAGATCGTGACGTATAATATGTAGTCTTTGGGATGATGGTGAAGTATGTTTACTCGAATCGTTGGTGTAGAGAAGCCTATTCTTATTTTCATCAGAAACATTATTATGTTGTGTGACTCATTCTAATTGCTTACATCGCTACTGTTTGGTAAAACTTGAGCTGAGCTATTATTATCATCAGTTGATTCTTTCGGAATAGTAACAATCTGTCTTTCTGGCGGAATTATTGCATTTTTTCATTGCAAAAGATCAGTTTTTTCCAATTAATCTTGCGCTACAATTGTTGCACCCATCCATCATCTATGATCAGCTTGTAACCGTACTTTGCCACCTATAGTTTTTTAGCTGCTTTTGAATGTCTATCTGCATCATATTTTTGTTTTATTCTTGATGTCGTAAGTTTCTCGTTGACCTCTTCATTATTGATGCTTTTTGGTTTTAAACTTTGCTTTGACATCGGCAATAATGATTTTGTAGAATGACTTATAGGCGTTGATTTGGTGACACATTGCCTTTTGGAGCGTTACGATAGTTTAGTAATACCAAATATGCATCGGATTTGTTTTTTTCACATTTTTTTAGCATATTTTTGGCAATTTGTACATAGCGCTCTGATAACCCGTTGGAACGTGGGTAACGTGGACTGGATTTTTGATGTTGAATTTTTCACGCGGCATCTATTTCAAATGGGTTTTCTGGTACTTTTTTACACATTAGTGGTACCTTAGGTTTGCTTGGTTGTATTCGTTGACAGATTGCACAATGATTAATAAATGTTGTAATATCCTTTGTCATGTTTCTCCAAAATAGAAATTTTTTAGGAAAATTTAGCGTTTTTTTGAATTCTAAAATGACCAAGATGAATATTTTGCAGAACCCTAATTTTTTGTTCATTGGGTACGATGATTTTTAAGCCTTTAAACAAGATTCCCTCGTAATAAGCAATTTCGTCCCTGAATTTCACTAACTTCTCTCTAACTGTGATACCTATTTCTCATAATTAAGGCAACCATTCATAACTGCACTCAATAATTCTTGTAGTTTTGTATCACTTTCAGTTGATGATATAAAATCTTGACGTGTCGATTTTGTCATATTTAGAACAAGACTAACTACTAGTTCTTTCTTTTCTCGTTCTACTGTACTATGACAACCCCTGATAATGTATCCGCTATAGGACGTAATTTCCCCCTTTTATACATAATCTTACGTCGTACTGAATAACATCAAACAAAATTCGTTTTAATCTAGGCGGTGCTCATTGGATTAGCTTCTTGAAAATTATTTCCAGTGTCTTGTGGTCACTTTCAATTTCCAATTTTTTTCCATAAACGTCATGAAATTTATTGCACACATATCTTATAGCAGCAGCCTCCTTTTTAATCTGCGGGTAGTTAGTCGCATACGCGACTGGCTGATCGTTTTGTAGAAGTATTGCTCCAAAACTATACGAACTGGCATCCACTTGTAACTTTACATCTGCTTTCGTATCATAGAATTGGAGTACTGGTGTAGACGAAAAAACGTTTTTCAGCATGTGTGGTTTTTTGTCCATACCCATTTCGTTTCCTTTACCAATGGTTGTTTCAGTGGTTCTGTTACACTCGACAAATTATTGATAAATTTAGATAAATACGTAGCCATGCCTAACAACCGTTGCAGTTCCGTTTCGTTCTTTGGAATTTTTAAATTTCTTATTGCTTCGAGTTTTTCAGGATCAGCTGATACACCTTCTGCACTTATGATATGTCCCAGGAATTTTACTTTTTCCTAACACACACTTGGCTTTATTTAACTTTAACCCGACGTCATTTATTTTTTCAATATTATTGCTTAACTTCAGATTGTCTCCTTTTGTGGCCGTAAAAATTAAGATGTCATCCATTGAGCAATTTCTGAGGCTGAAGCTAATCCAAATGGTAATCTTTTGTGAGAGTATCTTCCCCACGGTGTTTTCATCGTAAGACACTTTACTGTTCTTGGACTAACTTTTATTTGCCAAAATCCTCGACAACAGTCTAGAATTGTGAAAAAAATCGAGTTTTTAAGCTGCGATGATATTTCTTCCAACTTTTTTAATGGATGATACTGGCGAACGTTATTTTTATTAACGTCTGATGGATCCATGTTGTCGATTCCCATTTTAACTTTATTCCTTAATGAATGAGGTATTTTTGTCGCTGGGTAAATTTCAAACTTGGGATTCACTAGGCCAATATCGTTTTCGTAGTTTTTTAAACAGCTTAAACCATTAAAGATGACATTATTTAGATTTAAATTTAATCCGTGCGCTCCTACTATAAGGATGTTTTCTTCACACGCTGTTTTACCTAGTATTTTCATCAATGATCTTGAATGTAATAGTTGTTTCTTTGTTCCTAATCTGACAGTTAACGCTAACTTCACCAATCATTTTAATTTCGCTGTCCCCGAATGCGATTATTTTTTCGTTCTTGATTGATTGACTTTAAGATTTAATCGAGTCACAGCACTTTTAGGCGAGACATTACACTGGGCTCCAGAATCTAACTTCATTTTAACTTCTAAATTCTCAACCCGAATTTGCTCGTACCAATTTTTCTCGACATTTTGTATTATTTGTATTGAGTCAATACAGTCAATATTGCTGGTTTGGTTCTACACATTTTTCTCTAAATGCCCCTTAATTTTACATTTGTGACACTTGACATTATATGCTAGACAACCTTTCCTGCCAAGACAGGGTTCACATCTTTTGCAATCGAAATCTTCACTTTTCTCTACCTTATAGAATTGCTATCGTATTTTTTATTTATATTCGATTTAGTGTGCCCCGTATTTTTATTCTTAGACTTACTTTCACTTACAGCTACCATACTATTTCCTTGTATTGCGTCGAATTGTTTAAGACTTAGTTCGCTGGCTCGACAAATTTTTATTGCTGTATCCATTGTAAGTACATTTTCCGACAATATTTTTCCCTTACTACTGCGGATTGCGAATTCCAATTATAATTTTATCAACCAATAAACTGTCAAGTAATTGGGCAAAATTACACTTTTTACTTTGGATTTTTGCGCGCGTCAAAAAATCATCGAATGTTTCACTCTCATTTTGTATGATTTTGTTAAAAGTGTACCGTTCGAAAGTTAGGTTTATCTTAGGTGTAAAAGATTCGTCGAATATTCGTTTATTTCGTTCAAAATCGGTGTAAAAGCTTAAACTACAGGATCTTTTCTCAATGTCAATTCGTCTTCTTCATTGTATTTTTATATTTGTAATAATGTAACGGATCGTAATAGTACACACGTAGACCTAGGATTCATCAAACAACCAGTACAAGCTGATTTAGATTATGTCTCAAACTATAGTCACCTCATAATTGGTTGTGATATGAACGACAATATGGTTGATAAGACAAATTTTACGATCTCTTAAAAGCTAACTAGTTAATTTCAATTATATTTTCACCAAACCGAAGGGACTTCAATTCATTGCTTAATCAATTCATTGTCTTAGAATTGGATTCAAGCCAGTCAGTATACTCTCTCGCTGACATCTCCGATTATGATCTCCGCCAAATCCCGTGTTACAATTGATTACCTAGCATATTTACGACTATAGCCATTTGGATACAGATATGTTTATGAATTTTTCTAATTTTAATTTGAGTTTTCTGCATGCAACTGATAATATCAATTCGTCATTCTACTGTTTTTAGGATTGCCTGTATAGTCCTTAATAATTGTGTACCTGTAAAGCTAATGGTGGATAATGAATCTGTTGGTCCGTAGATTCATTCTGGTATCGCAAAAAGAATGTCTGATATTTTAACTAACATGAACTCTTCAGCCATCAACCGTTATTTTGTATTAGACAGTCTGTATTTGTGATTTTACCACTGCCTAATTTTGATACTACAAGTTTTTTTTTATATCTTTTAGTAGTGTCAGTGAGATTGATATTATAAAAGCTGTTCATCAGATAAAATCTACGTTGAATGCGGTCAGTATTTCCAGATATTTGGAAAACAAACATTACATGTAATTCCCATAGAGAAAAAGAAGAATATTGATTCCTTGAATAATCTTAGACCGATTAATCTGGTACCGATTTTAGCTAAAGTTTTCGATATTATACTTCGTATTCAGATTACTCAGGATTTAACAAAATATAATTATTTAAACCAATTTCAATCTGGTTTTCGAACAACAGTACAAGCACAGTACTGTAACATACGCTAATATTGCAAAACGTGTCGCTTTACTTTAATTTTAATATTACAGCTCCCAATCTTATGTATAGCTCTTTATCCAAAGGAATTCAAAAAGTCATCATAATTGGTATGGAATCGGGTCCTGAACGAATATCGACAGGAGTTTTTCAAAGAATCATTCTTGGCCCAACATTATTTTCATTTTTCATAGACGATCTACCACTTTGTATTCAAATATTCCAAATACCACATGTATGCTGATAACTGTCAAATATATCTGGGTTTTAATTATGTTTTTTATCTGTTATAAGTTTAAATTAGTGAGGAATGTCTTAGGTAGTAAAGGTCTTTTTATAGAAGGTTATTTTATAGATAGTGTAGGTAAAATAATTTCCTGGCATTTTGTGGAAGAACTACATAAAATTACCCATCTGACAAATACATTTCGTAAGGCTCACATCTATAATTAAAAATTTTTTTAAATTTTGTGATAGTACCCTAAAATTGCCACAATTTGAAAGATGCATTAATTAATTCATTTGATATATTAAATAGCAAAAAATTTCAGGACTTTACGGGTTTTAAAAAGGCAGTAAGCAGTAATAGCATTAATAGAATATTTATCAGAACTCAAATTTTTATCCGATGGCACTAAAATTATAAATTCAAGAAATAGAATTTACTGGAAACCGAGAACTATACCGAGCAATTGGCGCAGTGGATAAAGCTGCGGTATTTGATTTGGGACGGGAAGTACCGGATTCGAATCCCAACGGGGAGGGTTACAAAAGGAATTTTTCATCACCTGATTTCGATCGTTGATGACGGAGAACTCAACTATGACCCCCTGTTGAAGTCCATGGGCCGAACCATCGTCCATGTCAGTACAGGCTGACGGGAGCAATGCCATGTGCAGATGGATTTAAAATCGAACCGTAATAGTGAGTCCTCGATTTTTTTATAAACTAACCGCGACAGAGTTGGGAGAGCCCTAAAAAAGATTGCAGGGTTAAAAAAAAGACAACTACGTAAAAACTAATATCTTTAAATATATCTCTTACTATACATTTAGCCAAGAACTTGTTCTTTTTTTCTCAGTAATACGTTCACGATTAGAAAGGAATACGAATCCCACTTTAAAACAATTTATTACTGCTTAAAAGCGCATTTTAACTCATGTTGAAATGGAGGAGTGTTTAAAAATGAATATATATGAAAGGTATGGTCAATTGAATGGCATAAAAATCGCTTGGCATAATAAACAAAATTATTTTAGAAATGATCGTTATAAATGAAAATGGAATTAAAGTTTCCGAAACGTCGTGCAGAACTCATAATTAAAATGTAGTTTTATTAATGCATCAACCGGAATAGATTGGCCAGAAAAGAAAACATTCTTGTTATAAATAAAATGTTGGTTGACATTTTGCGAAATTTGATTTAAAAATATTAAAATGGAACTTTCAGTTAAATTCAGTTTAACTTATTTGGAGGAGCTTACGACGCTGACTAAATAGATATATTTGCCCCTAAATTGGAAGTAACAATTTACAGCTCTAAAGAAGCGGTAATTTTGCGGCGAAACTTAATTTTGCAACTTAGCTTAAAAATACTTTTTAGATTTTTCAACAAATTATAGAATTTGGCTTCTTGAACCAGAGACAGCCCTAATTTAAGTTTTAAAGTATATACATTTTCTATTCGATCTCAACGACACGTAAGGCAAAACTATTTCATGCTTGTAAACCACTAATTAAGTCATCTAAAATTTTTACGAACTCAGTACGGAGTAAAGGTTGCTTTTAATAATTCTATTAATTTGTGTACATATCAAATGAATTAGTTTAACTAAACATTTGAAATCAATTTGATAACATTTTGACCTTCTTTTGACTACAATGTCGCATATTTCATAAATCAGTCAATTGACTTTATGTTGATTAGGTTTGGTGTAATACATATTTTTAAATTGATTAAATTGATTTTGAAATATTATGACTATTTAAACTATTGATAGCTGTAACTCTGCGTCTTACTATATGAAGATATACAAGAATGTGAAGGTATAAAAGAATGTGATGCTTTGCTGGTAGAAGATCATTGTTAATTAGCAGTCAAAGCACCAAAATGTTATCATTGGCAATACTGCAGAGCAAACGCAGATACTATTGCAACCCTAAGTAACACATTTCTGAATTTTTTTTAATGTTGGGTTCTTTCACCGGGATGCTCAAATCTCACGACGTCATAATTAGAGTGTTGGTGAAAAGTACAAAGAACAGCCAAGTTCAACAAATCTGGCATTTTAGATTGTTAAATTTTGCCATGATCTGAAAGACGGAAAATATTTCAACATGTGGTATTAAAAATGGTTTGAGGATTTATTCAAGATGGGTGGTGAAAATTTAAATAATGGAGTAAAGATGTGGTGTTTTTGCGTGAGTTAGATTTTACAAAACAATGTCACTAGAGAAATTGATAACAGAAGCCCTAGAGGTCCATTAATAAATAAAAAGGTACAAAAATGACTGAAAATCATGACAACTATCTTTATCAACAGCCATCATAAGTCAACGCCATTTACTCAGGCTCAAAATAGATTAACTTTAACAGGCGACTGCCTAGATTGCAATCAGGTCGAGCATAAAGAGAGTTATTTATAACGGTTGCCATAGTACCTCACACAGCAAACAAGTACACAAAAATACAAGTCACGTTGCACGACAAATCAAAAAAAATACTGGTTTGAGGAGCGTTAACACAAATACACGACAAACTGCATCGTTTCCAATAACTGTATATTATCACATCAGTGAATGAAAATTAAACAGCAACAGAAGTATTCATCGATTTCCATTACCACTACCCGGTGAAATTTTTAAAAAATTGGTAAATGGCACAGTTTGTAGTCAAATAGATTTAAGTGGCACGTTCCTCTAAGTAGAGGTCGATGAAACGTCACGACAATTGTTTACGAGCAACACACATCACGAGTTGGTCAAATTTAATCGACTACCACCAAGCGTCAAAGCTGCATTACTTTGGCAATAATGAGCACAATGTTGCCCACTAGTATGCAATATGATCCTTATTCTTTATAATACAGCAACATTAGCGACTTAAGAGTCGGCGCTGCCGGTTATATTAGAATATGTCTGCAATTTTCAATTAAAGATCGGTTACCAGTTTTAAAAATCGTAATGACATACGAAGTTTTCCAACTGTCTATCCAGATGTAATTTTAATGAATGAGCACGTCCACAAAATAAAACTGGAGGGTCTAAATCAGGATCAGATTGGAGATAAATTTAAAAATAAATTTAGTATTCAAGGTAATCGAACCCAAATTTCAAACAGTTAAGCAAGCTTTATTGGTCTGCTCGTCAATGAAGAAATTAGATGATAAAAAAAAATTCGATGAAAAAAAAAATCGAGAAAATAGCGCTAAAATATTCAGCTCAATCAGACTCCGTGGCATCCAATTTAATGTCTGTGAATATCCAACAGTTTCTCTTTTGGAATCGATGAAGGACCGAAAACATGTTAGATTACTCTTGATAATACCCTCAACCCCATTAATTTATTACGAAGCATTTTTCTAATTTCACGTCAAATTTTGAGGAATGATAGATAACCAAGCGAGAAAGGTGAATTTGTGTTAAATTTAAATCTAATGACGGCATAGTATCAATGAGATGTTGTGTCCAACTCAGATGAGGTAAAAATCAAGTCTCCACAAACTAACACGATAGTATTAACATTCTACAACAATGCTCTATGTAACGGTTTAAATAAGACGTTAGAGACTAAGAAAATAAAGATTTTATTGCTACCAGGACGCCACCGCTACGAGAAACCACACGATTGTACCTAAGAACAACACAATCGGACCCAAATAATTCTGCGTTTAAAACATCAGAAAGTGTAAACAAACACATGCAGGATTACACCCAATGACATTCAGACGTTTCAGTCACATCTGAAAGCATTTAGTTACTACAGAAAATCCATCAGTTAAGACGGCTATTCGATACTTTACTTAAAAATGACTGGCTAGAAGATCATCAGAAACCATTCAAGCGATTTAAATAAATGTTTAAATCTGATCTCAACCTTATTGATTAAGACCCAAAACAGCAGACAGCAGATAATGGTAGCGGCAGATGGATGACAGATTTTGGAATTAGTGCTTGAGCTTATAACCAATATGAAGACCGATCAGTAAAGGCAGTTAGCCATTTTTCGATCATTAACAAAAGCCGGGATCAAGTACGAACAGATCGAGAAAAAAATATTAGGCCGTATATTTACTATGTGTCGCAAAAATGTTCACAAAAGTACCATTGGAGTTATGGTTGATATCCGATGGTCCATGATAGTATTTTTGATCATTGTTGACGTATATTCGAAAATTTATTACTTCGTCTATTACTGAAAATTACTGCAAAACCGTCGATCGCGCAATGTTGTATATAGAAATTCGAAAGCAGTTAATTTAGTTAAGAAAACCAAATGCACTCTAATCTTCTTGATAATAGTGCTGTATTATTCGCCTGGGTGGTGGTGATCAACATACTAATTTTAATGCTACCCATATACGTCACTCAATTAATTTTGAAAATATTATTGTACATCAAAAGTTTCACTCTACGATAATCCAAACGAAAAAAAACAACAATTTTTGAGCGCCCTCGATTAATTAATGTGATAAAATCATCCAAATCTACCATTTCTTATGTCATGTCTACATAACCGAGTATATCTATCGAATTATGACAATTACATACCGCACATATGTACATGCAACATATTTTATTTATACGATTATGATGATTTCGGTTTATGATATTTACTAAGAAACGACGAGTAGTCGTACATATACATAAAAATTAATAAACTATCAGTTATATTTTTATCTTGACATCGCATTTAGCCGCTTTTAATTGATCGTTAGAATTTTTAATTCTGATCGTTGTTGTTACATTTTTCAATTAAAACCAATTAAGAGCACGAGTTAGCTACATAGCTATATAAGTATGTCTTATATGAATTACTCACCTTTCTTCTAGCATTTCACTAAATGTTTTCGATTTTCTTCGGGTTCGATCGAATTCATCCATTTCAAATTTTTTCACTTCAACCACCCGATCGATTATATGTTCGACTCGTTTTCTTCGTGATGATTTCCAATTATCGAGATTCTATGTAAAAATAAAAAAAAAATAATTAACAAAATTCTGATTCACAAAATTAAAAAAAAAAACTTACGCTTTGCCAATCTTCAGGTTCTTCTTTTTTGATTTCTTTGACTTTTTTAACTTCTTCTGCCTTTTTTAATTGTTCCTGTGCCGTTTGATATAAATTACATGGTTTAACTTTAATAAATTGTAATGGATCAGCTGCCGGTTTAGCAAACACTGGTTTCGTTATTCGAGTTCTTTGGACGTATTCAATTGGATCAAATGATGTCATCTGAAAATTGATAAAAAAAACATAAAATTTTAGATAAAATAATTGTTTCCCGCACTATATATTTAAAAAAACATAAACCATCTGTAGGTAAACGACCACAAAAACTTTGAAAACCAACATGATTCGATCTAATAATAATTATAGAGTATGATAAATTAATTTTATTCTTACGCATATCTTACACGCACACACAACATAATTAAACATATACAACATATTTTTATGTATACCTATTGTTGAACGTTTATAGATACCGCGTACGCGCGGTGCCAACGAATGAATCAAATATGTAATAAATAGTATAGTTATTTTTAACAGTTTAATGTCAGATTGAATTTTTTTTCTCTCTTATGTTTATTATAAAGTATTTGTCCACAATGATTGAGAATAGATCAACATTGTCTTGTGTACGTTGCCTATATATTAATAACGGTTCAACAATTTTCTAACAATTAGATACGAACAAGGAATTCAAACGATGCAACAAATAACACACAAATAAATCAAATATAAAATTGCTAAATTTAAATATAAATTGCGGACAAAGAATTAATCACGATCGGTTTAAATTTAAAATATTAATTTATTATTTTTATTAATATTATTATAGAAAAATTATTGTCAAGTCAAATTAATTTATTCATATTTTGGTTTTGATCGATTGCTTTATCGAATTATTTTGAATTGTATTTCCTAAACATTAATAAAAAATTGAAAAAATTATGAAATATTTATCATGGAATTTTATTAGACACACACAACTTAAAAACCTAACCATTGCAATTAAAATATTTTCGTAATTTATTAAGTGGAACTTAAGACTACATCCGAAAAACTTGCTTATATTTCCAAGCAATGGCAATTTAAAAAGTTTCTAAATATCCAGAATTGGTTAAAATTGAAATTTATTCAAGCTCGATCGAATTCACCGTTTCATGCCATTGAAAAATAATGCAAAATACTCCAAGTATTTGCATTAATTTTCACTTTTCTCGACACAAAATCACCGAAAATATTATAAATAAAATTTTATTTAAATAATTAAACGTTCCAATTCTATCGAATTCACCGTTTTATATCAATACACAAAGTAGTTGCATGAAAATCCTATTTATATTCAATTTACTCAAAACAAAATCACCGAAATTATTATAAATAAAATTTTATTGAAATAATTAAACTTTCCAATTCGATCGAATTCACCGTTTTATAGCAAATACACAAAGTACTTGCATGAAAATCCTTTTTATATCCACTTTACTCGACCCAAAATTACTGAAATTATTATAAGATCAAATTTTATTAAAATAATTAAACGTTCCAATTTGATCGAATTCACCGTTTTGTATCATATACACAAAGTATTTGTATGAAAATCCTATTTATATTCACTTTACTCGAGCCAAAATTATCGAAATTATTCTAAATAAAACTTTGTTAAAATAATTTAAGGTTCAAATTCGATCTGATTCACCGTTTTGTATCAAATACACAAAGTATTTGTATGAAAATTATATTTATGTTCACTTTACTCGACACAAAATCACCGAAATTATTATAAATAAAATTTTATTAAAATTATTAAACGTTCCAATTCGATCGAATTCACCGTTTTATATCAAATACACAAAGTACTTGCATGAAAATCCTATTTATATTCACTTTGTTCGAGCCAAAATTACCGAAATTATTATTATATAAAATTGTATTAAAATAATTAAACGTTCCAATTCGATCGAATTCACCGTTTTATATCAATACACAAAGTAGTTGCATGAAAATCCTATTTATATTCACTTTACTCAAAACAAAATCACCGAAATTATTATAAATAAAATTTTATAGAAATAATTAAACTTTACAAATCGATCGAATTCACCGTTTTATATCACACAAAGTACTTGCATGAAAATCCTATTTATATCCACTTTACTCGACCCAAAATTACCGAAATTATTATAAATAAAATTTTATTAAAATAATTAAACGTTCCAATTCGATCGAATTCACCGTTTTATATCAAATACACAAAGTACTTGCATTAAAATCCTATTTATATTCACTTTACTCGACCCAAAATTACCGAAATTATTATAAATAAAACTTTGTTAAAATAATTTAACGTTCAAATTCGATCTGATTCACCGTTTTGTATCAAATAAACAAAGTATTTGTATGAAAATTATATTTATGTTCACTTTACTCGATACAAAATCACCGAATTTATTATAAATAAAATTTTTTTAAAAAAATTAAACGTTCAAATTCGATCGGATTCACCGTTTTATGCTAAATACACAAAGTACTTGCATGAATATTTTATTGATATTTACTTTACTCGACACAAAATCACCGAAACTATTATAAATACAATTTTATTAAAATAATTAAACGTTCAAATCCAATCGAATTCACCGTTTTGTGCCAAATACACAAAGTATTTGTATGAAAATCCTATTAATATTCACTTTATTCGAGCCAAAATTACCGAAATTATTATAAATAAAATATTATTAAAATAATTTAACGTTCAAATACGATCGTATTCACCGTTTAATGCAAAATACACTAAGTATTTGCATTAATTTTTACTTTCCTCGATACAAAATCACCGAAATTATTATAAATAAAATTGTATTAAAATAATTAAACGTTCCAATCCGATCGAATTCACCGTTTTTATCAAATATACAAAGTACTTGCATGAAAATCTTATTTATATTCACTCGACATAAAATCACCTAAAATATTAAAAACTTTGTAACTATAGAAAAATCTAATTAATGCTTTAGATTTCAATGAATATTGGAATCCACTAATTTTAAATTAAAATATCACAACACCGGTTTTGCTCAAAATTTTGTTTTAAAATTACAAATATTTGCTCAAAGAATATAATTGCACATCAGAATTTTATTTGAGGGAGTTTATTAATAACGCAAACTACTTTAAACAAATATTTCCAGATTATCGCTATCACCCATACTAAGGCCCAAGTAATTTATTCATAAGTTTTGTGATATGATAACAAATATTGTAATTTTTACAGAAATCTGGTAGAGTGCTTGAAATGCATTCAAGTTCCAGCCCATTTTAACTTCTGCAAATACATCAGGTGGTGTTAGTCGTGGTAGTATCTCATCTATGAACAAATGCGTACAGTTTATGTGGGAACCTTTACTCTATTTGTTTAATATAATACCGGCTTTCCACAATGAAACATTTACTGTCAGTATTTTTTTACTGTGAAACCAGAAGGAGAAATAATAGTAAATCACTTTAGAGTGACAAAGACAATCGTTTTTGTTTTTTTTGTTTAACAAAAAAAAAAAAAAACAAAAACGATTGTCTTTGGTCACTCGAAAGAAATTTAGTTTTTTTTTCTCCTTCTGGTTTCACAGTAAAAAAATACTGACAGTTAATGTTGTATTGAGGGTAGACGACTTAAGCACAGAAAAAATAATATATATTAATTCTATATTAATTTTTTCTGTAACTTAAGTCTTTCAATCGGTGTATTTCCTGATTTTTGAAATTTTTAATTTATTTTTGCCATATTTAAATCAGGTAGAAGGAGTGATATCTCATTATATAGAGGTTCTATATGATGACTGTAATGATCTGTCTTCAGATCGAAACTGAGCTTTGCTTTGCACAACATCCAATTCTGAATAATTAAAATAACGACAGTCCGCCGTCGTTATAATGGTGACCCCGACGTGATATAAAAATATCACGCCCGGAAGTTACCAGAGTTCATAAAAATTGCTTTGGTACCACTGCAAGAGACATCCACCTCTGACGAACTATCAAAGATGGTGCACAAATTAAATGATGCAATATCAAAAACACACACCGTCAATGCTGTGATGCAACCATCAGACCACAAACCCGAAACAATTATAATCGGGCAGATCTGGAACATGGTGAAAATATTCAACCTTCAACAAGTCGGCACAGCAATGAGGCGCGTTTGGCTAAAATGGAACGCTCACTTGCACAACTATATGCCAATTCTAGAAATCGTTCAAGGGGACGACAATTTTCATTACGAGACAGATTTCGCAGCGGTTCGCGCTCTTGGCATAGCAGCAAACATTCAGACATGTGTTGGTATCATCGAAATTACGGCACACTTGTTCAGAAATGCAACAAGCCGTGCAATTTCAAAATCAATAAACTGGGATCAGTTGATAACATCCCAAACTAATTAATCTTACGGTCGCGGCGGCGTACCTTAAGGCAAGTTTTCCTAATAGCCGCTTATTTGTACATGACCACAAAAATCATTTAATATTCTTGATCGATAGTGGCGCAGACGTTTCCATAATACCTTTCCGCATTTTTTTAAATATTAACTCTCGATTGAACATAGGTCTAGTCTTATCAGCCGCCAATGGCTCCACAATCAATACCTACGGTAGCAAGTTGCTCAAGGTTAACATTGGATTAAAACACAATTTTACTCAAGTGTAAATCGTCCAATCATTGGCGCTGATTTTCTAAATAGATTTGAGCTCCTAGTCGATTTAAAACGTAAAAAGCTGATTCATCCAGCTACTCGGCTGTCAATCAATGCTTCAATGGTTTGAGTTGACACACCAACTCCGATCCATTTTACTATCGACAACAGATATGGCACGCTTTTGAAGAAATTTCCTTCATTAACAGCGGCACCAAATTACAATTTACCTGTCAACACAACGTGATACATCATATTATCACTAATGGATATTTACCGATATTACGACCACGGAGACTAGATTCAGAGCGTCACAAAGCTGCATGCACAGAATTTCAGCACATGGTGGAACTAGGGATTTGCCGACCATCGGCGTCCCCGGTGTCATGTCCACTACACTTGGTGAGAAAAAAGATCAAGATTGGAGACCATGTGGGGATTATCGAAGACTAAATATGGATACAACACCTGATCGTTATCCGATTCCTCACATCCAAAATTTATTAACGAAATTGTACGAGAATTTGATTTCGTATTTGTCTACATAGACGGCATACTGGTCATTTAGAACATCTCTTCCAAAAATTATCAGAGTTTGATAATAGCATCAAGAGCTCGAAATGTATTTTCGGTGTAAGCACTCTTGACTTCCTCAGCCACCATATAACTCCTAATGGTATTCTGCCTTCTCAAGAACGAATTAATGCTATCACGGAATTCCCAGCTCCAAACTCAATAAAACGCATTCAGCAATTTATCGGCATGATAAACTACTATCATCAATTTATACCAATCATTGCTGAAATGCTTGTCCCAATTCATTCACACTTGGCTGCTCTACTTAAGTTGCCCAAGATCGCTAAGAACTTTTCTTGGCCTGAAGAATTTCAAAGTGCATTCACTAAATTAAAATCTGAATTGGGAAATATTACGTTAATAGCTCACCATTGAACGACTCAAAGTTTAGTTTAACTACTGACGCATCGAACACTGCAATAGGATCAGTATTGCAACAGTATAATAACAATGTTTGGGAGCCACTGGGATTTTATTCAAAGAAATTGTCAGAAGCTGAAAAGAAATATTCTTTATTTATTTATATCAATCAAACATTTCAGATATTTTGTCGAAGGTCGAGATTTCACCATTTACACTGACCATAAACCTTTGACTAAAGCCAATCAGTCAAAAACTGAGAGAAACCCAAGACAAGACAAATGGAAATATTTAGATTAGAAATCACGTCACTTGGATTTCATATATCATTTTACCACGGATATTCAAGATATTCACGGCAACGCCAATGTGGTCGCTATCTTGCACTTCAGATCACGAAACTGCCGCAGTCTAGTCTCACTTCGACTATTATACCATCATCAAGGCACAAAAAGCAGACCTACAAACTACAGAATATACTTTCTGCTTCCGAATGTCACACTAGTTCGTCTAGTGGCTTAGAAATATACTGCGAAGTATCAACTGGAATCAATCGTCCTTACATTGCAGAACCATTACGTCGAATTGTTTTCGATACACTCCACAATATTTCGCATCTAAGTATCCGTGCTACACGTAAATTGATCACTTATCGATATTTTTGGCCTAGTATAAATCAAGATGTAACCCGTTGGGCGAAATCATGTTTATCCTGCCAAAAATGCAAAATACAAAGACACACAAAATCACCACATGGACAATTCGATATTCCACCAGATCGATTCGAACACATTCATTTAGACATCCTCTAAAGACCACTTTCTTCGTCTAATGGATATACATATCTTTTAACTTGTGTCGATCGTTTTACCTGATGGCCCAACGCTTACTGTATTAAAGACATAACAGCAGCAACTATTGCTACAACATTTGTAGAAAACTACATATCTAGATTTGGAGTACCGGTTAATATCATTACCGATCAAGGAAGCCAGTTCGAGTTCAAACTCTTTTCAGAGCTGACAAAGCTACTGAGCTCACACTGTATTCGCACAACTTCTTATCATCCACAATCTAATGGCATGGTGGAACGTTTCCACCACCAGCTTAAAACATATCTTAAAGCCAGATGAATTAATACCCGGTGAATTCTACATCGAAAATCCTCTTTCACCTCATTCGGACAGCGACACAGTTATCGGCCAATTCCTCACTACCATGCAAAACCTTATACCCTCAAGCACACGTACAACCAAGCAAAATGACATATTTGTCCCGAAATCTCTGGACAACTGTGATTTTGTTTTCGTGAGGGTAGACCAGGTACGCACAGGATTAACACCGCCATATAATGGTCTGTACAAAGTCATAAGACGACTAAGAAATCACTTCATCATTTCATTCAATGATAAAAATCAAAACATTTCAACCGACAGATTAAAACCTGTATATGGTATACTATGTTCTACTGATCAAACTTTAGGCTCAGGAACACACAAATATGTAGGTGATTAAATCCATATAAATCGCTAACGCTACATGTATAATGTACATAAATATATATAGAGCTTTTACACATAGCTCTCGGTCGCCATGGCCTGATGACATGACAATTAATTTTTAACAATTCCTCATAAGATCGAAACTGACCTTTGCTTTGCACAACATCCAATTCTGAATAATTACGACACCGTTATTGTTCCTTATGGCTTTAAGCAATACTGACACTTTTAGAATGTTAATAGTTAATCTTTAATAGAAGATTTCATAAAAAGTAGGTTAAGCTCACATCAACATGGTTTTATTAAAGGTAAACCAATGTTGATTTTGTCTATATAGATTTCTCGAAGGCTGTCGAAACGCTAAATCACAAATTTCTTCTTCAGAAACTAATTGTTTCATAATTAACATACTAGTTTAAACGTTCACTTTTTTTGCACTATCATCGATCGTTCTAAGCTACTGGAAAGTTTTTATAGCTACGTTCCTTAGCGTGCCCTTAGATGTCAAATCAATTTTGATTAAAGTTATTTTATTTTCGTCAGCTGTTTGTCTACATAACAAACACTTTTGGCCTACATTGTTTTGTCGTTTCTAATAAGCGGCACATGGATTTTGGTTCGTTTTAATCACTTTAGTTACTTTCCAAAGACAGTAATCAATGTGATGGTTTTGTCTTTATGTTTTTTGAATAGAAAATTAAGACTTTTTGTTGCTGCTAGGTGTAGCTTCCGCTTTCGTGTACCTAATTACATGACTTCAAGATGATAATTTAGATTCCTTGAAAGGTTTTGGAAATCTCTATTTGACATTCCTTAAATCTTTATTTTATTTCTTTACTTTTTAAACTTTTGCTCGAGGTATCCTTTCCCTATCATTTTATTATTTATACCCATTGCCAGGTAAGAAATTAGCCGCCTTTTGCATGAGGAACATATGCTATCTGATTTTCACGGCTCCATATTATTTATATGTTAAAGTTATAAATTACCAAATTCAATTTTAAATTTGACTGGAAAATTAAAATAGCATTTCAACGAACGGCCGATAATATTTGAAAATGTTCATCATTTACTCCATTTATTTGCCCTTACTATATATTATAAACACCAAAGAAGTGATTTTTTTCATTTTAATTTTAATAAGCCGTTAATTTATTTTTTAATTGATAAAATTAAATCATTTAGTTCATTTATAAAAACAACAGATGTGTAAATTAATTAATTATATGGCTAGTCCTCTACATAAATACCACACACTATATATACATTTATATACTGTATTGATGTGATTGATCATCATAAAAATGCGATCAACAAGCAAAATATTTCTCCTTGAACTCATCTTATTTAATTTGGTCTTATAAGCAAAGTATTGTTTATATCCAAATTATTTTTATTACTATTATTGTTATTATTAATTATAAATTTATGGAAAACATCTAAATAAAAAAAATGTTAATGAATTATAAATTGATTGATCGCGCAACAGTGAGAAACAATATTCTTCATTTCATTTTAATAATAAAATGTTGAAATTGTGAATTGTGAACACAAACAACAATGCTAATTTAAACGAATCGTGCATAAAGTGTGTTCCATTTATTTCAATAAATTGTACTTTCATTAAATTTTTTGTTGTATAAAACTATTAATGAAAAATAATTATACAATATACGAATATATATGCTCGAATAAAATAAAATAAAATTCGACTCTCGAATCACCGAAATGTTTTAGGATGCAATTACAAATGACATAGAATTACTGGTATTATATATAACAATTTTGCAAACAACCATAACATTTTGCAATAAATTATTAAAATAAGCGTACATACATGAATTTTATTTGTAGGACTGTCAGTTATTAATTTCATTTTTTTTAAATTGATACAAAACAAAAGATGGTCAGTCTTCAATCAATGTTGTGTGCTAATTTAAAAAAAATTCCATTTAGTCCATATATTTTCAAAAACAGATGCATATAGTGTTGTATATATTTGGCCTTTGATTTACAGCAAAATATTATTATGTGTATCAGTTCTGCATTTTAAAAATGTAAATTAGTTCAAAGAAAATTTGTTTATTGATGTGATCTGTTGAATTTACAGACATATGAATGATATATGAGCGCATTAATATTATTATTTTTTTTGCAAAAACCGGAAGGCATAAATTAATTTTATGCATAAGAATTTCAGGCTTTAAACAATTGTTGGTACAGTGTTTTAAAATTGATTTGGTGACTTCAAGGGTCATTCAAACAATAGCTCTTCAATATAAAACTAAGTTGAACAATCTTACTCAACAGCAAACAAATCTAACTAATAACAGCAGTAGGTACTGATTTTTTCAATAAGGATATAGCAAGTGAAAAATAGGCGCGAAATAACGAAGATAAAGTTCAAACGGTTTGCGGAATACCTCGAAGGAACTTTCAACAATCAACATTCAACATTCGCCTGGTCGACATGACAACAATAAGGGTAGCATCGAATGCCATGTATAAAGAAGAACTAAAAAGAGGAAAAACTCATCTGGAAAAAACATCTAAAAGTGACTATTACTGAAACTACTTGAGCATGGAAGATAAGCAAGTCTTCATAGATATAAAAACAGAATTGTCGCCCGCAAATATTAGGCAGGCAACACCAACCATAAGTAATGGAAAAACTCAGTGTAATGAAAATCAACAGCAAGAATATTTGGGAGAAAATACTCCCTTAAAAAGGTAATACAGAACAACCATAATGGGCAACACCACACCTAAGAACATAATTGCATCATAAAGGTTTAAAGGATTTCAAAGACAGAACTGAAAGCGATAAAGGTAATCGAGTCCTGGTAAAAAGCGGATAGCGGCTCTTTATGCCAACGTTTGGAGAATATTCAAACAGCACATAATATTCGAGAAATTTAAAACAGAATTGAGCCAATGAGAAAGATTACTTTAAATTAACATCATTCCAAAAATATTGCGGCCGTGATGCAAAATGTGTTAAACATGTTGGTAAGCATCTCACAAACGTGAGCACATTAGTAAGGAATACTGAACCAACACTCACAAATGGTTAGAACAAAATCTTATACATTACAGTGGAAGTTAGGTAGTAAAGACAAAAAAATAATTATGCATGAAACGCTGAGTAAAATATAAGAAACTCTGTTGCAACCTATCAAAGAAAAATCAGAGATTATATAGGGTTGTCGAACATAAAAAAATAACCCGCAGGAAAATAAAAAATTATTTTGCAAAGGCACTATGTTTGTTTTCTAGAAAAGTCCTAAAAATCTCAAATAAAAAATTGTTGAGCAGTCTGAAATCAATAAACATTTTTTTTGTCAGTTGAAAACTCTAGCATCAGGGTTTTCTAAAGTGACTAAAAATAAAAAATATACTAACTCTTAGACTATCACATTCCTGAGCTAGAAGGTTTTGAAAGCATACAAAAAAATTTGAACTAAAACTGACTCCATGCAAGTGTCAACAATCAGTATTGAACCTTTTTTTTCCCTGCCCAAAACGGCTAGCACTGCGACCTGAAAGATCTTTTGTGCTATTGCGATTTGTTAGTCCAGGAGCTTCTCCACCTTCCTAATAAAGGCGAGAATGCTGCCTGTAGAGGACAATCTACATTTCTCCAGTGTCAAATACCTCTCTTCAAAATGAAGCCACCTCAGTGTGCATAGAGTAATACACTCACACTCAGTATGTATTCTGCAGTTTATATCTCTTCCAAATAGAGTCGGCACTCCGTGTCTGTGGACAGGCTCATTTTGTTCAAATGATATCTCAGGTTGCAATGACCTGAAAGAAAACTCACTAGCTTCCTAATATTTCCTTTACATAAACTGACCGCCAAGTCTTTATGATGAAATGGTCTGATCAAAGATTTGGCCTGTCTAAGGCCGGGAATACAGTTCCAATAAGTCAAGCACAGCATTTTTACCCACTTACTAATTGTGTAGGCTACTGAGGCCCACGGGATGCCACAAAACGGTTTAGGGCCAATTAGTGTAGCTATAGCTCGTCGGCTATCTCATTTCCAGTGATACCCCTATGACCAGGTATCCACCAAAACCTAACTTTGTTATGACAAGAGAGACATTTTAGCAGTGTATAACAGCTTTTAACCGACCTAGAATCTAGGCAGTTGGGAGCCAGTAATTTAAATGTTGCTTGGCTGCAAGAGAAAATGTGGATGGAGGCGCCTTTAAAACCTTTAGTCATAATAGTTGAGACGCAGGTTTCGATGGCGTGAATTTCGGCTAGAAAAACAATGGGATAAGTTCCCAGGGATTTCGATATTTTGTAGTTGGGCCCAAAGGCACCAATGCCTTCTCCACTATCCATTTTTGATCCATCCGTGAACCAGACTAGGCTGCTATATTCTATAAGAGGTTCACCAGTATCCCAGATTGTTCTATCAAGGACTGTTACCCCGAAATTCTTGCCAAAGCAGAGTTCTTTGGGCATCACGTCCTGGACTCTAAAGAACATATCCAAGTCTGAAAGTTCATTCAAAATGTCCAGATGACCCATATGCTTATCATGATTATGCTGCCGTAGGACAGGTGCTCACAGCGCCTGTGATTCCGAGACATGCTTGACTCTGCAATGAGTTAAACTTGTTCAAAATAACTTTTTGCTATACCTTAGGCCACCAAACTTAGGCCCCATACGTTACAATTGGCCTCACTATCATGATGTACATCCAGTAAATCATTTTTGAGCTGATGCCTCAAGTCCTGCTGAACATACGCTTACAGACCCACGTGGCTCTGACTATTTAACCTCAGAACCAAAAGTAACTCATCTAAATTATACTGTTCATCATGGTATAACTTGAAAAGTATAGAATACGAACAACTTTTCCTCACTTTGAAGCGACGGTTCATTATTGGCGGTGACTTGAACGGAAAAACCATTTTTTGGGGATCCAGAATGTCAACACAATAAATAGTGCTGTTCGAGGCTACTAAAAAATTAAAATGCAACTTTTAATCTGGCCAATAGATTTAAAGAAAACTCTTGAACAAAATAATTATCTGCTAACATTCTATAACATTGAGCGAAAAAAAATAACGGCAACACTTTACAACAAGAATACTAACTGGAGCATTTTTCGTGAGCAAATCAAAGAAAACATTAATCTTCAAGGGCCAATAAGAAAGTCTGTGCACGACGAAGAGGAAGTTGAAAGGGGTAATAGTTATCCACTTGACATTAAGAAACGTAAAATACGTAAGTCCCAGCAAATAAAATTTTCGTTTGGTTAAACTTGAAAAGTTTCGTTAAGTAAATTAAACGGTAATTTGTTAAAAAACAGATTAGAATTACTTAAAATCCAATAACTGTTGGATAAAGTGTTTAATCGACATTGATAATTTCGATTAATTAGTTTCGTTAAGTTGTTACGATTTTAGATAATTTTGGTTTGAATAACACAAATAGAAAACATATTACAATCTAAACTTAAACTGTGAAAACTTAAACTCGCTAGACTTGTTAACCAAATTACTAGCAATCTATTGAGTTAAAAAGAAAAATATTTGATATTTTCACGGTTTCCGAATAATTTAAAACATACTCAATATTTATTCTCTAATACTACTGATAGCTTTTATGATTTTTTAATTGTTAAGTACAATATGCCTGGAACCTTCGAAATTTAAGATGAAAACCTATCAAGTAAATAAACCATTTCAGTTTAAATGTCCTAAATTGTTCGTTAAGTTACTTAAATCATTGTATCACGCTATAATTTAATATAAAAAATGTTTCGTTAAGTTTTTCAATGTTTAAGAAACTTTACCAGCACCAATAGCATTTGGTGTGACCTTCCACACCTTTAGCTAAATCGTTAATTTACTTTCAAAAACTTGTAAGATGCACTTTTATAATAGGTTTCGTTAAATACTCGTTATGTAATTTAAGTAAAATTTAATAATTTTTTTTGTTAGTTTTTGAATAACGTTATAATTAAAATTAAAAAATTAATTATGGTTCGTTAAGAGTTTTCGTGAAAAGTTTCGTCAAGATAACTTAACGAGCAAGTGTTTTTGGAAGTAGACAAATTGCATGGTTTAAATAAATTACTAATAATACAAACAACCTTTTCGTTAACTATTGTTTAAATTGCTAATTTTCTTTAAGTTATTTTCGTTAAGTCTGTCTTTAAATCGTTTTTGGCTTTTTGTTAATAACAACTGTTAATTCCTCTTAAATTAGACCTCCCGAGTAATATAAGTTTGAACAGAAAATCTATTAAATAATTGGCAACGTCTTAAACTAAATTACTTGAAGTTTAAAATTGTTTCGATCAATATTTTAATTTACACTTTAAAAATTTCAAATGTTTCGTTAAATACTCGTTAATTTCTTTGTGTAAAATAGTTAAAAACAAATTATTTGAAACTTTTTATATGGTCAAAATATTTCGTTGGATCGTTAAACTGAAAAAGTTTCGTTAAGTTACTAACGAAACTTTTTCGGAAACTAAAACAGAATAAAATTTTTAAGACTATTATAATTATTAAATTAAGTATAAGGAATAAATTGATAATTTTCGTTAAGATATTGATGCGTTACATAGATGGGTTTTAACCGTTAATTTTGAAATTTTCTTATGTTATGTAGTTATTATATATTATTAATACACACAAGTATAAAAACAAACTATATTTTTGAGCATTAGACAATGTTGAGTTTGAGCAAACGTATTTTTAGAGAAATCTGATTTGGGGAAACGACTTTTGGGAAAGTGTTATTTGCGACAGTTTATTTATATATTTTGTAAACAAGAATTTTGGGTAAACGTATCTCTTCTCCAAAAAACTCATCCCAATTGAGTCGTCGCGGCCAGCGTCTCAACTTTCCTTTATAATTTCATTCGAAATGAACTGGGTTTATTATTTTCGATCCAACTATGAACTATACCGATGCCACAAGTTTTTTAGTTGCTTAGTAGATGATAGAAATCGGGAAATCACTAGGCTCAATATATGTGCCAACTTTTTAAAAACGGGTTATTCAATGTCCTCGAGCTTATCAAAATTATTATGTTTTAAATGCAATACGAAACATCATACACTCTTGCATGTAAATATTGCTCACAATTTCCAATTATCCGAAACCATCGATTGGTCAAGTTTAACTATTAATGCCAATGGTTAGGTTTATTTAGCATCGGCTGTAGTCAAGGTGATCAAGAAAGATGAAACAACAATACTCGATTATACGCAACATCACAGTTGAATTTTATAACCAGATGATTTGGCGCACAATTAGACTACATATACGAAAGAAATGAAACATCCATCTGCGGTATCGGAAGTTTACAGTAACATGTCGGTTACAATCATTTGTGACAGTTCAATCCTGCTACAATTCATTTACAACCAAATTAAAAGCTGCGAAGAGTAATAATTCTTGACGATAAAGATGTCATCAAAACCTTTGACTTATTTTGGCAATCTCACTCTGAATCTTTTTGTTTCTGCGTAAAGGTTATAGAGAATAATAACGGTATAACAAAACGAACAGTGTTACCAGGCAATGCAATGTTTGTCGCTTGGACTAACCGGAACGATTATAATTCTTGCAAAAGTACTCATACAGCAATTGTGGCTACTAAACAAAATTCTGATGCTGCGTAGCCACAAAATGGCAAAACTTTCGAACCAAAATAAAGTGTCTGCCAATCCCTTAACATACCCCTGAACATGTTCTAATCTCATCGTACGAAAATTGGGAAGAACTTGAAAAAGACTTGAATCAACAATTTTCAAATATTAGAGCACTAGAAAATATTCAAGTTGAGTTGGTGTAAAAAATGTTGGTATTAGAATTGAAAATCTTCTTGCGGATTTAAATAAATCATGTGCATCTACTACTTCCGATAAAGGGTGCTTTTTCTAAAGCTTTAGAAGAAGAAAATTTAATTCATCCACATAAAGCTAAAACTAGTACTACATTTCAAAATCTAATAACTCATCAATCTATAAAATGTAAAATTTGTTTTAAAACTGGCCATACTGCATCTAAATGCTTTAATCGTAACTCTAATATTCAACAATTCCATAACCTTTTCGCAATAACCCATCAACTTTTAATTCAAGTTACGGTACCAATCGACAAACTCCTACACGATCGTTCACACAAAGTCAAAACCAAATAGGTACAACAAAAATTAACCAAATCTTTTATCCGTGTGCTTATTGTAAAAGGTTTGGGCATCACTTACGAGTTTGCAGATCTCGTGAAAAATCGAATCAGAGAAAATTCAAAACTGATGAATTCATCCATCAACTTCACAATCACAATCTACTTCGGAAAACTTAAACGAACTTGACCGGAAAAACCAGGATATAGCGATAATTGTTCAAAATATTTAAACCTGCAATCAGTTTATCCTGACCATCTCTGTTGTACTAGTAATACTACGTTATTATCGGACTCTTCCATTACCACTAAATTTCTATAACGACAATCTTAAATTTGTAAAAGTCAATTTAGATATTTTAAATGTACCACAATTTTTTTTTAGTCGATACTGGAGCGGACATTAGTGTTATAAAGAAGAACTTAATCAAATCTGAAACCTTATGTTATATCCTAATTTAAAATTAAAAATTAACGGTGTTACTGTGGAATTGCTCGATACTTTAGCAGTTTGTACTTCAAAAATTAACATTACAATTGCTCAAACAATTTTACAAAACTTCCACATAGTGCCATATGATTTTCCTATAAATTGTGCAGGAATCATTGGAAATGATTTTCTTCGATCTAATAAGTGTAAAATTGAATATTCCCGAAACATAATCCAATTACTCAAAAAAGGCGGAAATCAATTCCAAAGTAGAGAAAATGATTGAAGATGGTATTATTGAACATAGTAATAGTCCGTTCAATTCCCCTTTATTGGTGGTTCCAAAAAAATCATCAGGCGAATCAAACCGTTGGCGCATCGTTGTTGATTTTCGTCGTTTAAATGATTTAACCTTAACTGATATCTTTCCATTACCAAATATTACGGAAATATTGGAACAGTTGTCAGACGCAGTTTATTTTACGACATTAGATCTCGCGGATGGTTATCATCAAATCCCTCTGTGTGAGAAAGATAAACATAAAACCGGGTTTAGTACACAAACGGGACACTACCAGTTTAATCGTATGCCTTTTGGTCTTAAAAGTGCACCCGCGACATTTCAGCGAACCATGAACACGGTCCTTTCTGGTTTGAATGGTTTCAAATGTTTTGTTTATTTGGACGATGTTGTGGTGTATGGTTATAATCTTCCGGACCACAATAAAAAACTCACCGACGTATTTCAAACATTTCGTAATTTTAATTTTAAATTACAGCCTAAAAAATGTCATTTGATCCGTAAAGAGATATGTTATTTGGGTCATAATATAACAAACAACGGAATAAAACCTCATCCATCGAAAGTCGACGCAATTAAAAAAGTTCCTAAATCCAAAAAATACTAAGGATATAAAATCTTTCCTGGGATTAGCCGGATATTATAGGCGATTTATTAACAAATTCGCGGAAATAGCTTAACCAATGAATGCATTATTAAATAAAAATGTACGATTCAATTGGAATGCTTTTTGTGACGAAAGTTTTCATAAACTTAAAGAGATGTTAATAAACTCACCAATCCTGCCATACCCTAATTTTCAGAAACCATTTTTTGTTACTACGGATACTAGCGACGTTGCAGTTCGAACAATTCTTTCACAAAAAATCGATGAAGACGATTTACCTATGGCTTACGCAAGTCGGATTCTTAACCAAGCCGAAAAAAGTTATTCTACTGTGGAGAAAGAGTTGCTCTCAATTGTTTTCGCTTTGAAAGGTTTCCGTCCTTATTTGTATGGTGTTAAATTTACGGTCATCACTGACCACAAACCCCTAATATGGCTTTACAAATCAAAAAATGTCTCTTCTCGTTTAATGCGTTGGAGAATCGAACTAGACGAGTTTGATTTTAATAATTTTTATAAACCTGGTAAATACAACTTTAATGCGGATGCTATTTTCCACGAATGTCAACCTTAATTAAAAAATTTATACAAAAATGTGAATTATGTCGAAAGAATAAAGTTTCAATGATCAATAAACTCCCAATGGTTTTAACCACCACATCAAAAACTCCTTTTGAAAAAATATTTTTAGATATTGCAGGTTCGATAGGTATTGCTATACCTATTCGATAGGTATAGCAATACCTATCGAAAATAAACTATCGGAGACTATTGCCAAAGCTTTCGTCGATAACTTTATTTGCAAATTTGGAGCACCATAACGCATTTTGACTGATCAAGGCAGCAATTTTGTAAGTGAATTTTTTTGACAACATTTGTAAAATATTGAAGATTAAAAAATTACAATCAACTGCCTATCATCCGCATACTAACGGAGCTCTAGAGAGGTCCCACAGAACGCTCGTCGAATATATACGAAATTTTACCGATAATGATCGTAACGAATGGAACAACAGGTTGCCTTTTGCCATGTTTACCTATAACTCAACCCCACATTCATCGTCAAATTTAATGCAATTTGAAATCATCCATGGATTAAAAACCAAATTACTTAAAAATAATAATAGAATCTTTTATAACCCTGGCGATTACTTGCAAAATCTACGCCTTAATTGGCAACAAAGTAAATTCTAAAGTTTATTACGACAAATCAAGTAATAATGTAGAATTTAAGGTTGGAGACGAAGTGCTTTTAAAAAATGAAAAAACGAAGGGTAAATTTGATCATATATGGACGGGACCCTTTGAAGTAACAGATATTCTCAGTAGTGTTAAAACTTTTATTCATATAGGCAGAAAAATAAAGCTGGTTCATAATCCCCTGTTAATATACTGTTAATTAACAATACATCTACACACCAAGATGTTATAAAAAGAATTTAATTTAAAATGTTCAGTAGAGTACAGGACGCACAGCATAAAAAATAATAAATAGTGTTTTATTTCATCAACATTATCATCTGTACAATTATTGTGGACGAAGCATACGACACAAGTCACCTACAAATCAATGGTGACAATAAATGGCATGAAACTCACTCACTGCGAAAATCATAATACCAAAACTCGAATAAGGTGATGTAGTTACTAGTTTTTTTTAAATTTGTGAATTCTGAAATTTTTGAATTTATAATCGAACTTAATTTTAAACTTATCAGGGGATAAAGGATAGAACAATCTAAAAAATAAATTAAAAAATTCTTTAGAAGTACATCGATGCCATCCATCTCTTGCACAGTACGAATATTATGAAAAAAATTAAAAAAAGTCAACTTTAGTATAGGATACTCTTTTGAGCTAGAGTATCCTATACTAAACTTGACTTTCGATTATGAATTACCAAAAAAGTAATCGTTTCGATATTGTTAACCACTAAAGTTGGACCAATTAGGCAATGAACGCCCACTGACAACGGCTGGTTATATGCCAAGACGATATACAAAAGATCAAATCAATTACATATATCTTTCTTGTAGCCAAACGTGACCTTAACGTTTGAACATTCGATTTAATTTCAAGTACTTGACTATTTGTGTTTACTTAATGTTTTTTTTTTGTTGAGTGCTCACCACATTTTATAGAACAAGACTAACCTTGTATTTAAGACATAAAATCATTTAAAGTTCATAATTAAATCGAACAAAAAAAAAAAACACTTTCACAAAATATCAAATTAAGTTCGGCTACATAATCTAGAAAAAAATATGATCAACATTTGATTGCGCTGTTTAGTTTTAATTACACTCAGAAATCGTGTAGACATCACTTGTTTGTACATTTTGTATGCCGGAGATACGTGCAGATTCTGTGGTATGCGGATTAAATTTTGGACAAAGTCATTGTCTTCTTTACTTGTTTGTCGCACGTTGTGAATCATTCGAATAATCAAAACGATCGAATACATATAATTTCTAACAATAGAGCGTGCAAGCGAACGAACAAAAATGTAATTTTAAATTCTAAATTTAATTTCGAATGTATTTTTTTTTTAAAGACTTTAAATAGAATATTTGCTTAGCGTAGTGTGGTCATTCGATGGCGCCAATCATTTTATTTGTACAAATAATTTATAAAAATCAATCTGCCTACAGAAGTTGTTAGCCCATAACATCAAGTACACTTTGTATTCGTATAGTAATGTGTAGTGTTTATTTTGACATATACACGATATGAATCATGATATAGTTGATATGTTATTTTCTTTAATTGGTATATTGTTTATGGACGACCTAGTTTTTAAGTTACGAGGACTGAATTATTCAGAGACTGATATACGACATAAAATTATCTGCACATTATGTAACGTGGGTGAAGAAATAAATTGTTAATCAGCATTTGATCCCGCAATTCATTTAAAAATGGAAAAATCCGTAAGAAAATTATATTATGCTGAACCAACGACTGAACAAAATGAACTGGTTTTAACTTGAGATGATGGATGGAACTTTCAACATAATTATATTCATCATGCTACCACTTTTTCTGCAATTATATACTCAAAGCAACAATTTTCATCGAAGCAACCTTTGAAATTTTTCGACTCGGCCAAATTATTTGGCGAAGGGTTTCAAAGCTGCATTTTAGATATGAAAGGTCCGTTAATGTTGGTAAAGACAACCGTAAACCAAGATCCCAGTTCAACTATATTGCAGAAGTCGTTTTACCAGTGGCACCGGCGTCTTTAAGTGGTGGTGAACAAACACATGCTGGTGTATATAATATTTTGTAAAATGTGCTTGCAAGAATTTTTAACATTTGGGCTAGCACGATTTTAATTTGCATAATTTTTTGATGAAGGAAACATGATCGTTAAATAAAAGTTCGTGAGCTTGCTGATATGTTAAAAAATGTCACCAAATTTTGTTGAACGCATTTAACACGATGAATTGATCATGAACACGCTATTTGCAAGATGGTTGCTGCGTTTGTTAACATTGCTACAGCAGATAATTCTATGAACACTTTGGAGAAGCTTTTGGTGATACATCAGCGCATACTAAATGATTTTTTTTGCGTTGATCAAAACAATGGAAAAAAAACCAAAGTGGAAGTGTATTAAAGATGATGGAACCCGTAACATCATTGTCATCTTGCTTCCAAATCTAAAAAATGGCTTACTCGAAAGTAATTCACATCAAACGAAATTGTTATCGCTGAAACTGAAATATTTGCCAAACAAATTATTTTTTGATATAAAAACAGGAAACTTATCCTCGTATCATGAATGCACTTTAGCACTTAGCAAACCATGTTGGAAGTATCTTCCTCTACTTTTTCATAGTTTAAAAGGTCCAAAAAGGGATTGATGGAAACAAGCCTAATTGTGATTGTCGATTCACACAGGCTTCATTAAGTAAAATGAAATGTAGAAACTGAAAAGGCTACACCGAGTAGCCACCGAGCTATAATGGCGGTTAATATAAAATTTTTTCGAAAATTTTCGACGGGAAACTCTTTCACAATTAATGATTGATTTACATTTCAACATTTGGTTGATTTACATTTCTGTAGTTGATTTACAAATACAGGTTAGCGCAATAGGAACAATTTCTTCTCGAAGCTCATTTAGCTCATATTCTAAAAACAATTTTACCTAAAGTAAATAAATTATTTCAAAAGCTTTTGGTTTATCAAAAATGTAAGAAAGAGTTAACTTTACTTATTAATCGATCACAGGTTATAGCAAAATAAACTGTGGCCTTGAAATTTTAGTTAAAATTAGTATTTTTTTTAACCTGAAACAATCCAAATTCAGACAATCTATAGCCTTGCATAGTTGGAAAAATCTGAGTTAACATTTTTGATTTCATTTTGATGTAAAATGAGTGGAATTCCGTTCATAACGTGTTTGGAGTGGATTTTTGTATTTTTAGGATGGTATAAAAAGTTTTTAAAAAAATATTGATTTTCCGAAAATAAAAATCCGAATTTTGTCAGTCTATAGCAGTCTATATATATATATATATATATATATATATATATATATATATATATATATATATATATATATATAAATATATATATATATATATATATATATATATATATATATATATATTAAAAAATCTGAATTAATATTTTCGATTTTATTTTAAAATAAATTGAGTGGAATTCTGTTAATAAGCTTAGAGTGAATATTTTAGGATAGTCTAGAAAGTTCTTGATTTCGATTTAAAAAATCTAAATAGCAAACAGTCTGTAGTCTTGTCTATTTGGAAAAATCTGAGTTACAATTTTCGATTTTATTTTGAAGTAAAATGAGTGGAATTTTGTTCATAATGATTTTAGAGTGGATTTTTAGGATAGTTCTAGAAAGGTGTAGAAAGTTTTAGATTTCGAAAATAAAAAATCCAAATTACGGCAGCGTATTGCCATATTGGGAAAATCTGAGTTAATATTATCATTTTTATTTTGATGTAAAATGAGTGAAATTCCGTTCATAATGAGCTTAAGGTGCATTTTTAAGATGGTCTAGAAAGGTTTAGATAGCCGAAATTACGTTTAAAAAAATATTGAATTTTTAAAATTAAAAATGAGTGGAATTCCGTTCATAATGAGCTTATAGTGGATTTTTAGAATAGTCTAGAAAGTTCTAAATAACCGAAATTACTTTTAAAAAATTTTCAAAAGTAAAAATTTTAAATTTTGAGTTATGTAGGCCTTGTATATTTGGGAAAATCTGAGTTACAATTTTCGATTTTATTTTGATGAAAAATGAGTGGACTGCGTATTTCAATTATTAAGCAGGCCTTGCATATTTGGGAAAATCTGAGTTACCATTTTCGATTTTATTTTGATGAAAAATGAGTGGAATTTCGTTCATAACGACTTTGGAGTGGATTTTTAGTATAGTCTAGAAAGTTCTAGATTTTTAAAATAAAAAATCCAAATTACGACAATCTACAGTCTTGTATATTTGGGAAAATCTAAGCTAAATTTTTTTGTTTTACTTTGATGCAAAATGAGTGGAATTCCGCCCATAATGAGTTACTAGTGAATTTTTGGATTTTTAGAATAGTCTAGAAAGTTTTATATAACCGAAATTACTTTAAAAATCTTGATTTTTCAAAAGTAAAAAATCCAAATTTTGACAGTCTATATGTGCCTTGTATATTTGGGAAAATCTGCGTTAAAATTTTCGATTTTATTTTAATGAAAAATGAGTAGAATTCCGTTTATAATGAGCTGAGAGTGGATTTTTGGACATTTAGGATGGTCTAGAAAGGTTTAGATAACCGTAATTACGTTTAAAAAACCTTGATTTTTTGAAAATTAAAAATCCAAATTCGGACAGCCTTGCATATTTGGGAAAATCTGAGTTAAACTTTTCGTATTTAGTTTGAAGTAAAATTTCGATCATAATGAGCTAAGAGTTTTTTAGGATAGTCTAGATAGTTCTAAATTTCGAAAATAAAAAATCCAAATTACGACAGTCTATATAGTCTTGTATATTTGGGAAAATCTGGGTTAAAACTTTCGATTTTATTTTGAACTAAAATGAGTGAAATTCTGTTCATAATGATTTTAGAGTGGAGTTTTAAGATAGTTCTAGAAAGGTCTAGAAAGTTCTAGATTTCGAAAATAAAAATTCAAATTACAAGTCTGTAGTCTTGTCTATTTGGAAAAATCTGAGTTACAATTTTCGATCTTATTTTGAAGTAAAATGAGTGGAATTCCCTTCAAAATGAGCTTTGAGTGGATTTTTAGGATAGTCTAGAAAGTTTTAGATTTTGAAAATAAAAAATCCAAATTACGACAGTTTAGTGTTGTATATTTATGAAAATCTGAGTTAAAATTTTCGATTTTATTTTGAACTAAAATGAGTGGAATTCTGTTCATAATGAGGTTTGAGTGGATTTTTAAAGAGTTGTATTTCAAGCAAAGTTTCAATTAGTTTAGCAGGTAGCAAAAAACTACAAGATACATATACGATTGTGGACTCACTAAGTATGATGATGCAAATTGGTGCAGTGACAACACTTTTTTTGCACATGATACCTTATAGATACTGGGAGCATTGCCAGGCGCAATGGAATTGGTCGTAAACGAACAGCAACACGAAAATAAATTATTTGTTTGTAAAAAATGGGCTCTTTTGCTGAAAATATCCAGTGAAAGGGTGCCAAACATTCCGAAAAATGCGCTTGGATTGAATTTTGAGAAGTTTTAAAAGGCATAAATTTGTTTGCACACAACTGGTATGTCATTGGCCGCATATTGCCTTTAAAATAACCGAGTTTATTTGCCTGAAAGGTCATTCAAATATTTACACTTCTAAATGGACATTAATTTTAAAATAATTCAAAATTCAAAAATGAACATCCGATGTAACATAACTATAAGTAGATGATGATTTGTGAACGAATTGTGGTTTACTAATTATATTCCTCACTTCACTCTACATTTACCACAATGATATAAAATTACAGTCTGCTGAAGACCAACACTCATCTGAATTAATAATTAGATTACACCTGTATAGGCTTCAAAGAGCAACCAAACAGTAATCGTATACCTACTTTAAATACTAATCTAACACAAACTTTACATTTAAAAAATGTATATCTGTTTATCTAACACTATAAATTGTACATATAATATAACAAAATAAAAAAGCACAAAATTATGATCGTTATGCTCTAAATTTCATCAAATTTTATGGTTCAATCATTTTCAAATAGCAGTTATGGTTAGTTATGTAGACATGGTATTAGAAAATTTTCACTTTTCATTTTATACCGATCAAAGTATATTTATAAAAAGGTACCATTATAGCTACATCACATTTCAACAAAAATATGTTAGCTTGGTGACTTGGTCTGTCAATTAACCAATCAATATACATGGCCGGAATTATTTAATTAATCGAAAACACGTAATCTAACAACATAAATTGAATAACAACAAAACTGAAATTATAAAATATGTATATATATGATTTATAAAATAGAAAAACATGAAACAACATATACAACGGTGTGGTGTAAGGTACTGTATATACATCGAGTCTAATCAGGAACCACGCATCGTTGAATCCAATTTTGTAATTTTTCGTTAATAATAAAATCTAGTATCGCATCTATGGATTTATCTTTATACATAGATTACATGATTTAATAACTATGTATAATGACGTAGATTGTACCAAACATATAGTTATGTTTCTATCATGAACATATCATCATCAAGAATTGTTTATAATAGAAAGTTAATAATTATTGATAAAATCTTTATGATTTGAGAGAAATTTGTGTACGACGGTGTTAGAGGTCAAAAGTAGTTTAAAATGTTTTTAATTTATACGACACACTAACCTTATGATTTGGGCAATTTCACTTGTTGTATTCAAACCTTTTTCTTATATGAATTAAGTTAAATTTTAAAACCTCGCAATACTGTATATCGTCAATTGCATTCAATTAATTTTATATTGCGACGAATAATAATTGAAATGTGTGACAAGCTGGAATTTGTTTTATAAATAAAATCTTATCGATGCACTTGAACTTAAAAATATATTTATGACAGTCGTAAATATTTTGTTTACGATCGATCTTTAATCTTTACGAAGCAAGATGTGTTATCATTTTGTATGTTTGTCGTCAGTTTGTCACCACATTATCGATAAAATAACACACTACACAAGTTATTACAATCAATTACGCTTAAACTATCATTGGAGTTTCTGTTTATTAAAATTTATCAGACATTTTATCAAAATTGGCAAAAAAAAATATTATTTTGTATGGGCCATTCTAATCGAATAAGGTCAAAAAGATAGTTCAACAAAGCATCGACTTCGAATATCAAGAGCTCGAAAATAAATTTTGCTACTGACCGATAAAATCTCACATCATGGATGGCCCGAGACTTTTCCTTAAAATTAGTAAATTTGACTTCGAGGCGGCTTACGAGGGTGTGTCTATGTACTAGGTGGATAGTTTCATGAGGGAAGAATGCCTAGCCACAATAAGAACATTCGTGATCGCAAAGCTATCAGTCGTTAGATCGTGTTGCGAATACAGACTTTTATTTTTACATAAGTTAGTCTGATTTTACCAGCTTGTAGCATTAAAATCACCAATCACTATTTTGATGTCGTTCTCTGGTATGGATCCCATCAGATCATCCAAATTGTTGTGAAATGAGTCTTTATTTTGCGAGTTGAATTCCAAAGATAAAGATTAAATGAGGTGTTTAAATGGTGCGAGGCAAGCCCGTCGATCTAATCTTTGATAAGTCGCCTCCTAAAATAAATTAAGGATACTGTGGTATTCCATCTTATGGCCGTTAATGCTGTTACTGATCTTGAGTAAATTACTCGAAAAATTAATAACTGGAAGGTTAATGAGCGTGTATCAAAAAAATTAGAGGTATAGTCAAAAGCCGTTTGGATTCAGGGAAAATAAGTTTACAGAGGATCCTGTAGTGAAAATAATCAACATAGTCAAAGAAACGAAACAAAAACTCGTAGTTAAAGCATTTTACGACGTCTTTAGCGCTTTCGACCATCTGTGGTATCCTATATATTATTATGAATGAGTTAAAGAAGTTAAGCTGCCCAGAAAACTTTTATTCAATCATTAACCACTCTTCCTCTGAAAGATTATTACCTGTAGTCACTAATTATGGCACAACTTAAATTAATGTGACCAAAGAGTGCCCACTAGGGACCATAATAAGTCTACAACTCTGGCACATTGTATTTAGTAAGAGTATATGAATTGCAATGTCTAAAAAGTAGCATTACGTCTGTTAAATGGTTTTTGCTGATAACTATTGACGAATTGTTGAGGAGGTCTTTTGGGCCAAAATTGAAGAGTTAAATGAGTGATAAATAAGATGTTCAAGTGATTTGTGATAGTAGTAAAAAGTGGTTTTTTCTCTGAAATACATACCGAAAGGAACATACGAACTTAAGCAAAGGATTTTCAAGACTTAATGCGAGGGCCCATTAAAAAAATATTTTCGAAACCATCATGAACCTAACGCTTGGTATGAAGCAGCATGAGGTTATGCTCTAATACAGCCTATAGAACTTCGATGGAAAACTTACTGTAACACAGTAAAATAATATTTACAAATTTTGTCTCTATCTCCTGAAGGGTCGGAGCAACAACGGGTGCGCAAAAGCTTTGATACATCTTTAGAAAATTGGTATTGAATATAAGCATTAAAAGGAGAGCAGACGGCATCATAAAATTTCTAACACTCATTTCAGCAGCTATCGAAACTTGCCAAAACGGTAGGCCAAAGCCTTTGGGAAACTTTAGAGAAAAAACTTTTGTTACGTGCATATTTTTTTAGCATCAGCTCATTTTGCAGAGTTTCTTCTTAGTCCTCTAAAAGGCGTTTACAAAATTTAACATTTAGTACAGAAGAAAATAGTGCAGAAATTGTGTTCTTAGAAGAAAATTTTAGCTTATAATTCGTAGCATTGTTTTTTAAATGCAGAGGCGATACTAGTTTGCTTGTTTGTGCTGGGCCTGCCTCCAGTGCTAGAAACAATGACCGATTCGAAATATGGTGAACATTGCTTAGTCAATTTATCTTAATCAAACTTTTGAAGGTAATATAAAGCAAATTCTTCAATTAATGTCAGCTGTATGTTTTACCGATGGGGCCGAAAGAATTTTTTTAAAATTTAGTCTGACCCATACGGAATTAAAGCTACTGTCTTACCAAGCTATGGCACCGCAAAAGTTTCTCGACGTTGAGCTTTCCTACTGATTTAAGATTTTATTCTGAAATCAGTGTAAACTCTCCAGGTTCCCATAAACTGCATGATTTAACGATGCTAATTATGTACCAGACCACCGGTTAATCATTGAGTTTGTGATGGATAATTTTGAAAATTTGCCTATGCACTGAAGAAAAGGAAAATGGCGAAGAAAAAATAAAGGTGATAAACAAAAGTGGTAAGACCTTCACTCATATATTAGAAAAGAATTATGAAATGAGGCATATCGTTAGCGGATGTCACCATTTTGTAAGGTTCGTAAAACTAGATTAAGTATAAATATAAAATGTCATCTTAGACAAAACAAATATTAGCTTAAGCCAATAGATGAAGTTTTTGCAAATCCTATTAAAGTGGCCTTCGAGCACCAAATCAAAGATTGCGAAGTTACGTTTGCAATGTTTCGCCTCATGAACCATTTGCCATTCTCCTTAATGGATTTTAATTGTCAAAAATATTTTGAGCGAAAAGGTAAGAAACCAAAAAAGTGCAATGATAATCGATTAGACTACCGGTGCCAGTGCTGCAAAAGCATTAGCCATAGTTGCACGAATCTATGACAAGAAAATGGGCCTAGTTGGGAAAAGATTCTTAGAGCTCAGTTAAAACTAACGAAAACTAATGCTACTTCGATTACATAAATCTCTTTTGGAACCGGTCAATGCTACAGGTATGGCTGGTAAAATAAGCAAGATTTTATTTACCGTTAAACATCTTCAATTTTTTTGCACATTCATCAACAAGATGCAGTGACGTTCGGGAGTTTCACGAATATTTCTTTGTTAAGCCCCATAAAATATACTTGGGCTTACTTAATCACGATAGCAGTTCTTGATAAAAGTGTTAAACCGAATACTGGAGCCATGGGACATCGTTAAATTTTAAGTCATTTTAAGCAATTTTTTAAAACCAAATCGTTTTATAACAGTGCAAACTATATTAATTTTTTTAATCTTAAATTTGTATGAGGTCTGCCATTACAACATCTAGGCCATCCAATTTTGTCAAAAACGATAAGTCCTTGAGGATTTACCATAAAAAAATGTATATTGAGCTAACCAAAGAAATCAAATCCCGCTTCGACTTTAACAATTTAACTTTTAAAGGTGTAGGCTTAATTAATATTCATTGCGGATTTGTGAATTTCAAAACCTTTTAGTCAATATACAGGACAAAGACGAAATATTAAACGAGATTGAAAGTGTCTTCCAATGGAACGCAGTTGGCCAATACAAATGTAGAAGAATTTTGATCGAAAGTTGGAGGTATACCAAATTCGTTGAGTGACCCTATTTTTAAAAATCTTTCTAATTTGATGGTTGATTTAATGAATCCTCATAGTTCTGCGGCAGCAGGAATGATTTTCTCGGACTTAAACAATACTAAACCCAAAAGGTTAAAAGCGACTTTTGATCGAACTTATAGTGGCTATGATATGATGGCGGCAGCTAAGAAGCTTTTATCTATTGAAGAAAAAAATCGATGAGCTCGAATTAGCAAGTGACGTGGAGTTGGATACCACAAAGTACAAACTACACATTTTGCCTTGGGTAACTTTATTATAAACCAAAACATTTCTCTAAGACTCACAATTTGCTGATTTTGAACCCAAGTAAAGCCAAAATTGTTAATCAGTTACGGCAACAAAATAACCGACTGCAACTTGAAGTACTCAAAATTATCGATATTTTACCTTACGAAAAGCCATATTACCACCTTTTTTGTAAAACTTTTAAACTATGATCTAAATAAAAGCCTTAGCATGTCATTTTCCCTAATACCAGATTCCCAATTTTACTTCAAAGTTCAAAGTCCTTCAAATTTCGAAATACCTCGAAAGCCCGTACCTCGTGTAATCGTATATTATCATTACAAATCAAGATCCTCCGTCAATCGGTAATAGTAACTGGTTCGAATGGTAACAAAATGTCTACGGTTGAATTTGATTTGTAAATGGATGATTTTGATTTGTAAATGGATGAATCTGATTTGTAAAAGGTTGCATTTGGAGTACAAATCCTATAAAACTTGTCAGATTGTACTAAATACCGTTGTAATGTACTATTGTACTTTTGAAAATCAATTGTACCGAAAAGAGTACAATGGTATCGTAATTCCATCACTAGTAACAATTAAAGACATTTTATTTTATGAGGGCGCATAGTCCGAAAACAACAGCCCATTGATACAAAAATTACGTGCTGAGTATGTCTTGATAGTCATACTCCACCAAAATGATAAGAAACCTTATACATTCTGATGCACTAATTGAAACACCTTGTTCGTATTTCAGTGAGCACCCTTTTTAAGATAAAATCAAAACTATTTCATATTTAAATATTTTAAAAACATGTTGACTTAGCGAATTAAATTGAAAAGCAAAAAAAAAAAATACAGTCAATTTACTATCCCACTAAAATTAATTTATGATCGTCTGACCCATACGGAATTGAGAAACAATCTTGGAGTGGAAAAAGGGGCTTAGTTGGTAGCTTTTTCTTGATGTAAAATATTTCAATAAATTGAAAGATTTTATTTAAAAAAAAAATTTATTTTTTTTTAATGAAAATGTAAATTATAAACGAATTGAGTCGTATTATAATTGGCCATTTGATTGCATGTGGTCTCTTCTGTCACATCTATGAAATTAAGTTGCTGATTGATTTGCATAATTTTGATTTCTTGGACAATTTTAAATCGAAGTTGCATCGAAGGCCAGTTCCAGGCAGATTCGCCATTTGGGTTTTATATCTCAGTTTACGACTGACATACGACACATTTCAAAGTATGCAAAATATTAAACAAAATAATTAAAATTTATAACTTCTATATGAAATAAATTGACTTCAGTAACGAAATTATAGGACAATCTAAATAAGAGTAAGACGTTTGGATTTTTCTTTCGAATTTCTAATTAGAAATTACTTATTGAAATTTTGAATTTGACAATTTTTAAACTGAAAATTAATAATTTGTGAATGCATTTGAAAGCTACAAAAAAAATCCAAAACTGTTCAAAATTTGATAAAGTTCAAAGTTTAAATGAAACCTAAAATTTATGAAAATTAAAATTTAAAAAATTTTTCCTGTTACAAAATCAAGTTAATAATTTCAAATTCGAACTTCAGACTCTATGAAATTTTAGCGTGAATATTTTAAATTGTTAGGTAATTTTATGTTAAAAATTAAATCAGAATATTGGGAGAGTGTTGTGTTTTGTCTATTTAACGGTTATTTTACTAAATTTTCGTGTCAAATAATTTTTTTTAAAATCTGTAATTCAAACACTTTTGAATTTTGTATTCCTTGTAGCACTCGGTTGTATTCGAAATAAATGTGTCTTTTGTGGTTTCACTATAAGTATGGCGAGCACTTAAATGTATAAAGCCATAAAAATTTACACCCAACCATAAGGTATCCACAAACTTAGCTTCTTTAAACGACTAAATTCGATTATAAATACGGCCGATACTGTCCAAATATCGGTACTGATTTTCTTACTGAATTCGGTCTACTTGTCGACTTACGTGGAAGACAAAACATCGACCCTCCAACACTCCCACACCAAAATATTTGTGGGTTGAGGAAGGATATGGGAAATTATTAAATGAATTTCCGTCACTTACAGAATCTCGAAACTACGTCCCAGTCAAGCATAACGTAGTTCATCATATTATTACAAAAGGTCAACTGCCGTATGAAAAACCACGTTGGCTGGATCTAACTAAACATAAAGCCTCGTATAACGAATTTTAGTATATGGTCGATTTAGACATATGCCAGCCTTCGTCTTCTTCGATTTCCTCTTCACTTTACATGATTTCAAAGAGAGATAACACATAGATCATTTTTTTTTATTTTCTTCTACATTGACGACATTTTATAAAACGTTTGCCGGAGCGCGTAGTAGCTATAACACAGTTCCATCAACCTACCTCCAAACAATCTATTCAGGAATTCGTCGTAATGATGAATTATTATCATTGCTTCATTTTTAACTCACGCGCAATTTGCATCTTTGTCAAAAAGGCCAATACAGAAAAATAATTTTACTTGGCCAGATGAATGTAAAGAAGCATTCATCACAGTTAAAAGCGTACACACTAATGCAACTATATTGGCCTTACACCGCAACTATATTGGCATTCTATTGGAATTACACCGCAGCAACAGTGCTTTAATAATTAAATAAAAGATAATTGGGAACAATTAGTGTTCTTTTTAAAGTAACCTACAATAAGTGAAGTCTAGTATTCCGCCTTCGACAGAGAACTGCTGGTTTTATACTTAGCCATTAAACAATTAAGATATTTCGTAGAAGGGAGGGTTTTCACAGTCTACATGCACAGACCATAAACCACTGATTCACGCGATACACTCAAAAACGGAAGGACGATGGTTCGAGACAGATTCGCAATATGAATGTTATATTCCAGTTTATGACTGACATACGACACATTTCATTCACTACATTTCGATTCACTACATGGCATTTCACATCAAGGAATTCGCGCATCGGGAAAACTTCTTGCTTTTTGTTATTTTTGGCCTAATTTGAATTTTGATGTGAAAAATTGGGTAACAACCTGTTTGTCATACCAGAAAGCAAAACTAATTCAACATAAGAAATCAAAGCATGTTAAATCCAGTCTTCCAGCAACACGCGGGGTCTAAGAGATCTTATAAATGCAGCCCAGCGAACTTTATAGCTATGGCCACAAAGGCTCCGACTACCTGGCGATATATTTTTACATTTTTTTGAGCATACAACTGCGTTGGCGAAAACATAAATATGTATTCACAGCCGAAGTAGAAAAAATGTTTAAAAATGGTAGAAAGTCTCCCCTGGAATCAACCACTACCTCCGAACTTGTCAGTCCAGTGGGATGACTTAAAAATGCCTCTTCCCTCGTTAGAGGAGATAACCATACTCAGATGGGTCCACTTTGAAACAACGTCCTCAATCAGTATTCATGGTTTCTGCGATGCCTCTGAAAAGGCGTATGTTGCAGTCATCTATGCTAGGGAATTCAGTCAAGATGGCAAAATCCAGGTGGCTCTACTTTCATCAAAGACTAAGGTAGCCCCAATCAAAACGATATTGGCATTACCACGACTTGAATTATGCGGAGCCATGTTACTCTCAACATTAATGGAAAAAGTAACTAATGAGTCACTGCAAGTGTCCAATATAGACATAAACTTCTAAACTAATTCCATGATTACGCTATCATGGATTCGGGGAAATCCTCACAATTACAAAACCTTCGTGGCAAATAGAATTTCAGAAATTCAAGGAAAATCCAGTCCAGTACAGTGGAGACATATAAGTTCCAAAGAAAACCCTGCTGATTGCGCTACTAGAGGAGTTCATCCAAACGAAATAAAGAAACATACATTATGGTGGACTGGACCAGCATGGCTGCAACTAGATAATAAAAACTGGCCACGATAACCGTTTATGGGTGAGAATATAATAGCACCAGAATTGAAACGGCTATTTTCAACTACAAGCTCCACATTAGTCAATCTCTTTCAACAGCTAATACAAAGGATATCTAAGGTGAACAGATTATTTCGCATCATATGCTATTGTCGGCGCTTCATCAAAAGATGTTTAAAAAAGAAACATTGCGATTATTCAGAAATTATTCCTTCAGGAAGAGAACTCAAGGAATCCCGTGATGAAATATGCAGAACAGTTCAACGTCAAGAGTAGGAGGTCGCATAGCCAGCAGCAATCTAGGTTTTGAAGCCAAATATCCAATACTGCTGCCATCATATAACGAAACTATTATTAATTGCAGATGCACATCTAAAAACACTACATGGGGGAACTCAATTATCTTTAGCCCACTTATGAACGGTTTATTGGTTTACAAATGCTAAACGAAGAGTTCGTTCGGAAATCATAGTATGTCATCGTTTACGGGCTACCACCATGACACAACTGATGGCAAATTTACCAAAAGAAAGGATAACTCCCTCACGTCCTTTCACGCATACTGGAGTGGATTTTGCAGGCCCTATTCAAGTGAGAGTCTCAAAAGGTAGAGGCACAAAAACATACAAGAGATATATAGCGGTATTTGTATGCTTTTTAACTAAAGCAATTCACTTAGAAATTGTAAGTGACCAAGACCTCAATTGCGTTTTTAGCAGCGTTCAAGTGGTTTATAGCACGCGGAGGACTTTGTAAAAATATCTACTTAGACAATGGAACAAACTTCGTCGGAACCCGATCCATACTAGAAAAAGAAAAACATGAAGCCATTAAACAAGCTAGTCTACAGCTTCAAGAAATGCTAGCTAGAGGCGGAACAACATTTCATACCGCCCTCAGCACCACATTTTGGAGGACTTTGGGACGCTGCATCAAATCAATGAAGCGCCATCTCAAGCTAATAGTTGGTGAGAGTAAACTTACATACGAGGAGTTGGCCACAGTGACATCTTAAATTGAGGCATGCCTAAATTCGAGACCTCTAACGACAGTATCTGCAGATCCACAGGTGATGATACTAACACCAGGTCACTTTTTAATTGGGGACTCGCTAGTTGCTCAGGCAGAGTCAAATATACTGAAAGAAAAAATTTCTCCTGTTCAGCGCTGGAGGTTAGTACAAAAACTTGTTCAACACTTTTGGAAGCGCTAGTCAACCGACTACTTAAATACCCTTCAAAGGCGAGAAAAATGGAACTTCTAACAACCCGAGGTGAACATAGATAATGTCGTCCTGATCAAAGAAGATGATATTCCACCTACAAGGTGGTCTTTTGGACGAATTGTAGAGCTTCATCCTGGTAACGATATAATTTAACGAGAGTTGCAACAAATAAAAACAGCAGTGGTGGTAAATTTAAGCGCCCTATTACAAAGGTTTGCCCACATGACACACCATTTTTGTCTAGCCCCTACCCAAGCTAAGCGGAAAGTAGCTAATAACAAAAAAAAAGTCTATACGTACTGTGAAACAACAAATAGTTTTTCATCGCTGAAGCAGCGACGGAACAATGGCAGAAAATAAAATAGTTTTTATTGCCAATGTCATATTTTCCAGACACCGTATCACTGAATAACTATAGCATGTGTACGACTAAATCTTCACAAAATGGTGGTACTTCTTACATTTGGCTTGCTGTACGAGCTAATTAAAATATATTACAGCCATTTAAGTGGTTACAGCCATTTAAAACTTGTTGTTAGAATCTGGGCTAGATGTCTTCCCCCACCGAACTTCCATTGCGGCGTTCAGCTCAAATGATTAGGAAAAAGAGCATGCATGAGAATAATGCATGATCTAAAATGGGTAGACTGTGAATTAAGTATTGTTGATTCAGCTCTTTTCCAAAAAGGTTATCATAAAAGTCTCATGGTCCTAAGTGCTGATTTTAATCTCAACTTCAGTATTCTATCAACTATCCAGCTAATAATTTGCCTAAAGAACTAGCTCATGTTAAAAATGAACACAGTACGAAATATGGCAATGACCCAAACTGGCACCGTTATTGACGCATTTGGGAAAACAAATTATAATACGCACCTGTAAAAATTTCGAAATCAATAAACTGTTTACAAAACAAATTGGTCCTATTTTTCGGCTATGCACAAACCATAACTCCAGTAATTCTGTAGTGGTGTGCAAGTCAATTTGGCAAAATGATTTTAGTTTTATAACTGAACAATATTTTGCTACCTTTTTTGGCTGCAACCCGTGAAGTTTTTGATCTGACAGTTATAGCTTCTACCCCTGCACAAATTTGTTGGTAAGCTAACGGTTTATAAGGTGTTGATTAGACAAATTGAAGACGAATATAACGGACGAAATACTTATCTTTGAGATCTTTTAAAAACCACAGTTTTTTTAAGTTGCAAAACTACACCGAAAACTTGAATGAGTTACCCTTCCAATTCAACTATGTAATAGTTACGTATTCCGAATTACATTCATTAGTGCGTGAGACTGAAAAATGTAAAATATATTTTTTTGAAATATCATCATAATCATCATATCGGTACTGTCAAAATATTTCAAATCTACACGACATATATAATTTCTTCATCAAAATTAAATTAAAATTTATCGTTGTTAAAGTCACCATTAAATAATAATTTCATGACCAAACTAAAAATTCCAACTATTTCCCATCACATATCGTATATGTATATATTGTGTTAGAAAAAAATAACATAACAATAACTGTGATTTTATTGTTTATTTAAACAAATATTTATATAATATGTGTGATTTATTTTATTACAACAATTGAAATAAATATTTAAAAATAAATTTGTTAAAAACTATTCGATAATAATTTGTTGAATAAGCACATGGATTTCAATTACAAATCGATTAGAATATGGTTTGATACAATGACGATTGGGTCATTTTTGAATCTAAATATTTATTTAGTCAATCGACCAACTTATTAGTGATAATTGTTTTTCGGCATAGTTTTATTATTCGAAACAATAAAACTATTGTTTAAAAAAAAATAAGTGCGCGAGAACGAAACGACATTTTTTTTTTTTACTTTTAAACATGCAACGTCCACAACTTACATCCGATGAATGAATTATCTAATTATGTATATGTTAAAATCTACTTACAGGTTTTGAATTATTTTGATTATGATGATCATTATTTCCATTTTTGGTATCCATCATATGATGATCACCGTTATAATTTTCCATACTATCACCACCGTCACTACTTTCCATTGTGACCGTAGTTGAATTTTTATAGTGGCCAGATGGCATTTTTATAATACATGCACAGCGTATAGTTTTGATCCCTATCCCTCGCTTAGCGACAATTTTCACTCATTTGTTGGAAGGTTCACATATAACATTATGTGATCGTACGCATAAACAATCCTCTATCGTAGTTGATTAATCTGTAATAAAAAAATAAAAAATAAAAAATAAAAATAGAAAAAATTTATTTCAAAATTTGTGAGAATTTAGCGGCAAATACAATAGACTCGATTGATATGAATACACAGATTTCAAACAAAATTCTAACGCAATATTTTCACATGATTTCATTTTAGTAGTTTATTGCCCATGTGCAAATAAAACTGAACAAGGCACAATGGAGTAGTTTTATTACGAGTTTGGCATATATTTCAAAATTCGGTCAAGTTTGATGTAACGATAACAAATAAAATCGTTCATTAAATGGTAAATCGAGGTGTGACAAAATCATTTATTGATCAATTCTATTAAGAATTGAATTCATAATTAGGTTTTTATTTATGGGAAGAACATCGATGTATTTAAATTATTGACAAATTTAATTATAGATTTGCCATATTTGAGCTAATTTTATAAAAATGTGTTTTCAACATAATTGAAATTTTAAAGTTTTATGTTTTAGTATATTACAATTTGATCGTTTACATTATCATCGGCCGTCATCCAAAAAAAAAAAAAAAAAATGATAAGAATCAATTAACGAAAAAAGATGAAAGAATTTTAAATATTTTCTTTGAAAGTTTATGTTACTAGAACTTTCTGCGCATCTGGTCCGAACTGATCGGTCTAGTTTTATTGAGGTTAGTTAGTTAGTTTTAGGTGGCCGCCCAACAAAAGGACGAGGTATAGACAAATATGGTCCGTAGCTTCATCCGAACTACCCTACTGTAACCAATTTGAGCTTCTCACGAAGCAGTAGATATCTCTAACGCTCAATTTACTGAGATCCGTTAGATCGCACAGGAGGCGAACTCCAAAAAACTTGAGTCTGTTTTGAGACAGACTAGGACAGGTGCATTGCAAATGAAGGATTGTTTCCTCCTCTTTTTCGTCGTTACATCTTCGATAGTAATCATGAAAGAAAACACTAAGTCTGCTGGCATGCTTTCAAATAAGACAGTGTCCACTAATGTACCCACAACCGTGCTAATATTATGCCGTTGCATAGATATTAGCTGAATAAACCTTTTCAAGTCCAGATTAGGCCAAATCTGCCTAGTAATTACACATGAGGTGCAATTTACCCACCTATTTTTTGTAATTTTACGAGCTTCTTCTTTAAGGAGCAATTTGCATGTAGCAAGTGGTACTTTAATGTTCACCTTGCACGGTAAGATGAGGCAAGTAATACCTTGTGCGCGAGTTTATCAGCTTTCATATTCTCCGTAATATTGAAATGCCTTGGAACCCATTTAAGATGGATAATGTACTGTTCAGCCATCTCGTTAAGAGATGAAAGACAACTCCGTGATTGGGGCTTCCATGATTTATATAAGCTCTGCCTGAAAAATACTGCAATGATCAGGAAGGCAGAAAGAGAGATTTACATGTACTTCTTCGCAGAAAACCCCTCCGCCGATCTTTCCAACAATTTTCGAGCCATCTGTAAAAAAGTTAATAAAGCCTGACTTTAAAACTGTTCCATTCACCTAGTCCTCTCTGGAAGGAATATCAGTTATAAATGTAACTTCGAGGTATGGATGTCGAGATGGTGTATTCGATAGATTTGGGGATTTCTTGGTTCGTTAGAATAGATGAGTGTTCCATAATGTCACAGGACCACATAGAAATTGATTTAAGCCTTATGGCTGTACTAGAAGCCACTTATTTAGCCAGGATATCCAGAGGGATGAGATGAAAGAGAATCTCCAGTGCTTGAGTAGGAGTGCTTCTAAGTGCACCACTAATATACAAGGTAGCAGTTCTTTGCACTTTCATTAGCAACTTTTGGTTCACCACTGTATTTAAGGCGGGCCACCAAACTGTAACTCCATACATTAGAACTGGTAATCACATACAGTAGAACAGAGGTATAATTTTTACAGGAGTGGAATACTATCGTAGCCTTTTTTACTCTTTCCAGAATATTAGGCTTCCAGCTTAGTTTACTATCCAAAAAGAGAACCAAGTATTTCACGTTGTCTGCGATGTTCAAAATAACTCCACTGACAGTTGGAGAGTCAAAGCGAGGAAGTTTGAACTTCCTGGAAAAAAGAACCAACTCAGTTTTCATTGGGTTAACATTAAGATCACAACTATTGGTCTATTGAGTTAGAATGCCAAGAGCATTCTGCAAAACATCTGGAGATACCAGGATATCTACCGAAAGCGCCAATAGCAACATCATCTGCATAAGCCACCGCTTTAAAGGCAATCCCTGTTTAGTGACAGGTGATTTATGACCAAATTCTAAAGAAGAGGGGATAATACACCACCTTGCGGTAATACACTACTTACAAATCTACGGATGGATGATACACCTAGACTCGCCGTTATGACGCTGCCAGCTTCTAAGTGCAACATCCACCCCCAAATTTGAAAGTGCTTACGTGATCACCTCTGGTTTGACATTATTAAAGGCACCCTCAATATCACAAAAGGTCACCAAAGATAATTCCTTATATTCAAGGGACTTCTCTATATGACATAAGAGGGAATGGTGAGCAGTTTCCACCGATTTTCTTTTACTATATTTTTCTATATGCATGCTGAGACGTTGACAACTTTGCAGGCTCGATTGAGCCTTTGAAATAAGCCTCTATTTGTCTTTCTAGAATTTTCGAGAAATAAGAAGATAAGCTAATAGGACTAAGGTCTTTGGGATAGCAATGAGAGCTTTTTCCCACCTTTGGTATAAAAATTACATTTACTTCAGTCCATTTCTTTGGAATGTGACATAGTTCGAGGCTACATTTGAAAATCACCTCAAGGCAGGGAAGATAAGTCAGTGGTTTTCTGAATATCGGCAGGAATAATACCATTCAGGCCTGCAGATTTGAAAGGCTTGAAACTGTTAACTGCCAACAAGATAGTTCTCCTATTGACAATTTTCCCCGCGAGGCCAGTAGCCCTATTAGCCTTTGGTAAAATAGAAGGAAAATTGGAACAACCCAGAAAATGTGTTTCCAGAAGAAGCTCTAAGGAGATTCCCTAATTATTGTAGTTCATTGTCCACCCGGTCGTTGGAGATAACTTGGAATGACAGGACAAGTAGATAATATGTTACATAGCCTAGCTGCATCAGAATACTCCTGTATTTTATCACAAAAGAGTCTCCAGGAATTGCTTTTGGCACTGCTTAGTTCATATTTTTACGCTTTGAGGACCTCCTTCTAGAAGTCCCAGTCCACTTTTACGTTACTTTATTCAATATATACTGCCTTTTTCATTTTGTTCACTACTGTCCAACACTTATCAATTAAATCCCGAAGAAATTTCACTGTATTGACCAGATTACATATTATTTCAATTGTTGTTTAATATGAATTATTTAAGTATAAATTCGATGTTATTTCCGATATAAAACAATAACACTTACACCAACTGTCAAAGAGTGGATGAATTAATTTACGTTCAATGCATGATTCATTCCGAAGATGATTAATTTCGAATTCATTCGTAATGTCATCTTTGTTTGTTTAACGCTTCGTATTTTTTTTGGTTCTTACACTCTATCATTCTATCATTGATCGCCATTGTGAAAACATTAAATAAAAGGTCAACAAAAAATCAAACATTTTATATATAAAAGTTTAAGCAGTTCAATAAATAAAATATTTTTTATAACGTACATGAAGCTGGTGGTGTTTAACTTAAACAAAGGAGAAATCTCGTACGTTGTTATCATCGCTACATCCACAGTCCATCATTTATTATCCGCGGGAATTATAGCACATGCAACCAGAGCCAGCTTACCAGTCTGGAATATTCTACATTGTTGTATTGTGCCCCGCCATTTGGTCCTTCGAGCCGGATACTGCTGATTTGCGAATTTTGATACATTACGGGACGACTCAGAAATTGAAAACCACATGTCGAGAAAAATCGAGAATAAGATAAGTAACCATTCTGTTTGAATTATAAGCCTTATTATTAATTAATAACTGCGGGTTACAAACGTTTATTGTATATTGAATTTATTAAGCGCCCTAACTAAATCATTTAAGAATTTGTAATCAGCTCTATTCATATAAAAGTAACAATTTACACAAATTCAGGGCATTAATCTAATCAAAGAATTCAACATAAGTATACAGTTATAAAATATCTATTCGTGAAAATAAGTGGTGTTGTGTACAGTGAATAAACTTTAGTAACATAGTGACTTTGAATTCGAGTAGCATTGATTATAAAGCGTTGGTTATCATATCCAATTGATACTACCAATATTATTGAACGTAAACGTTCTAAAAAGTGCGTTCGTGAACAAAATTAACAAAATGGCTGAACTCCAAGCATTAAAGAAACAAAGATCAGTCAATAAGGGCAAGCTAACTTTTATACTGAATTCGATTAACAAAACTTCGAGTGAAATGTCGATAGAAGAGTGCAGGGCGAAAATTAATCGAGCGGAAAAGTTGATGGAACAATTTACGGCGCTCGAGAACAACATTTTTGAACTTGATCCAGCCCAAGAACCAGACATGGAATACGAGGAAAAATATTATAATGCAATCATAGAACTCAATCAAATCATTCGTAAATTGGGACTCGCTGCCTCTCCTGGTGCTGCAAATACTAGTATGGACACCTTAAATAATACGCACACAGGGGCGGACGTGAAATTACCCAAATTAAACATACCACCATTTTCCGGCAACTATACGGAATGGCAATCGTTCTACGACTTGTACGTAGCCTCTATTCATGACTCTGCTTCTCTTACAGCCGTTCAGAAGTTTCAATATCTAAAGGGTTTACTTCGTGGCGAAGCGGCTAGCTTATTAAGACACTTCAGCATAACCGATAACAATTATATCGAAGCGTTAAAAAAGTTGAAACAACGTTATGACAGAAAGCGTCATACGATTAATACCTTTATTAAGACATTTTTAGAACAGCCATCCATAAGTTCAGCTAATAATATAAATGTGAAACGATTGCTCGATGTTTCTGACGAAACTCTTAGAGGTCTAAAGGCAATGGGGGAGAAAAGCGAAGAGAGGGATCCTTGGTTGATATACATACTGGTTACCAAGTTAGACGATGAGTCCAGAGGTTTATGGGCTCAGCACACGGCGACCAAGGATTTTCCGACAACTCAAGATCTCTTTGACTTCTTATTACAAAGAAGCGATGCTCTAGAGTCGATGCGCAGCACAACCAAACGTATCCAAGCCACAAAGCAACCAACAATTCAGGGACATGCCGTTGTTAGTAAGCAAACAGAATGCCCAATTTGCAAGGGGTCTGATCATCTAATTTACCAGTGCAACAAGTTTAATGAAATGGCACTTGAAACACGTCGTGAATGGACAAAATCAAACCGACGATGCTTTAATTGTTTTAGTGATAGGCACGCTGTATTCCGGTGTTTATCTAAACGACGATGCGCAACGTGTAGAAAGAAGCATCACTCGCTCCTCCATTTAGAAGAAACTGAAGCGTATATACCATCGGTTAAAAAAGATCAAACAAAGGATTCAGAGATTTCAACAGGCGAAGTGCGAACGCATTATGGTCAAGCTCCAGCTGTGCCTTCCATATTACCTACGGCAGTTTTAAAAGTAATGAGCACTTCAGGTAAAATTTTACGTTGTCGCGCACTCTTAGATTCAGGCTCCCAAGCCAGTTTTATCACTGAATCTTGCATTCAACAACTTGGAGTACGCCGAACGAATGGAAGGGTACCTGTACGAGGTCTGGGTCACGTTGACGCAGGCACTACCAGAGGAATCACAACCATCTATATCTACCCAGAAGGAGGACCAAACATAGCGGTGAAGGCATTCATTCTAAATCGCATCACATCAAGGCTACCAGAATACAATGGAGACACATTGAATTTAGATGACCTGAAGAAGGTGACACTAGCCGACCCAGACTTTTATAAATCAAATGAAATAGATATTCTCTTAGGCGTTGATCATTTTTTTAATATTTTAATCGACGGCCAGATCCGAGGACCACATAACGCGCTGGTCCTTCAAAACACCATTTTTGGTTGGGTAGTTGCTGGTAATGTTAATGATGCTGAAACATACGATGAGGCCATCGGAACTGGATTCACAAGCAACTTATGTGAGGTTAATATCGACGAAACGTTAAGACGATTTTGGGAAATCGAGTCAATTGCAAATGAACCAACATTTCTATCGGCGGAAGAAGAATTGTGTGAAAAGAATTTCACTGAAAATTTACGAAGAACTACGGAAGGTCGTTTTGAAGTAAGATTGCCATTTAAAGATTCTCCAACCAAATTGGGTAAATCACTCAATAGAGCAATTCAACGATTGACTGGGATGGAACGTCGCTTCAGCCGAGATACAAAATTTCATGAGTTGTACAAAAATTTTATGACCGAATACCAGTCACTAGGCCACATGAAAGAAATTCCTTCATCACAAGTCAAAGATGATGGTTTTTTCCTGCCCCATCATGGAGTCATCAAACAAGGAAGCACCACCACCAAACTGAGGGTGGTTTTCGACGGTTCTGCTAAAACCAGCACGGGCCTATCGTTAAATGACTGTTTAGGTGTCGGCCCAACTGTGCAATCCACTTTGTATTCAATTATTCTGCGTTTTAGAGAACACCGTATTATTTTTTCAGCCGACATAGAAAAGATGTATAGGCAGATCGGCATTCACGAAGAAGATAGCAACTTCCAAAAAATTGTATGGCGCGAAACCCCAACGGAACCACTTAGGTATTTCAAGTTATGCACTGTGACCTATGGATTAGCTTCAGCCCCTTTTTTGGCCACACGAGCAATATGTCAAATCGCTCAAAACATAAAAGAACGTGATCCAGAGGCAGCCAAAAACATAGAACACAATATTTATATAGACGACATCATGACTGGTGCAAACACGATAGCCGAAGCGAAAATCTTAAAATCATCCATCACAACTATTTTAGCCACTTATGGTTTCAACTTGCGAAAATGGATTTCGAACTCGCCAGAACTATTGGAAGATGTGCCACTAAGTGACAGGGAGCAGGAAATGAAATTATTAGAAAATAATACTGATAAAACAGTTAAAATTCTTGAGCTACAATATGATCCTCGAGATGACATATTCAAATTCCAAGTGAACCTACCAGGCAGCTCGCAAATCACAAAGCGGAGAATACTGTCCGAAGCAGGGAAAATTTTCGACCCATTAGGCTGGATAGCTCCAGTAAACATTCAGATCAAAATTTTCATCCAGCAACTGTGGATGTTGAGTTTAGACTGGGATGATCCTTTGCCAGACAAAGAAGCTAACCAATGGAAGCAAATACGAACTACTCTGCCAACCCTAGAAGATATCTCAATTCCAAGATTTGTTCAAACATCAACTAACATGAAAATTGAATTACACGGGTTCTGTGACGCCAGTCAAGCCGCTTATGCAGCAGCCATATATTATCGAACTACTGATGAGAACAACGACACTCACGTATGTCTAATGACCGCAAAAACCAGGGTTGCACCGATAAAGCAGCAATCATTGCCACGTCTAGAACTATGCGGCGCAGTTCTATTAGCTGATTTAATGAATGTAGTTAAGAAGGAAACTAATCTAAGCATAGAGCAAATCTTCTTGTGGACGGACTCAACCATCGTTTTGGATTGGCTGACAGCTCATCCTCGCCGCTGGCCTACGTTCGTGGCTAACCGCACCTCACAAATATTAACTTCATTCAGCCGCGCTCATTGGGGACACGTGCCTTCGCCAGAGAATCCGGCCGATGTTGCTTCAAGGGGACTTTGCCCGCACGATCTCAAATCTAATTCTTTGTGGTGGAATGGACCTGAGTGGGTAAAGAAGCCTAAAACCTCGTGGCCACCCCAACAGAGGGTGTATACCACTTTTGATGAGGCTCCAGAGATTACAGTCAATACTACAACAATAATTGAAAAAATCGATTCATTTGATGGAATATTGTCCAGGTACTCATCATTTCACAAGTTGCAAAGAATCATCGCTTACGTTTTAAGATTTATTCGTTATGCGAGACAACCTGAAGCAACCAGGAGTACTGGAGTATTTCTAAGAGGAAAGGAAATGTTTGAAGCACTCTTCAAAATCTGTATCTATACTCAAAATACATATTTTTCGGAAGAAATAAGCGACCTGCACCACAAAAAAGCAGTCAAACCCAACAGCACATTAAAGTCTCTTAACCCGTTTATCGATAATTTTGGAGTTCTTAGAGTTGGCGGCCGACTAGAAAGATGCGAAGCACCGTTTTCTACGAAACATCCGATCATATTGTCAGCAAAGTCACCTATCACTAAATTGATTCTTCAAGAGATGCATAAGGACTACAAGCATGCAGGTCCATCCTTGTTATTGGCAATTTCCAGACAAAATTACTGGATACCTAGTGCCAAAGGTTTAATCAGAAAAATCACTCATCAATGCGTTCCTTGTACACGACAACGAGCTACATGCCAAAAGCAATTAATGGGAAACCTGCCGAAATACCGTGTAGAATCAAGTCGACCATTTTTAAAGGTCGGGGTGGATTTTGCTGGTCCAATATTCGTTTACCTGACAAGAGGAAGAGGGCAAAAGAAGCACAAAATGTACATCTGTTTATTCGTATGCGTCGCCACAAAAGCTGTACATATAGAATTGGTTACGGACCTAAGCAGCGAAGCATTTCTTGCTGCCCTTAAACGATTCATTGCGCGACGAGGATGTTGTCAAGAAATATTCAGTGACAATGGATCCAACTTTATCGGTGCGAATAACCAATTAAACAAAACCTTCCAAAATTGCATTAATACTGCTGATAATATTTCACATTTTCTTTCCAGCCATTCCATTACTTGGCACTTTATTCCTCCTCATGCGCCTCACTTTGGGGGAATTTGGGAGTCAGCAATTAAGTCAACAAAATTCCACATGAAAAGAGTGATCGGAGGTTCAACACTCACTATCGAAGAAATGATCACGTTACTTGCTGAGATAGAAAGTATGCTAAATTCCAGACCGTTATGTGTGCTGTCAGCCGACGACATAGATGCTCTCACCCCGTCTCATTTTTTAATCGGGCGACCTGCAACAAAACTACCAGAATATGACCTAACTACTCTGAAACAGTCGCATTTATCAAGATGGCAAATGATTCAGTATATGAATCAACATTTTTGGAAGCGGTGGCAGTTGGAATATATTTCATCATTACAACAAAGGCCAAAATGGATAAAAGAAAGGCCATCCCTACAACTGAATGACGTCGTAATAATCAAAGAAGACAACATGCCCGTGAATAAATGGTTGCTTGGGAAAATAATATCCCTGCATCCTGGATCAGATGGCTTGACTAGAGTTGTCACCCTCAAAACGAAAACCGGTGAATTGAAGCGACCGATAACTAAAGTTGTAAAACTCCCAGTTGAACCTGACGATTCAAGCGCGCCGGAATGTTCACTACTGTCCAACACTTATCAATTAAATCCCGAAGAAATTTCACTGTATTGACCAGATTACATATTATTTCAATTGTTGTTTAATATGAATTATTTAAGTATAAATTCGATGTTATTTCCGATATAAAACAATAACACTTACACCAACTGTCAAAGAGTGGATGAATTAATTTACGTTCAATGCATGATTCATTCCGAAGATGATTAATTTCGAATTCATTCGTAATGTCATCTTTGTTTGTTTAACGCTTCGTATTTTTTTTGGTTCTTACACTCTATCATTCTATCATTGATCGCCATTGTGAAAACATTAAATAAAAGGTCAACAAAAAATCAAACATTTTATATATAAAAGTTTAAGCAGTTCAATAAATAAAATATTTTTTATAACGTACATGAAGCTGGTGGTGTTTAACTTAAACAAAGGAGAAATCTCGTACGTTGTTATCATCGCTACATCCACAGTCCATCATTTATTATCCGCGGGAATTATAGCACATGCAACCAGAGCCAGCTTACCAGTCTGGAATATTCTACATTGTTGTATTGTGCCCCGCCACATTTTGACTTTTTTGGCACTTGCCGATAGTAAAATAAATGATAAAAAGAGAAACGTTTCTAGTTTTCAAAAAGAAAATGGCAGGCGATAATAGAAAAAGATGATTGTCATTTTTTATGTTTACTTTACACTATAACATCTATCAAAACAAAATAATTTTTTCGTACCATCGGAAACGTTTTCAAGCTCTTTCGGACCATATTTTTATAATTAGTGATCGTTGTAGGTAGTCCAACGTCTAACGAACGATTTTACACAAATTGACATTTCCAAAAAGGCTGCTTATTCTGTTGCCAAATTTGGTGCACATAAAGATCGATTGTCATTCGGCTTGTATGACATTTGGCACTCGCTTGTTGAAACCAAAGGTCGTCTACAATCATAGCGGCAACTTGAGGCTATTGACGTCATTGGCGCTAACGACGTTTCCAGCAGCGTTTTTGAAGACAAATTGTCCAGTTATACCACCACTCTAAAATCTCAAACTGTTACACTTGGTAGATGCGTTAATTTCTCTGTATGGCTATTACCCTAAAAATTTATCGGATATAGGGTTCAGGTAATAGCTCTGTATGGCTATTACCTGAACCCTATATCCGATAATTCTGCTTGTTTTCATAGCCCAGAGATGGAAATGAAAGCTTCGTCTGGAAAGCTGAATTGTCGATCAAAATGGACATTATTATCAAGCTGGTCTATGACCCGTGCAAAGAACTGATATCGAAGCAAATGGTCATTTGCTTACAACGCCTGAGTTAACTGTATATTGTAGGCAAATAATCCGGGATCTTTGAGCATTATTCGCCTGTGACTGATGCGACTAATGGCCAGTTGCTGCGTTCAGCGTCGAGTTGACTTCGATGAATCCCGTCCTACACTTTGGACTACAGCAGCAATATTCTCGGGCGTGTGCAACGTCCGAGCTCGGGGAGCACTTCAATTTCAACTCCAATTTCAATGCTGCGGTTCCACTAGGTGCTCTTTCACGACCCATATTTCTTTTTAAAATTCGCACGGTTTCGGCTATACAATAATTAATTTGAAAATATGTTTTCTATATTTTGAAACGCTCTTCAAACAAAAACATCTGGCCTCTTTAAAATTGGTTTCATTCTCCGTTTTTAAATGTATGAAAAATCTTTGCGAATACGAATCCTGCTCCTAATAAGAGTTGAAAGACATTTTTTGAGATATCTCGTGTAATTGCGATTCATTCTTTTTAAAATTTAAATTGAATAATCTCGATTTACTAACCGTACTTTGCCTGGTTCATGTACATTTTGTACCACAAATTTTCATAGATATCACAATCTATCGTTCATGACAATTTCGTGATGCTTCAGTTTTTATATATACTCATTTCCAAGATAGGCGATTTATGGATTTATGTCGTCGAACTTCCAGAGAAGGCTACTTTTGAAGCGCCCTTCTTTAAACTTGGGTTTAAAGTATTTCTCAATACTTCATTAAACGAAACATTTCCTTTGATTCCAATATACTAGACTGGTCAATTCCATAATAAAGCGAGTAAAACTTATTTCCCAACCCACGCTGTTGATCATCAAGATTTTTGTTTTGTTGTATTTTGTGGCAATATATGTCCATTTTTTATGTTTTTTCCAGACATGGCCCCTGAATTTGGTCTTGGTATCGATCAATAATTGCCTACCATTTTGTAACACTTCAATTGAGACCAATAACGACGCCTCATCTGACCATATTAAAATAGTAGGTTTGGCATTCTTTTATTGTTCCATAGTAATGACTCAATAGGTAGGGTCTGACATCGTAATGCTAACGACATGACGGTTCGCACCGAGTCCATTATAGGCAGATGCCATCTCAGGGCCATCCGAGATGTTCTGACATCCATATTTGTTCCATATTGGTATCGGAACTACACGGTATAAAACTTCACAGATTGCTATCTGAAAGTGTGGACTCATCTTATCACTGCTGCTGATGTATTGACGTTCGACTGTACTACGTGGTTAACTTTCGTATCAGCTTTGTGTAAAAAATGATGATGAGCTCGGTTTTATATCCATCTACTTGACAATGACAACATTGTTTTGTAAAGCATCATCGAAAACTGTAGAGTTTAATACATTTACCGCACCATCGATGCTTAAGAACTAATTCCCAATGATGTACATAGTTTAATCTTGATTTAAGGTTCATTCGGCTGAAAAATTAACTGAATTTATGGAGTTTTAGCCTTTTACCTATGCTTTTACTGCAAGAAGACATTACATTTATGTTTAGTAATGTGGAACATAAATTTAATGTAAAATATAAATTCAATATTTCAACCTGGTTCTTTCATAGCTTTAAAATTATTGTATAGTTTTTGTTTCTAAATTATAAAATCAGAACATTACTATATTTTTTTAAAAATTGAAATGATTTCAAAATAAGTAAACAATTTTACGGAATTTAAATGTCCCTAATTGATAACATAATTTACATGCCTTCAATACAAAGGCACCTAAACCTTTGTTTTCAACATCAAAATTTCGTGGCAGAAGGTTTTGGAGAAAAAATTATGATAGGTAAATTTTTGCCATTCATTAATTTTTCACAAACTAGTGGGAGTTTATCAGCAGCTTCATTCGAAAATATTTCTTTAAAATTCGTGCATAAAATGTCGTTTGAAATATAAACTTACTGCGGACCAGTAAGTAAAGTGACTAATAAATAATTCAAACTAATATAAAATAATTTCAACTCGATTGGGGCGTGGCTTTATTACTTTGTAGGGATGATATGATTGGATAAAAAGCACGGATGGAAATCCTGGGATATTTAACCGATGTTATGAAAGCATCTTTATTGACACTACCTAGCGTATGCTCGCTTCCGTTGGTTAATTCTTTGTTTAAGCTTTAAATATATGAAGCAACCTCTATAATTTGCTGTATTATTGCCTCTAAAGTTGCAACTTGTGAGAAACCATCCAAATATCGATTTTGGTATGGTAACCTGATTTCATTTTCTGTAATTTGTCCTTGCAGTGGATATTTTCTTTTATTAATTTTTGAATTTTCTATTCTAATTTCAAGCGAAACGAGGGTTCAGACAACTTTTCTCGCAACCATAGTTGATACAAGTAAAAAACATTTTATATAGCATTTTTGCGGTAATAAAATTATGTGCCTTTTAATAGGCTTTAGGTTTCAAGGAAAACCATTTTTTTTTGTTTTTTCATGAGGTGAGAACACTTTTATTTTCTAATCAGTGACGATCATGTGTTTGTGTATGTTTGGTTGTCTTCCACAATGAGTTTTACCATAACGATTCTTCCTTTCTGTTGTCGAAAGTACACTTTAATTATTTTAAATATCCTATATTGATCCGATGTAGTTTGCGAGACATTTGGTTTTAGGACATTAATACTCATTTTTAATATTACGATCAGTCGATCAGACGACAGAATTTGTTGTTGTCACATTTTTTGATAATCTTATTTTAGTGTTTTGGCTTTTTGTAAGCAAAATATTTTTTACTGAAAATAATTGTCATAAATTGAATAGCGTGGGTTCATTTTGAATTAATTTCGAACATACCCCTATCAGTCGTCGCAGTGTGTAGTTGTAACGTTGTTTTTATTTTTAATTAAAAATGGTGGTTACACAGCTCAGTGACTATTTTAATTTTGGAAAAAGATGCCGTTGAGATTATTTATTTTCGAAGCGGAAAAATGCCGGGACACAAAGCGACTAAGGATAGGATTAGGTTGTTGTTTGGCGATAACACAGCAGGTGATTTTAAATTAAAACCAATTACAGATCTGCGAATCCCAGAGCACTCAAAAATATTGAGTAACAGAAATTACCATATAATGGAAGGTGAATAAAAGGACTGGGAGACAATATCCTTGTTTCAGGGATTAAAAAAAAATATTACTATTCTCATAGCATTGTGTAATATTGGATAATGCACCTCGACATACAAATAATTTAGAATCATTATCGAGTGGATATTTAAGTCGTGTTCCTCCGGCCCAACACAACCACGTTATTACAACCAATGGACCAAATACCGATAGGGTTGACTATGACAGAACGTGTTACCGGAATTAAAATTATTGAACTGGCATAGAAAGAATCATAAACAAACTGCTTTAATAGATGTTGGAAAAAGTTGTGGATCAATGGACAAAAAATTTCGAGGAAACAGAACAGACTACACCGGAAATGCCTATACCTCAAGTAAAAATTATATCAATGGGGAAACAAAACGAAGCTGATCTAAATACATGACATTCAACACATTATTGACTCGCATGATAATGAATTTCCAATACAAGATAAATTGGCATAGGCAAGAGATCCTAGACGAAGAGTACCATGTATTGATCCCGGAACTAATTTACAACGTTATGCGTGGTATGACTATACTTGCTTCATAATAGTGAACTTATTTATAACTGAAGAGATGTTTCCTTTTACACTAGTTTGCAATTTTAGAACGGGTTTCAACCTTTCACAGGGTGCCAACACTTTGTTTGAAAATCAATACACTTTAATGTGTTCGTATTTCTGGCGGTGGATACAGTTCTTTCCTTGGGTTCATTTAATTAAACGATAGTCCCATTATTTCAGTTCTAAAAAGTTCTAGTGCCATTAGAAAATAGCCTACTGAGCATTTATCACTTTTTGCTATGCTGATATATATATATATATATATATATATATATATATATATATATATATATATATATATATATATATATATATATATGCTCGTTTATATATATATATATATATATATATATATATATATATGCTCGTTTATATATATATATATATATATATATATATATATATATATATATATATATATATATATATAAACGAGCATATAAAGATACTGTTCTTTCTGCATTTCTCCAACTTGTTTGCCCTATATCCAATAAACTTTGTTTTGCTAATATGTTTGTGTGGCGATTAGGCATCCATAACCTATTTGAACTAATTATTGCTTGCAATAAACGCTACAAAGATATAATATAGTTTAGTGTGATTAACTGGATATATAATTATATCGTTAAGAAATTGTCTCTATTAAACAAAACATAACAAACATAATCTTAAGTTGTCTCAAAGAGACACAAGAAAGCAAAGTGAAAAAAAAAACGTTTTCCGTTTTTACGTACTTAAATATAAATAGAAACTGATCTACTTTCTATATGCACACACTAGGTTTATCATTTTGTCTGTATGTAGGTACGAGTGGTATATATGTAATCTGTTGACATCTCATGCAATTTTTTTCCTGCAGCGGTTATTTTCATATCTCGTCCAAACTATTTAGTTTCAAGAAGAAAAACTGGTGTGTATGTGTGTTTTGTATTTTAGAAAAACATTTTCTTTTTTAATTTATTTTTTTTATAAAATACCTTTAATTATAGCGCGCGCATATTTAGAAAAAATTTATTTTTTTTTGTACAATCTAAAAATAAAAGAATAAAATCTTTAATCTAAATTTTTTTGTTTTTAGTTTAAAAACTATAAAAAAAACCGGAATATCGGTATATATGTGTATATTAGAAAACTATTTGTGATATGTGCGGTAGCAGTAGTGTAATAGTAGCAGCAGTAACACAACACAAAGCCACTTCTTGATTTGATACACATATTTACATATCAACATAGTTTTTATGACACAAATTATGTAAGCCAGTTTTCAATATATCGGTTTATAGAGTAATTATGCTATCAATATATATGTAATTTATTAGCGTGTGATAATGATTGGCATCGATCGAGTATCGAACAAATTTTAATGATCAAACGATTGATTTATGTTTTGATGCGATTGCTTGATTTATAATTATATAATGTATAGAACCGGATTTAATTAAATTTAAGATTGATCTGTTTTATGTTCTACAATTTACACTCGTATATATTCAGGATCTTACGTTATACGAACGATAAATGTATTCATATACAGCATAATTACGCTATATTTTTTTTTTACTTTAGAATGTAAAATTCACTTACATATTACATGATCGTAGAAATTGAAAAGTTGTAGTCTAAATTATGTGATTTATCATCCAATAGCGATATACTGCAACAATCACATTTATATGCTATACACGATCGGTTAACCAAATTGTATGATAAAGATTTATGTCAAGATTGAGATTAAATTTTGCGATCATTATTGATCGAATATCGATCGTAGGAATGTTTAAAATAAAAATAATGTAAAATTTTCTTTTTAATTCGGCGATTTAATGTTGAAAAATGTATGGTCGTAGAATCAAAACAGTAACAGCCCCAGGGTATTCACTAGATCTGAATCTGTTGGATTATTCAATATACTATTTTATTACTTCAGCTAAGATATTGTCGGTCGAACATCTTTTGATGTATCATCAAAAGATTACAGGTCACGGTAAGAAAGAAGTACAAAATGTATGGTCCGTTCTGAAGGTCAGCATCGAAGGCAAACAAAACAAATTGCACTGATCAAGACAGTTAAAATTGAGTGGGTCACAAATTTACACAGATGCGTTTAATAAATCCAAGGATAGTGTTCGTCCTTGCAATAATTAATTTCAAATGTACCCCAAATGTATAAAGTTATCAGTAAACAATAAGTCCTTCTGAAACTTCACGCGACAAAAATGTGCAGTGAAAAATCAAAGCCCTTCATCACTTCATTAGCAAATACTCAAAATAGTAATATGACTACCGTCAAGTAAACTCGACCTAACTGCAAATAAAAATATCATTCATAATTTTGAACAATTAACGCTTGTCCCGAAAAGTAAGACTGCAACTCCCTTATTGGAATGAACTATAAGTTCAATTTTTATGGGCAACCTTGTCAAAAGATCTTAGAAAAATCCGATTACGTCACGTCGAGTCGGTTTCTTTATTCAGTAATGTTATATGTAGAAACCCGCAGAGACATACCAGGTTTATAACTGACGACCATCCTGGAGAAAACAGATGTTGAGCATAATTTTTAAGATAAAATGAAATTGTTTAGAAAAGGCGGTAATTATAGACAATAATATCACGATAATAAGAAATCTCATTTCTTCTGCCTATTTAAAAATTGGACCCAAAAAATAAATATTCCTGATGCTTTCATGAAAATAATAGTTAACTGCACTGTTAGGTTCGAAGCTGCGGTGCTTAGTAAAGCACCAATAGGAATAAAGTTGGGGGCATCGTAATCGGCGATCACGATAATCTCAAGGCTAGGTAAACATTCGAGTACTTCACCTCTTGTAAATATCAGCTTCTTCAGATTATCACTAATACTAAAGTCTGGATACGAATAATTATTTATAGATTCATAAACGGACTTGAAATAAGCCGCTAATAAATTGATAATTTCTGGAGGATCGTGGGTGGATGAGCCTTCGTAAGACATCGATACATAAAAAAGATATACCAGCTCTACGATCTGTGATTTTAAATATGCTAACGGTTAGTTAACTACCTGCCAAATGAGACTTAAAAACGTAAGATTATTAGTCCAAGATTTCAGATCAGGTCTCATTAAAACAGTTTCGACCCAGTTATATTTTGCTATAGGACATTTACATAAATTTCATTCAGGTTAGTCCGATTTTTAGTTTGGTTAGATTTTTTTTTGATCAGATTAGTACAATAATGGAACAAAACATTTGCGTTGAGCAGGTGTACATGGCGTCATTACCACCGTAAAATATAAAATTTGCTAACTTTTTTTTAAGCGGACACATATAACCTCAAACAGCTTTACTACAACTAACAATGTTAAAGGCACTTGACGGGTCTTTCAAAAGTTACTTGTTAGAATGGCTATTTTCTAAAAAAGATCAACTACATTCGTTTGATGATAACTATGTATCCAATCAGCTACGATTCTAATACCTATATGTCAACAATTTCGGTGTATGTTAAATATATAGTCACGGTCACATTTCTGCATTCCTTCGAATCATTCTTATGATAAAGACAATGAATTTTTGTACAACTGACCAAAATTAAATTGGTACTTTTTGTCACCAAAATTTGTAACCTGCAGTCATGAAATAATAAACAAAATTTGAAAATTTTAAACGTATGTGCTTATTCTATAAAGTTTCAGAATTTATTTAAAATGACATAATTAAAACTGTTAATTACAATAATCAGCCGATTAAGTCTGTGTGCGAAACGAAATGAAAAAACGCGTGAAACGTTAAAAAGTTAAAATTTTATCTTTTTGTTCACCTTACAATTTTTAACTGGTGCAGATAAAAATTTTAATCATATTTTTATTTGACGTTTTGAGCATCATATAAAAATAGATACAAAATTTACTGGTAATTTATTTTATCTATTTTGATTTCTGCCACAGTTAAAATATTTATCTTTTTAACCGTTTCGCACACGGCCTAACCTTAAATATTTTTATGTTATTTTAATATCGTTGCTCCGAAATTTAACCGAAAATTTATTTAATTTAAAAATACTGACAAAATTGAACAACTAATCTAAAAAATTTGTAAAAATTCAATTACCTGCCGTAAATTTAAAAATTTACTAAGTTAATAACTATTTTAAAATTTCATTCATATTTGAAGAAGACAACCCCAAAAATTTACATAAAATTTTTAATATTTGTAAAATTTTAATATTAAGAATAAACGAAATTTTTGTTCATTTATTTTAAAATTTAGAAATTTTCTAATTAAATTCTTATCGATTTAATAGATTTTCAAATTTTGATTCAAAATTAATAATTTTAGTGATGCAAAGAAATTATTTATAAATTGTTTAAAATGAGATCAGCAACCTTTTTCATGTTGCGGACCAAAAGATAAATTTGTGAGCTTTTCACGGGCCGCATTCAAAATGTATAAATGAAGTTAATAAATCAGAGTTATGATATTTAATTCAGTTTTCGTTAAATCGATATTTGATGTTATTTAGCGGTTTCAATGCAACGTAGAAGGTTCGAATAACTTAGAAGCTATATATACAACTTTTTAATATCAATTGTGACTAACTTGATTCTCAATTTATTCTTTGTGTATTTTATTTTTGAAAAAAGTTGTTCGCAAGTATATGTACTGCCGAAAATCCATGCCATTGGTTTTGAATGAAATATCAAGTTTGTGTAAGTTTCAGCTTCAATCAAATATTTTGAATAATAACTATAAGTAAAGACGAATTTTAAAATTTATTTCACCAAAGACAATTAAATTGTGATTAAATTTTGAGTCAGCCTGTGAGTAACACTCATATTCAAAAAAATCGAAATCATATAGAATAGTTTCCTTGCCATTACTTGAGTACTCATTCAGAAAATATATCGAGGCCGTTTCTATAAACAAATTGTAAGGGTATCAAATCGGCAAATGGATCGGATGACGTTAAATGTGAGTACTATACAAAAATGTTTAAGCCATTAACAACATTTTATTTTCTGTTACCCAAAAATGATAAATTCTATAGTCAGAAGTCCCGAATATTTAAAACACAAGAAACTCAAAGGAAGTTCAAAGGAAAGTTGAAACACAGATAAAGATTTAGCTAAGCTCGATTCAACTAAAGCAATTATTTTGTATGATCTGCAAAATATTGTTATTTGCTAAAGGAAAATGAATCTTGTACAAAAGAAATTTGAATTTTTACAACTTAACAGGATATTGTCATATAAACGAGGTAACATTATGTTCTAACTAACAAGAAAAACTTGCCTAAGCTTTCAAATAATTAAATTAATTGGAGAATAATTGAAGAGCAAATAAACACCGATACAGTGCAAAAGTCCTCCTATTTACCACAGAGAATTGTAGGAACCTTGAAGTATCAACTTGATTTTGTCATTACTTTTCAAAGAAAGCAATCAGTGTTCTTTTCCCTGACTAAGAGAAATATCCTAAAGAACAATCAACTTGATTTTCCCTTAGGATATTTCCCTTAGTCGGGGAAAAGAACACTGATTACTTTCTTTGAAAAGTAGCAAAGAAATTAAAAAAAAAAATTAAATTCCGACTATAGAAATGACTAAGGAACATGGGCCAAAAGTGACAAGCAAAGACGCCTTTAACCATTGCCTAGGCAAGCAGCTAATGAAATATAAGAATTTTAAGCAGAATTGATGATCATAAGATATAACCTGTATAACATTACCGGTATTTAAAAATGAGATCAAGTGTAATTTAAGTGCAATTAAGGCTCCAGAATTGCACCAGTATATTTTTAGATATGTAGCACAAGCTTTCGAAAAAATTTGGCATCAATGGTTTAAATAAATTGCACCGAGGTTTACCTAACCAGATCTACCTAATTCTTATATCACAAATCGACATTTCCGTGTAAAATAAAATGGCTGGTACGCTGAATTAAAGGAGATATTGCAGCAGGCATACTTCACTGGGTACCATACTGGGCCCTATATTGTACATCCTATACACCAAAAATTTCCCTAATCGATTCTAATTGATAAAAGACCCAGCGGATTGTGCATCTACCGGAATCGATGCGAAACAATTATTTAAATACATCCTTTTGTGGAATGGTCTTCAGGATAGCTGTATGGAAAAAATGCTGGTAACCGAAAAATGAACCAGAAAGACATGAAATAAAATTAAGATGAAATATGGATCTCCATTCTTACACGAAGGTGTAATAAGAGTCAGCGGGCAGGTTCAAAACAAAAGAGCTTGAAGATATGATGAGAAATTTTCAGTTATCATCCTAAAGAATTTTTCAATCACTAAGCAAGAAACACACCGAGCAATTGGCGTAGTGGTTAATGCTGCGGTGTTTGGAACGGGAGGTACCGGGTTCGAATCCCAACGGGGGAGGGTTGCAAAAGGGATTTTTCATCACCTGATTACGATCGGTGATGACGTTGAACACAACTATGACCCCCCGTTGGAGTGCAGAATCCATGGGTCGAACCATCGTCCATGTCAGTACAGGCTGGCATGGAGCAATGCATTGTGCAGATGGATATTCAAAAATCGCGAACCTGTATTTGACCCTCGTTGGCGTAAAGTAGGACGTTAAAATAACCGCGAAAGAGTTGGGTGAGCTTCGGCCCCAGAAAAGATTGTAGGGATTAAAAAAAAAGTAAAAAAAAACAAGAAACACATGAATAACCGATGTAAGGAGGTTCACAAATAACTTTGGCTTATATCTAAACCAGTTAATGGATAATATGTAACCAAAATTAAATACGGCTATATATTATCCAAACCTGTGTCCCAAATTATGAAAAAAGTACCTGAGGCTCGTATTACACCCAGGACGTCTTTTTTTAAAGACTGTTTATCTTAATTATGTTAATGACCACTAATGATTCATACAACAAAGGGAAGAAGCCATAAAGCTAACAAAGGATATCTATCAATATTCGTTTGTATTTCAACAAAGGCAATACTTATTGTACCTGTATGCAGTCATTGTGAGGCTTTTACTTGTTTTATCGCACGGAAATGTCTATGTAGTGATTTATAGAGTGATAGTAGCAGAAACTTTCTCGATGCCAATAATCTACGTAAGTGAGTTTAAAACACTATTATAAGGCTCAACAAAAGAAATCTGGAACTTTTTGCAAACGATCGAACCACTTGGCATATCATCTGCTGATTTACCGCATTTTTGAGAAATTTGGGAAGCAGTACTCAAATCAGTTAAAACCGTTGATAATAAGATAATGAGAAATCAACCCTTACATTTAAAGAACTACGCAACATTACCTTAGAAGTACATGCATTCTTTAGTTAAGGGAAAATCACTATGGCCCCTACCGACCTTACGTTCTTGAAACCTTCGCAGTTCCTAATTTACTTAGTATTACGATAAACTTTACAAAATTCCGTTGTAGACACAAATATTCGCGATATAACGCGATACGAAAAGGCATGGTCTTATGAAAAATACAACAATCATGGTACTACTGATTATAGAGATAATATAGAGGGGAGCCATAAAAGCGCATTTTAACCATGCTTTTTTAAAGTTGAACTTTGACGAATGTGTATGAGAGTTGGTTAATGACATTCGAGAGTAGAGTCAGGAGTTTAATGATAATTTCTGATAACATGTATGAAGTAAAACAACAGCGGGTTCGGTTGCTCGGTCACGTTCTGCGATTCGATCCTAAATGGATGATGCAGTGATCTATGAGAGAAGAGCCGCCATTTAGCAGATGCAGTGGTTTATTACTACTAACGTAAATTTCTATAATTGGCTGATACTGTAAATATGCATTTGAAGCAGTCTTTTTCATCACTCTAGACAAATTGGTCTAATTAAGAATACGATAAAAATCACAAACAAAACTCAATCTTACTATACCAAATTCCATAATTTTTTTTTTTTTAAATCTGATCGCATCACTTCGTACACATGTTACTTACATCATTAAATTAAAATTCAATTACGTTAATATTTTCATTTCACTTAATCAAACACTGAATGAGAGTAAAAAAAAACGAAATTCTTCCAACTTGTTCAACTAAAAAATTGAGCACTTAATTATACGAAAACCTGTCACACAATAAAAAAAAACAAACTCGAGAGGCGTAGGTTTCAAATGACATTTGGTAAAATTATAAAATAATTTTAGTATTTTGGTCAAATCGAGTTGAGCTTTGTTATATATGTATTATGTGTGACGGCTAATTCGAAAGTGAAAAAAAGTGTTTTTGTTTAAGTGAAAAGCGTTTAAGTTAAACAATAAAACAATTAATTACTTTCAAAATTGTGTCTTTACTTGTGCGCTTGTCAATTTTTCATAAGGTTGACATAGATTTGTTGTAAATTTCTTATTTACTTCTTTATAATAACTATGTGTTAATGGATGGATGATTGCGCGTTACGAAAAAAATGGAAAATTTCAAGAAAATCCATTAGTGCGAAAGATTAGAGAAACAAGTATTTACTTTTTTTTTTTCACTTTGTACGAGATAAACGCAGCTTCGTCAATCGTACAATTACAATTGCACAATTTGAACATATAAAGTTGGATTCAGTAGCGTAACTACAAGTGCTGGTCTCCTAAGTTCTTATTAGTCTCTCCTAAGTTCTTATTTATAAGATGTTGACTAACAATAATTCAGCTTTTACAGCGTTTATGTCGAACAAATTGGATTATCATTAGCTAAATTAAGGCCAAGAACTCTGAAGTCTTACAGGAAAACTTTTTGGCTGGCGTGTGTTGCGTGGAAAAGTTCCTTGTGAGAGCTTAAGATGGTTTATACCCTAAACCTATAATAATACAATCCTAATATTGATGTTTCATTCACAATTTAGCAAGATTAGTTACAAAAGTTAATGCGGATTCGATGACGTTGATCAAAACCACAATAGTGATCCCCATATGATCACTTTTTGATAATTGATACCTTAATCAAAAGCTCTCGGCATCAGCATAAATACTGCTATAAATTATTGATACATCTTTGCATCGATCAAATGTCACTCACGTCGTATTTTCAACTAAATCAAGATGTGCGCAAAACTTATCATACATTTTTGGGGTAAAAATGGGTTGAACGTGCGACAAGCTAAAGACAAGGCTCTACACCAAAAGTAAATATGGCTTTAAGATTCTTGTTTGTGACTAATATTTTTAAAAATCATCCCGCTGACCCTTGTCAACTGTGGTACGATGTTCATTTAAGGGATGATCAAGAAACTTCTTCTACAATGTGCCTTATTGAAATTCAAAATCAATTGAAAAAAGAGGGATTGAGTTGTTGTGAAATTGGTTTACCAGTCTGTCCTCAAACTGCATTACGTTGATAACTATATAGTGTTCCAATATGACTGATAATAGGCAAAGGAAAAACTTTCACCTAGATGACACTGGAGGAAGTGATAAAACATTAAGCAATTATTCCAAAGCTTGCTGCAAAGTATCTGGAAACGTTAGCTGAAGCTCGAACGGGTATTACTGCCAATTTACTGGATCATGATATGACTTGCAATTTCGCTTTTATTTTTTTGTTGGAAATCTTAAGATTGCAGTAAGCCCGTTTATTGGCTATCAAAAATGAATTTTTAAAATCCTATGAGCTTTAATTAAGGAAGAGGTCTATATAGAACTGCATTAGAATTAGTAGACATTTTAACGCGAAATATAATAGACCATGATATTTCATTCATATTATAAACAACCCGTGTGGAAATATCGATCTCCAATTGGGCGTTTCTCAATAGGGAGAATAGAAAAATATGCAACTTCAGAAAATGAGCGAGTGGTCTTCCAGTCGTCGATATGCAGCAACTCCAATTCTTCAGTTATGGGAAGCTTATTGTTGCTCCAGCAGAATAAAAATATAGCCGCCTACCTATATGAGATCACCAAAATTACCTACTCTGCACAGTCACTGCGCAAAGTTCTTATTTCCCCGTTAGTCACATTAAATTCATAAATCCAGATGTGATTTTAAATAAAGCCACATTTGAATTAAATTCATCCTCAATCATAGTTTTAATCGTTTAAGTTTTAGCTTTTTATCTCGAAACGCCACAATTATAACAGTCAAAATTATTACAGAATTCCGCCAGTAAAAAAGGTCATTACAAAATATAGAAGAGACAATTAATTTATTTACGTCAAAATTATTACAAAGATAATAATTATTATGGAATTCGGACGGGGCCTTAGTCATAATAAAATAAATAAAAAAGGAAATTCAATACAACGCCATCCCCAAAATCACATACCGAAAAAAGCTTTACCACCAGCAATCAATGTAAGCAATATTAAAGTTTTAAACATATTCAAAGCTCAAGTATTGACAGTGACAGGCGAACCTACTCAGTTGTAAGAAATCAATTTGTCATCATTTTTAATAAACTTGGATGTAGTTTTATTATAGAAGTTATATAAGATTCGTTTATCACTCATCGCGTAAACCACCTATTCGTTTACAGACATCAAAACTTTCCTGATTTGATTGGCTTCTACATCTCGAAAGGAATTGTCTAAAATGTCATTAAAATCGAAGGTACTGAAGACCTTACTTAATGACTTAGTCATTAAACAGAAAAGGAAACTTTACCTGACCAACAAATTTACTGATTGGAAATTGTTTAGAGAGAAACTGGACAACCTAATTTATCTAAAAGTTGATCAAGTTCATCGAGTGACTGCAAAGTTAGAAAAAGCATTTGAAGAGAAGAAATATTGCTCTACTATATTTCTTGATATACCACAGGCTTTCGATAGTGTGACATAAGGGACTCATCTTCAAATTCGGTGCTACAAAATTACTGCTAATTACTATAGCTGTACTCTAACTTTTACCCAGCTATAGCAGGAGGCCCCAGACTAGGTCATTCGGACTTCTCCTATATCTTCTTTACACCATTGATAAGCAATCGACACAACCTTTTTTGAGACATTTGCTGATAATACTGGTTACAGCATCATTAGCATCAAGCGAATCACAAAACAAATCAGTTAAATACTTACAACAAGCATTCGATAAAACGAGCCAATGAACAATGGATTGGAAAATGAAGCTGAATGGGCTAAAATTAGTCCATGTACCAAATGCGTTGCAGCATGAAAATAACAACCTCCATAAATTCTTCAATGAGGGAAAATGCTCAAGCTGAGTATGGTCCTCCATGTTGCGCAACCCCGAAACGCGGAGTTTGCTTCATTGTAGTTATGCCACTGGTTTTGTGTATGTAAATTTTATTTCTAATTCTAAAATATGCGAATTGTATCACTTTATTTTAAAATAATATTTTATTTCAAGGAAACTCTAAACTCTATTGTCATTTTATGTTTTATCTTATATAAAATATGGCACATACACTTTAGAGACCATTGTAATGTGAGAAATTTGATTACGCAAAAAAAAATATATAAATTGCAAGTGCATATCGCATATATTAACACATACACATCGTGTGGAATGCTTTAACTATTTAATAATATCAAAAAGAAATTAGACAAAAAAAAAACATCAAAACTTAACAATTAGAAGGTAATGACCGCACATTACAATAACACTAAAATTAAATTAACTTTCGTTTATAATTTAAAATTTAAGCCTAATGCATGTTAATCATCTGGCTCGAATCAACATACTATACTATTATAATATAGTAAGAGTGAAAAAATCACATAAACATAATCGAATTTATGTCTGAATTAATTTTGAATATTAAAAAAGAACCAGGAAGTAATTTATTGCCGCGCGCTCGCATTGTCTACATATACATTATATATGATATGGGGCTTTATATACGTGAATTAAATTCGATATTAAGTGAAAACTAATTTCGCGGCGCGCGTCGATTAAAACTAAAAATTACTATAGTGTTGGAAGTTGATTCACGTGTTTATTTAAGATTTATTAGCTAACTTGGGAAATGAAAATAATACAATAAAAAAAAAAAAAAAAATTTTAAAAATTATAAATTTTAAACGGTTTTGTTTGGGATTGGTTATGCATTTAATCGAATTTGCATTTAGATTTTATTTTGTAATCAAACTAGATTTCCAATTGATCATTGAATAATGATGTTAATTTTGTGGTTTTGTGATGGTGATTAGGGGAAATGTTATTAATTTTAGCACCATTCGAATTGGTCTAGTTAACCTACATATTTTAATCCGCCTGTATATTTTGTAAGAAATTTTCAAAATATAACAGATATATATATATATATATATATATATATATATATATATATATATATATATATATATATATATATATATATAAATTTATTTATTTATTGTTCATATAAAAGCTTAAAAGCTTTTACAAAATATTACTAGAACGTATGTAAAATAATAGGAAATACATTTAAAATTACTTATTTTCACGTGATACAGCCATCATAATAGTTAAAGCTAAATTGTTCCACAAACAACTCCTCGAACAAAAAAACGAAGAATTTAAGATTGCACTATTATTTCTAGGTACTTTTAAACCTTTTGTCCTCGACGAATGAGATAGTGTTAATTTGCGACATAAATAAAATGAAATTATTTTCACTAGCCCAGACCTCAATGTTTGCGGTAATTGTATCTATTTTAGTTACAAGAATGGGAATATTTTTAAAATTACAACTATCATAAATTTGAATATCATCAACAAACATGTGATATTTACAACCCATTAGCGCATTAGGCAAGTCATTAATATATAATGAAAATTGTATAGGCCGAAATACTGAGCCCTGAGGTACACCACAAAGAATAGAAGTTAGACCAGAACAATCATCATCAACACATACGGAAAATTGTCTATTACTTAAATAACTTAGAATAACAAGCGGGTTTAGAAAAATTAAAAAACTTAGAAAGCTTTTGAAGCAAAATAATAAAATTGATGGAATCGAAGGCCTTTTAAAATCTAACAAAACAAGAATGGTGGCATTACCTGAATCAGAATTTCTTCGTAAATCATCAACAATATTTAATATAGCAGTGATTGTGCTATATCTTTTTCTAAAGGCAGACTGATATTGATCCAATAAATTAAGCTCTTCTAAATATTCCACAATCTGCTTTTTAATAGTTTTTCCAATACCTTCTGCTGATAATATAATAGACCTATAATAAGATACAGATTTAGGATTTTTTATTTTTGGAAGTGGGATCAATTTGACTACTTTTCATAACTCAGGAAAACAAGAGAAAGATATTGCGCTATTAATAATGTACATAAAATATTTTGAAATTAAAGGAAAAATCATTTTGATACATTTAAATACAAAATAAATGATTTTTTATTGTTTGCTAATTATAATGACCATTATAGGTCTGATGGGGTAGCACTATTCATTAGGTCGTCTTTGAGCCATACAATTTAAACATTAAAATTTGCATCTGCTGATGCTCTCAAATTGTCAGTTCAATTAGGTAGAAAAAAATTTAATTTCATTTTAATATATAGATTTAATTTACCGAGCAATTGGCGCAGTGGTTAAAGCTGCGGTGTTTGGGACGGGAGGTACCGGGTTCGAATCCCAACGGGGGAAGGTTGCAAAAGGGATTTTCATCACTTGATTACGATCGGTGATGACGATGAACACAACTATGACCCCCGTTGGAGTGCAGAATTCATGGGCCGAACCATCGTCCATGCTGGCTGGAGCAATGCAATGTGCAGATGGATATTTGAAACGCGAACCTGTATTCGCGCGTCCTCGATTTGGCTAGTAATGGCGTAAAGTAGGACGTTAATTAACCGCGAAAGAGTTGGGTGAGCTTCGGCCCCAAAACAGATTGCATAGAAATAAACAAACAAACAAACAAGTCTAAAACGAAAAAGAAGTAAAAGAAAAGGAAATGAAAAGAAGCGTGAAAAGAAGTAGTAAGTGTTATAAAAACAAATATAAAAAAATAAAGAGACATTAAATGTCGGAGACTCTGTGGCAGTTTATTATAAAGGTGAATTTTTTCCTGGACTTGGCATAGAAAATGCAGAAGTTTTGTATGACGTAAAAGTTAAAACCATGGATACGGCAAGATTAAACTGGAAATGACCGGAAAATTAAGATGTGTTAAATTATCCAATGATTGACGTTATTAAAATTTCTCCGTCTTCAATAATCAGGGGCCTTACTATTGATTTCGACGGCGACTATATCGTCTTCGTTTATTATCACTGCCCTCTAAAGGACCGTCGAAACTATTGTTCGTACTATTAATTTCGATCAACAACATTTAGTACTAATTTTATCAAATGTTGCCAACACGAAGTATAACATTTTAGAACTATTATTGAGTCAAAACAGTCAAAATGTCAAACTTTTGTTTTTATTTCGATTCCTATGCAAACATTTTTTTATTTAAAATTATTAATTTAGTTTATAAATTAAAATAATTTTACATAATTTTAATTATTTTAGTATGAGAGTATAAAGTATATGAACACAAAATAATTTAGATGACAAGCGAAAATAATTAGTGGGGAATTATGAATTTTAAATTTACGACTAAAGTCGATCAATTTCAACCGCATCGAAACGAGTAGTACAAATTTATTTGAAAGATCACAAAACGAAAGCGATCGAAATCACTAGTAAGGCCTCAGTACTCAAGGATTTTATGCATTTTAAGAAATAGCTGTATTAAAATCTGGAAACTGATAATAAAATTATTGAGTGAAGTTCCAAAAAATATTGATGGTTAAATTGGGTATAAAAAATGCTTTTAAAAATGCCTAGCAAAGTGGGTGGGAGTTTATCTATTCTAGAATTAATTAAATAGATGGGCTAGAACCCTTCGAGCAAGCCATATTGATTTGTTATGTTAGGGTTCAAAGGTGCTTATAATGCGTGTCCAAACACCGCAAGCTCGTTGGATACAGAATTGTAAAATATTGTCTCTACGCTATTTCAACCAAAAGATGAGGAAGGAGTAGCTCCGAGTCAATGGTGAATTTCGTAAAGGCATGTAGCAAAGTGAGGATTAACAATGTTCCGAACCTGGTATAATTCCCAATACACCATTCTTGCATATTCACAACTGTTACTAGGCTGGTTACTATAAAAATTGAGTTTTAAAATACGACACCGATGCGGGTTTAAAACAATATCACATAATGGGAGAAGTACAAGGATCGGTGCTAGCTCCTACATAGTGGAAAGACCATTTTACGTAATTTGTAAACTTCCGATACCAGAAAACGCAAAACTTGTCGGCTTTGCAAAGATATCTGTAACAAGAATGATAAATCCATTTAGGATTGTTTGAAAACTTTAGGTTTGTGGTTGGTGGAATAGAACAGAAATTAAGTGTGTTAAAAAAGGATGGAAAGCATAAATGTGAAATATCGCAAATATTTCGAATGTAAAATGGGGTCACCATGATTCCAGATTATTACTGAATAATTAGTTACTTCTGTTATGGTAGACTGCAAAGCTTTAATATAATTTATTTAACAAATTCAATATATCGTAACCGATATCCACTATACGGAGTACACTAAACAAACTTCAATTTGTTATAAAAGGAAACCGTTTCGTTGTTTACAAACGTTACACACGAGACTAGTTATTTCCGATATGTTAAACATTTCATGTTTAAGTTATAAAATAAAATGTTTACATTTTGCTTGTAGTTTTAATTTTATGTATATAAATGAACAACTTCATTAAAATGTACATAATGTTTGATATAGTTAAAAAAATAGTTTTACATATAATTACATGTTTGTAGTATCTGTATAGAATTCAAAATTATTTTAACGGAAATGTTTCGACAAATTTTAACGGCAAGGAAGTCATATCGTTCTTATTTTTTTATTAAATAGTATTTTGAACCATAGTGGTCGTAGTCCATTTTCACCAACAAAAAGATGTTTTTGCCACTTGTTTCGAACCTTTGAAGATTCACGAATCAAGACAATTCACAGATTGGGGCACTAAAAAAGACAACGAAATTACTTAATGAAGAACAACATACGCTTTTCAAGGAAAAATATGTTGGTGTTTTTTTAATTTTGAATGGTTCTATCTTAGTGTACAAATAGTATCAAATAGTGTACATAATATATTGTATAAATTCAACAATGTGTGTGCCTAACAAATGTTGTAAGCCATTTCCAAAAGCCAAGTGTTGAAAAAAATAAGATATGTTACTAATAATATAAAAAATTTCTTGCCACATTCGATTAAAATAAGTAAAAGGTTATTTATTTGTTCAACGTGTTATTTCAAAGTACACAATCTTGGAAAAACTGGAAAATATGTAACATCAGTTCCAGGGCTTGCTGGTTTCAATGAAATGTCAAAAATGTCATCAACTATCATTACTGACAATAATTTTGATACGAGTGACTACGAGTGACAATGAAGAGCACCAAATAAAACAAGCGATCGTTTTAAAAGAAATAAATAAAATATTGCCAGTTGTTGGAGTATCTCCCATATATCCGAGTAAATTAGGAGAAAAACAGCACCATCAACAGGACAAAATTATGGAATTAACTTCATTGATACCATCGTCAAAACGAATAAGTAATGAACTTAAGCAATCAGTAATAGATTACTATGATGATGATGATGTTAGTCGGATAATGCCAGGCAAAAACGATTGCATAACGGTTGTAAAGATCAAAGTGCAAAAACACTTAATGATGAGTTCTTTAAAAGAATGTTATGAAGATTATAAGACGAAGTCTTATAATAAAGTTACCTGCTAAAATGCATGAACTGCTCCGGATTGAATACATTTCAAGAGTATGTGAAAAAATCATGACTCTGCGGATTCTGAATTGTCGTTTAGTCAGTGAGTATCTACCGACAGATACATCTTGGAAAAGTATACACAGCCGTTAGATTAATTTCCGGATTATTTCATAAACAAATTGCAAAATCTGATTCCTCATTATTTCACATCAACAATCCAGTTTCATAAAAAACCTAAAGTTGACACTAAAGTCTACAGAAGTACTTGTTTCGTGTGACTTGCAACTTGCAACTGGCGACTAGGTTTAAACACTCAATACTAATAAAGAGAATTCATGAATTTCACGCATTCATTCCTTCGGCAAATGAACATTTAAATTGTAAATAATTTTTAAATTCAGAAGATTGTGTAAAATTTTGTGTAAATAAAAGCTTAACTTTATCTATTTTTGTTTAAACTTTCTTCAATTAATTTTAAAATTTTTTTTTGCATTGTTGAAAATGTTTTGGAAAAAGATAAGGGGTTTGGAAGCAATTTATTCCTAATTTATTCCATACGAATTTTTCACCATATATATATATATATATATATATATATATATATATATATATATATATATATATATATATATATATATATATATATATATATATATATATATATATATATATATATATATATATATATATATATATATATATATATATATATATATATATATATATATATTATATATATATATATATATATATATATATATATATATATATATATATATATATAAATATATATAAATATAATAAATAAATATATTTATATTGTTGTAATACTAACTATAATTATTACTAACTATTATGTAAGTGCATTCCACTATTATATTGTACCGTGTTTGATAGTCGTGAATACACCGTTCATTACCTGAAAAGATAAAAATAAAAAAAACTATTAATAACAATAGTGGAAAAAAACTGTAAAATACTATTGCTTATTTTAAATATTAGCACTTGAATTCTATGGTATATAACTATATAGACAGTTTACTACTCGATATGCAAAGCATATGAGGAAACATATTAAAATATTTTTTCTATACAAAAAACTAAAATCAAATTGCACAATACTAAATCATCTATACATAACAAAGAATACTAATTTACGAAACTAAGGTTTGTAATGCGTTGTACTTGTATGTAAAATCCACCAAATATGTACGTAGTTGTGTGCTATATTTTAACTACTCATTACAGCTCATGCAAAATATAAAGATCAAATGTTTAATTATTATTTGGCCAACAATCGCTTTTTCATGCAACTGAAAAGATCCACAATTCAAGACAAAGAGTCAGGCAAAACGTCGTGCAACAAAAAAAATTAAGCTCTAACTTCCGTAACCCTATAGAGAAAGATTAATTGGTAGATAAACAATTGTCAACATAGGGAAAATGGGATTTCCTTTAACGCAAACCCAATTAATTTAAAGTGTGGCGTTAAAGACTTCTAAAACGGCTTTTACTCGAATAGATGATTTGCCGAACGTTTTTAAAATGCAAAAAATTATTTCCAGTTTACTTATCGCTCCCTATAAAGAAAATATTACGGTTGGAAAATTGAGAGCAAAAATCTAAAATTGAGCAGGAAATATTTTGTGCACAAACTTGCTTAAAACTTGCTTCGCTCGTGCAATTAAATTAAAAATGGATTTAGAACGTCGGGGTTGTATCTCAATTGGGGGAAAAAACTATTGTTATTCTAGAAAAATTATGGTTTTAAATATGCTGGTAATATGAACTGCAATCATCAAAAATTATCGAACAAAATAAATCAAATAGGCCGGTAATAAGAACTTATAGTTACAAACTCTTTAAATTTTCAATAAAACATGTATGCCACTTTTTCGAATATTATTTACACCGATAACTTAGACCTGGGAAAATTATCCTAACGTGTGTACTATAGTTTTCTGTTTCAGTTTAAAATTGATTCTAATGCTGTGTACCTTAATCGACTAAACTAAATTATAGCGAATTAGTTTATGCTATTTCTAGATAGATGGAACTACACAAAAGTAGACAAAAGTCACCAACTTTGCCTCAACTTGTAACTAATCTAAACTAATCTAAACTAAAAAGTATTATAGTTTATTTATAGTTTAAAATTATTATAGTTATTTTATACTTTTTGTGAAGTCACCGAAAAGTTACCTAGAAAAATACTTTTCAGCTACCATAACTATGAGGCAATAGCGGAAGCTTGAACAATTTGAAAAGTTTAGGTTAAAAAGTCAATTAAGGCACAAAGAATAAGAATCTTAAAAATTAACCTTACATAATGTTACATAATGTACGATATGTAACCATATACATAATGTTACATAATGTATAACGTTATACAGTTTGAACATTATGCATAGTGAATATTCCTGTTGGGAGAGGAGGGGAAAAAAGAATAAAAAAGAGAAATTGTGTTTGTTTATGATCATATTTTTTCCCCTCCTCACCCAACATGAATATTCGAAGTTAGGGAAGTGTACCCTTGGTAATAAGTACCCCGAAGGTTGCTCGTTACAAACGTATGGACGATCCGCACCCTGAGATTAACGCCGATAAGAGTATCATGTTCTACCGACTGAGCTAGCCAGGTCAATTATTTATTGTTATAAATTATTATTCCTTCTTCAAAAAGGAAACGACATGGCTAGCGGTAGTGGATCTTAAGGGTTTGAGATAAGTAAATTTTGTGCACTGATCCAAGATGATCAGTAAATAAGTGTTACCTTGAGTGCAACGCAGATATGGTTCTAGAAAGTCCATAAAAAAATTTTTTGGAAGGGTCTATGGTTTTCAGTAAATTTTCTAATTTTCGCCTATGTTACAAAGTTAGGTGCTTAAGTCTGTTTACACGTATCACAAGTTCGGATATGATTGTTTAAATTTCTTGCCATTGTAAACCAATAAAGTTGCCAAGTGTTTTTGGTTGACCTAAATGCGCACTAGAAATAAAATAATATTATTACAATGGTTCATCAGTCGTTAAAGGTGCTTTAACATTAAGGTGTTTGCTCGATTATCGTAGTGAAACTGTATGTAAAATCATTTGTTTGGATGTCCCTAAAAATAACTTTAGATAGTGTTTTTGTGTTGGAAGTGCAACCCCTGTGAAAAAACGAGTGCTTACTACTTTTTACATTTTTACTTTTTACATAGTATGTTTAGAAATAATTTTTTAACGTTCATTCCAATTTTCTGAAGTGGTTGGTACTTGGCACCCCCATGCATAAGTTCTATTTTAAAGTTTACCAGCTCCCTTGCCCACAACGGCCTGCTATATTTATTTTGTTAAGTGTACTACTGCTTGTCTACCTAATTTTAAAAAATGGGCTACCGTGTAACAATAATGGAGCGCTTAGAGCTTTACATTTTTTTCTATTCTAAAGAGATTCCTTTTGCCTTGGATCTAAGGAGTGGGTAAAATGTTTATACTTTACATTTTGTTATGGCGTACAGCATTATCATTACTTTTTGTTTACGTTTTTTTAACTACTGTATGGTGCCATCAATCTGCATTATCATAATTTATTTTATTTGAAATAAATTCAATTTATTTATATTTTTATGATTTTTAAATATGCAGCGAGCACCAAGCCGTAAAATTCTTTGCGAATCATTTTTTTGTGGGTCGTAAACTAAGCACAAAACTGTTAAATCTTGTATATATATTTTGCGGTTTGTTCAATATATCGATACAAAGTTTAATTTGTCGACACACAAATGCTAAATTCAGATAAAAGCCTAGAGCCTGAAAACTGTTCCATGAGGAAGATCGGAACGTACAGATCAAACTTTAAACTTGTAAGTCAACTCTGGAAAAAAAAAACTTTTTATATATGTCTGTGCGACGCTTTTTTAATATAATGAGACTTTTTCGGTTTGATTTTGATGCGACCTGTGCAGCTGTAACAAGGTGGCATCCATCACTGAAATTTGTTTTATGCTAAATTCTAACCTAAATCTTATTTACGATCAAGCACCATTATGACAGTTGATGAAAAATTGTTTTTATTAAGAAGGTTTACCAAGCCTACAGAATACAGAATATCCAGTCTAAGCTAGCAAAATATGGTATTAAAATATGGTGACCATGCTATTCAGATAACATGTACTCTTGGACAGATTGGACAGATTTATACCGGTAAACTCGGTAACACAAAGGATATCAACCAAGGTGAGCAAGTTGTAAAAACCTAGTCCCACCATACAAAAAAGAAATACTAATTGTTGAAAGAGCTATTTAGTTGGAACCTTTTAATGGTTGTTCTCTCATAGATGATAAAGTTTAGGCTAAGAATCTTAACTAAGAAAATGTATGTAAATATTAACCAATTAAATATTTTTATACCGAGCAATTGGCGTAGTGGTTAAAGCTGCAGTGTTTGGGACGGGAGGTACCGGGTCTGAATCCCAACGGGGGAGGGTTGCAAAAGGGATTTTTCATCACCTGATTACGATCGGGGATGACGATGAACACAACTATGACCCCCTGTTGGAGTGCAGGGTCTATGGGAACCATCGTCCATGTCAGTACAGGCTGGCATGGAGCAATGCATTGCGCAGATGGATAATCCAAAAATCGCGAACCTGTATTTGTGCGTCCTCGATTTGGCCCTCGTTGGCGTAAAGTAGGGACGTTAAAATAACTGCGAAAGAGCTGGGTGAGCTTCAGTCCCAGAAAAAGATTGTAGGGATTAAAAACATAAAAAAAAAACAAAATATTTTAATGTAAAAAAAAAAAAAATGGTTGTTCTCTGCTGAAAAAAACCTACAGTCAAGGTGATAGAAAAATAGTGAAATTATAAAAAACAAAATCACTATTTTTTTTTTATTAATTTTGGCAAAAATAAGCTCAACAATTTAGTAACTGAGTCTAAACGAAATAAAAATCCGTTAAAAAATTATTCAAAAATCAAAAGTGAAAATTCCGAACTATACCTTGATGTATACAGTCAAGGTGGAGGTTAAATGGTTAACAATGTTGGTGTAATTTATTTTAACAAGGTGAAATAACAAGGAGATTAAGGTATATGAATTTATTTATTTTTATTTATTTGCCTAAATAGTGGACCAATGTCCACCTTGAGGAAAATGAGCGGTAACACGAAATGAATGAATCATTAATCTTTACAAATTGGTAACGATTAGAAAGTAAGAATGCAACCACCTAACAAAGATAAACTAACAATTTAGTTTCACGAGCTTATTGATAAGAATTAAATGATCAATTTTTTTAAAGGCCTTTAAAAAGTCTGTGTAAATCACATCAACTTGTTGCTTATTACCCAATATAGTATGTAAATGTCCGCAAAATGAAACTAAATTAGTAACAGTGGACCTATCCGGATAAAACCGTGCTGAGCAGGAGAAATAAAGGTTTTCAAGTTAAAATATAAAATCTTTTGTACCACCGCTTCGAAATGTCTTGGAATTACAAAAAGAATTGCAATGCCGCGATAGTTACTGATTTCACATCTATTACCAGATTCGAAGTTTGTTGAAAATTTAAATAGTTTTATTTAAATTATTAGTGCTTTTTCCGAGAAAACTCCAATCAGAATTAATAAGAAATTCGTTTAAAGATACTTATAGTCAGTATGCCCAAAATGAAAAGAATTATTAGATGAAAACTGGGAAAAGCATTTTTTATTAAAAATAGTTATCGTAATTGAAGTATGGTGAATGCTCGAACATCCGGTAAGGTCATCACACGATGAAACCTCGGAGTTCAAAACATCGGTTGAAAAAACTAAATCCATAAATTTTCCTTGAGAATTGCAAATCCGATTTATCTGAGTTGTTGCGATACTAGCACAGAAGTCCAATACCTTTTGATCGGTAGAAGATGACATGAAAAGACCATCAACATTGAACCAAGTAACATCCGGAAAGTTGAAGTTTCCATCAACGGTAAAACATTAAAACTAATAAAATTGAAAATTTCAAGATAATTATCTAAAATTGTTCTGTTGGGGGTGTATACCAAACATTAGAATAGATGTAAGGCAACCTTAATCTGTACAGCAATAACATCAAACCTGGATGACATGCAATGAATTCATTTTGAATCGAGGTCTTAACATCAATCAACACTCCTCTTCCCTTAAGGTTAGTATCAAAATCATGTCGATTTTCTATGGACCACATAGTCAAATAGAAAAAATACTTCAGAGTTAAAATTTCTAGTAAGCCAGTGCGAATAATTATACCATAATCATCAAGCAAAAATAATTTAGCTTTACCACGAATACTAGAGGCATTGTGATAGTAAATGGAAGTGACAGCATTTGACACGGAACTTTTAAGCAGGACTTTACTAGCTTTGTAAGGACCCGATAAATTTAAATTTCGGCTTAGTTTAATATCACAGCCGGTACCCGATGTTTTACATTTGAGGCCACTGGATAAGAATTTCGGCTATTGAACTAACACCAATCGGCCAAATTTCATCCTTTACACGAAGTTGTTCATTTATACCCAATTTAAAGCAAATATATTCGAGATCTTCCCGCGTTTTAGTTTTAGGGATGAGTATACCAACTTTTCACAAATTGAAACCCAAATATTCGCGAGAGCCAAAATAATACAAGTTCGTAATTTACATTTTTGAATTACGAACTTTTTCATTTCTACTAAAAATATTCAGGCACAGCTTGTAATTTTAACACTTGTTTCATAAAGTTAAAAATTTTAAAAAGTCGATAATTTAGACAAAATATTAAGCATTATTGTAAGACATTTATGATACTTGAGAATACATTTTCAATAAGTGCCTATATATATTTTACAGCAAGGTTACAGATACAATGTCAGCAAATTTATGGTTTTCTATGGACTTTGTAACAAACGATATAAAATATTTTAGTCAAAAAAATTGCGTGGGAGAATTTCCGCACAACAATTGAACAAATCAATTAAGAATGTCTAATCAAATGGCGTAGTGCAAAACCCAATATAATTTGATCGTCCAATAATAAAAAACTTGGAGTCGTGATACACCAGGAATTATTTCAAATAATCGCAAAAAAAAGTTGATGTCTCAGAAAACTAATTCCTTGTCAAATCATGTACTTAAAATTGATGAAGCAGAACAAGGTTTGGTAAGATTTCCCCGTCACTTTTATCTGACAGTTCAACTTCGGCGTTTCCTATTCCATTGCCATTAATAGAATCCACAATATCCGTATCGCTAATCTGTGCTGCAATCGGGAAATTCTTGCCTATATCAATATAATCATTGAATAGCCTGCCAGAGGAAATCAATGAATTACTCCAATCTAAAACGACATCGTCAACGATATCAATAATATCCTCATCGGTATCACTACCTAGTCTTAGGTTTCAAGACTTTCGAATAAAATAAGTGTGGAATTGTGTTAACTGTAACTAAATCCCATGTCTTTTTATTAAAATTTACCGCATCAAGTTGTGTGATCTTATTTTGGCCATTGGTTTCCATATTTTGAATCATTTTTCTTACCAAAAGTGTATTGTTTAGTTATTTTAATAAAATTCGATTTGTAGTGTTTTTGGTTTTAAAGTTAATATAAATAGGATTTTAATGCAAGTACATTGTGTAATTGCTATAAAACGGTGGATTCGATCTTGATTCAGTTGTTTAATTATTTTAATAAAATTCGATTTGTGTAATTGCTATTATGTATTTATATATTTATGTATTCATATATTTATATATTTATGTATTTAGGTATTTATATATTTATATTACATTAATATATTATTATTATGAGACAAATTAATATATTTGTATTTTCAGGGAAAATTAATCCAGTTTATTACAATCTACGGCTTGCAGAAATTATATTATGATATTATTAGTTTATTATATTACAAATTAATTAATTTATCATTTCAGATGAAAACTAATTCAATTTATTACAGCCTATGGCTAAGAGCGGTTATTTCATTAATAGATTTTGCTTTTAGGAAACGTTTGCTGATACACTTGAATGGGAGCACACTGCAGTTGATGAAATAATGCAGAGCAGCTCGTCAAAATTGTGATTGTCTTGTGCTAACATTAGTTGAATATTGGCTTCCGGAAAACCGGGTCAAATCTGTCATTACTAACATTCCCTTCCTTTCCTTACATCACAAAAAAAAAACACTAACTATCGATCGCTTAGGTGTCTGCAACCGGGTCGAGTCTGTCATAACTAACAAATTCCATCCACTCCTTCGGTTTTGTTATATGTAACACGGGTGTACGGTGGTGCCCGGCATTCCGGGAGTTCCTGGTTCGTCCTTGGCCGTACATTCTAATCAATCAATCAATCAATCAATCAATTTTTCTCACCAAAAGTGTTCGATACCATACTTTAGAATTTCGGATGATTCCTTGGTTCATTGGTTGACCAGGTAAATATTCAATAGTTACAGATTTTAAAATTTTCCGATTTTGGGAAGTAAATTCTTGGTCGAGTTTTCTAATATAGGCTTCCCACTCCGCACCATTCATCCAAGTATGTTCATTTGCTTTATATATTACTGGCAAGGTACGTATATTTCCAAAACACCGGGGTTTAGAACTCTTCCCAATAACCAATACCGGTAATTTTTCCACTTAAGTTTGCTCCTAAGAGGATTGTGATGCGTTCTCTGCTTAGTTTTCCACCCGCACAGTTATCGTTTTTTAGGCACTTTGTTCGATTTGGCATTAGCTTAAAAAAACAATCCCGTTTCGTCACAGCTAAAGATATCCCCATTTTTGAACTTTCTTAGGAATCCGGGAAGTTTATCTTCAATTCAGTTTGAAAGCTTCCTAACATCGGTCGATGATTTTTCACCTTATATATTCGATTCTACTGTATATATATATATATATATATATATATATATATATATATATATATATATATATATATATAAATATATATATATATATATATATATATATATATATATATATATATATATATAAATAAAAATTCGCGGTTTCATCGATCAATTTGTGCGTTGTGGAATTGTGGTATTACGATCAATTTGATTAATCAATATATACAGTAAATTCATTCTACAAACGTTAAATTTAATTAGTTGTCTTTAATAATTTTATTTTTCACAAGAGAGAAGAAAAATATTAAATTTCCGTGACCTGAAAGAATTAACAACATTTGAAACCTAATATTATTCCTATATACTATATAGACATACAAAATAAAATTGTATATCTGTCTGTTACACTTAAACTAAATAGTTAATAGATCGACAGAGATGTATACATAGAGATACGAGTATGTGTATAGTACAATGAATTTTAGATAGTTTTCTTAATGTCAACAAGAATTATCACAATTTTTTTTTTATTTCTTTATTGAAATGTGTTAATACAAAATAGATGTGACTAGCTTGTCTTATGTTTTTTTTTCTAATATGTAAGATGTTGTCTTATACATAATTAAAAAAAAAAAAAAAAGTTCTGTTACTTTTTTCTACTTATGAATATTAACTGTTAGATAATTATTTTATACATACATATTATAATTATTAAATGAAAATATTCTGATAATTTTTAACACATTCCCTACATTATGTAACTAAAATGTGCCGAAAGTGTTTAATCGTTTTTGCATGATGTTAGCTAAAGCATTACATATTCGATGGTTGTCAGATTGAATTTTTTAAACACGATACATTTCAAAACATGAACCAATTAAATAACGATACCTTTAAGCAGGACTGTAGGCCTATTTTTGAATACTATACGCTATACAATTTAACTTAATCTATCGATCAAGAATAATAATAAGTACGCGCTGTCATTAAAAAATGAATTCTGTTTTGATATTTTACGAAAACCATAAGTTCTTACAAAGTAGTAACAACACGACCAAACTGTAAAAAAAATGTACTAAAAAACTGACTTGACTTAATTTTAGGTCATCATCAATATTATTGAATAATTTTAGAACTAAACTTTAATATAGACTTTTAAAAAATTAAAAACCTTGAGTGCTAACAGCAAATCTAGTCAGTTTTAAAAAAGCATTATTATTTAATTGACTTAAAATTAACCTACAAAACCACGTTTTTCTTAAGTCGAGTTCAACAGTTGAATTTTAAAATATGCAGTATAAATACTAAGAAAATGGTTTGTGCTTTTACTAAAAGTAAGATTAAAAAAAATGTTTATCAAAACTTTTAAATTTAGTACTAAAATTAAGCTTAATCATTTTATAGAGGAAGCCTTATAAAGTATGTGTCAATAATTTTTCTTAAATAAGGTCATAAGCCATTATTTAGTTTTGACATGACTTAGTACATCTTCAATATAATTGAATGATTTTAGAACTAAAAATCATTTTAAAAAATCAAGTACTAGCAACAAATTTAAATAAGTATTTCTATTTAATTTGACTTAAACCTAATCTATTAAAACCACGCTCGTCTTAAATAAAGTTTAACAATCAAATGACGTCATTAATTTAATTAAAAAACATGAGGTTTAAGTACTAAATGTACAAGGGAATAAAACCTAGTTTGTGCTTTTGCTAAATTTAAGGTTGGAACTGTTGGATATTACAAACTTGTTTTAAACTTAGTATGTACTAAAATTTTACTTAATTATTTCAAAGAGTAAGCAGTATATATTTAAACATTAAATAAGTAGGTTTATTAAAAGTAGTCATAATTTTTAGGGAATTATTTAATTTGAAATAAAGTTAATTTATTTAATTAATTAATTAATTTAAATAATTTTTCGATGCATTATAAAAAGTTACAATCAATAGTCGTTCAGTTACAATTGTTAAAAATACTGGACTAAACAAATAATATATCCTATAATGAAAGCCTTGAAACTAATAGTTAATTCTGAAAATATTAGGGAACTTTATAAATTATAAGGAAAATAAAATTAAAAATATTATTAAATCCGAAATCGTAAAGCAATGAAATTTTAGTAAAATTGATTCGACATCACGGCTTGAACGAAGCGTTATGCGAATCAAAGCTCGGTTCATTCAAAATTGGTTAACTTACATCTGACAACGGGGAGAGCAAATTGACGACTGGAGAACACATACAAAATGCGTTTGATATAAAAAAAAACGACTTCAAAAAATTTCCAAAAATAAATCTTCTTTGGAGTGGTGGGAAAAGAAAATAATAAAATTGATCTCCTGTTTTTGTTTGAAGCGCGGCTCACATAATTTTGACAATACTAGAGACCGATGTATTGTAAGAGAAGGTATTAACCAGGTTGAAATTTGAGTTTGCCTTACAAAAGAGTAAAGCTTAACGTAATTATTTAAGAAATTTTCTATTTGTCAGTTAAAAATCAATTGTACTAAACTAAAGCTTGACCTTTTGAAAAAAAATTCTAATTTACTGATCAAATTTAAACTGTAAAACTTAAAATAAGTTTTTATCTGAAATGGCTATTACTATTTTTTTGGGGTAGGAAAGCTAGGTATTGTTGAAATCATTTTAAAGTAAGTTTAGAACTAAGCCAAATAATTTTAATGTGCCAAACTTATATGCATTATAATATTAAATCATGTTAATGAAACTAAAACATGAAATAAAATTTAATATAGACTTTTTAAAAATCAATAACCTTGATGCTAACCTTGATAACCTTGATGCTAATAAAAAACATTATTATTTAATTTGATTCAAAATTAACCTACAAAAACCACGCTTAAATCGAGTTTAACAATCGACATCAATAATTGAATTTTAAAACATGAGGTTTAAATACTTAGAAATTTAGAACTGTTTGTGCTTTTACTAAAAGTAAAATTAAAAAGTTGATCCTCAAAAATTACTTTTAAATTAATTATGTACTAAAATTAAGCTTAATCATTTCATAGCGAAATATAAGGCTTTCTATCTATACTTTAAATAGGCAGGTTAACTGTTGTCTTTTAGTAAGGTACTAAAATAATAAAGTTTTGTTTGGTTCAATAATTCTTCGGTCATAAGCCATTATTTAGTTTTGACATTATTTAGTACATATTAAATACAATTTAAGGGTTTTACAGAAACTATGATTAAAGGTTTTTTCCAGGTTGAAATTTGTGTTGGCACCAAAAAAGAGTACAGCTCAATGTTAATTCTTTAAGAAATACTCTTTTTGTCAAACTCGTATAAAGCTAAAAATCAACTGTACTAAAATAAAGCTTAAACGTTTTGTAAAATTTTAATTCAACACTGATCAAATTTAAACTGTAAAACGTAAAATTAGTTTTTATCTTAAATAGCACTTACTATTTTTTTTTGGGTAGCAAAGCTAGTTATTGATTAAATAAATTTAAACTTAGTTTAGAACTTAGTCCAAATAGTTTTAATGTGCAAAAAATAGGATTTATTTTAACATCTTCCGTTCATAAATGTTTTGAGCTATGGTTTAGTACTGTAATTTAATATGACACTAACATAAAATTGGTGCTTCAAGAAGAAGTCATTCACTTTTTAATAATATTTATTTATCATGTTGTGTCAATATATGTTTAGTTTTGTGTATTTACTCGATTGAAGATTAAAAAGTTTATTCAACAAACATTTAGTACTAACGGTAAGATTATTCATTTCAACGAAGATATTACTTAAATAAATATTTTGAATAGGTTTAATTAGTTTTCGGTGAATAAGTTCGCATTTATCATGTACTTGATTTATAGAAAAATACGTTTGAGTCACACAATGAATCATTCGTTTTACGCTTTTAATAATTTTAAATGAGCCATTATAGGTGTTTAGTTTAAACATTACTTAAGTAGTTGTTGGTTTATTTAAATTTATTTCAAAATGTAAAGTTTAAGTACTAAAAGTACTTAGATCAAAACGAGTACTAAAAATAATTTTGTACAAATTTAGACTTATTTTGTTCTAAATTTTAATTTTAAGTTATTCTATATATTTAGACATCTTAAAACATTTAACGGTCCTAATTTTGGCATAATTTAATTCATGATACCGTGGCCTTCGATAATTGTAATACTACAAATGTAATCAAATGTAAGTCTGGTTACTATATCTCAAATGGATCACAACAACAACCTCGGAAAGTACACGGACCACGCAATAAAAACAGCGAAATGAAACGAACCAAGCCTGCTAAGATCTGGGGTATTCAGAAAATATCCAGTCAATCAAATATAATAGCTCACCCGACGTAATGGCTCTCTACTACTTCGGCCAGATAATGTAGGAAAATTAACCGTCTGTTTTCCTATTGATGATGTCAAAGATTTATACTTTGTCAAACTAGAAGACGACATTAATGATATCCCGCGACTCCTCATCAAGTGAGAACCAATAACGGATTTTACGGTATTGAGCTTGCTATGATGTATAATCTAGTTATCTCACGCACACGGTTCCCTAATAAAAGAATTCACAAAGTAACATGGAGATCAAATGATAGAAGAACTGAAACTCACACCGATCTCAAACGGGCACTCCACAAGCATTACTAATGTCATTACTATCTTTTAGAGGTACCGACATAGCCAGCGATAATTTTAAAATAGAAGTATAAAATGTCATCAACCTTTAATAGAAGCAAAAAAGCCTTGGAGTTGGAATGTCGATGCATTAAAACATTCTGATTCATGGGATAGGTTTTACAAAAAAACCTAGAACGAAAGGTCTGCTCTGATGATTTATCCAATAATCAGGAGCAGTAGCAAATAATCCAGTCAGTCCTTACAACCGCACAACAGACGACCATCGGAAGACGACCACCGAGATCTCGCAAAGAATGGTACGATGACCAATGCCCTTTTAGCGTTGCGAATAAGTAGTACAGACTTGAAAAATGGCTAACACGGAACACTCTTAAAAGTCAAATGGAATAAATATTCGCTAGAAAAGAAACCGGACTCCGCTAAAAGGCTCTATAGAGTTTGTTCGGAATCGTTCTAAAGTCAGAGAATGATAGGGATGATAACTCCGATTAGAGCTACAGGTGTCAGTGTTAGAGTATATCAATTCCCATCACCACAATAGAAGCGGTAGATAAATATCTGCGTGACAAATACCATGTCGAAACTGGAAACAAGATGCGATGGAACGAGATAGATGGAGGTCGACTATGCGATCCGCAACATTCTTTTATGGGATGTATAAAACCATAGAGACATAATTCTAAATTGCGGCATAAAATGTATTTGCAACCAATTAATTTAAATCAATAACAAATATAATTCGAGGTTCTACCGGAACCAAATATGTAGAACTAATTTACCGCAGCCTTGCTAAATATATAAACTTTTTGTATTCGACCAAGACCAGATCTAATTAATTTTTATATTTTTCTAATTAAAATACAAAAATAAAACATTTTAAACACTTTAATTTGTCAAATAAGGTGTGTGTACATTGCAATTTGTATTATGCATATAAAAAATTTGTTGCCTGCAATACTTCTGTTATGGCCAATCACAAAAACACGTTTAGTTAGTCGATATTATATGTAATGCATATTTAAATCCTAAAACACCTGTTTCAATGTGTTAATAGCAGTGGTCTTATTTAAATTTAACATTCAATTAGGTATGGGAACAAATTTATTTTAAGTATATGGTGAACCAATATTTGCCATAAATACTTGAATTAATTAATTTAATTAAAAACTTTACAAAAACAATCATCATTAAGTTAGAATTTTAATTGCCTATATACCGTTTATATATATATATATATATATATATATATATATATATATATATATATATATATATATATATATATATATATATATATATCAACTTATAAAAATAAATGACAACAACAATTATATCAAGCACGACGACAGCGACGACACTAAAACTATTTAAGCTAATTAAGTTGGGATTTTTCATTAATTACGCGCTACTTGTTTCTGTTTTACTATGAAGTATTAATTGGTGTGGTATGTTGATAGGCTAATTAGATTTTAATCCAATAGTTAAATAACAGTTTAGAATTATTATTTTTCCATATATATATTTATGATAAAACAGATAGCCGCAAACAAATACCTTACGAGAATAACTATCATTGAGATGAAAGTTGTATGATAACATTTTCATAATACATATAATACGTCTAGATACGTAATTTTTTATAAATTTATAATCGTTAAAACTATGTACGTTTATTATAATATTAGAAATGCGCAAGAAGAAAACCGAAAGATTTCACGGTCTGAATATCCATTTATGTATTTGTAGTGTGCGACCGTAATTTTAATTTTTTTTTTAAAGTTTTAAACAAATCAATCAGATAGTTTGGTAAAAATATGCGGCGCGTCAAATATCTTGTTTTACACACTTTGGTAAATTACTGTTTTTGTATAGAATTGAAATTGGCTTTCGTTTTAATTGATTGAGAAACAAAACAGTGAACACAAGAATTTCTTAAGTTAATTAAAAATAAAAATTAAAACGTATAAGAAATAGAGAAATTTTCATACATTTGTAAGGTTTCATGAATCTACTGTAGTGGAAATGAATATTGTTTCGCTTTTATCATTTTCTTTAATTTAATTTACTTTTCGTTGTGAATACTTATTACATCGATATTATATGTTATCGTACGAAAAAGTATTTCCGATATATTATTTTTTTTTTAAGTTGTTCGAGTATATTCTTTCTTAATATACCGGATGTTATATAATTTTTTAGTGCAATCAATCGATCAAATTGTTTGTCTTCCGTAAACTCAATAAAAAGTTTGAAAAAATGTGAAATTATATGCTGGATGTTACGATGTAATCAAATACTCGAGTGAGACTCGATGACGAAATAGAAATGTCTATCAAATTAGAATATTAATTTAAACAAATGTTAAAATGAGGCTAGCGTCGTTTCGCGATATCTTCTCGTGTATATATATACCAGAGACCTAATAATGAAATAAACGTTGATATATGTAAGTAATCCAGAAACTCGGCTAACATTCAACTAATTTGTAATATTTATGTAAAACCTTTCTAGATTTATTTTATTGCTGTAAGGCTTGTCGTGAAGTGTATTTTACAAAGTTATCAAAATATGTGTAACTACGTTTATGAAATTCAATAGTATTGAATAGAAAATACACCAAATAGTAAATAAATAAAAAGGAACTTAAATTAACGTTTAAATTAATTTAAGTTTACAAATCGAAAATTTCCAAAATCCAGAAAATTCTTGATGGTTAGCCCCAAAAAAGTTTGATTTGAAGCCACAAATCGAAAATTTCTATAATTCTATAATTTTTTTTTTATTTCCAAAATCCAGAAAATGCATGATGTTTACTTAGAATTTAAAAGCTTAGAATTAATGCCATACATTAGAAATGGCCAAAATCTACAAAATGCATAATGGTTTGCCAAGAAAACTTCAGAAAATGTATTATGATAAGCCCATGAAAAATTTAAATTTATGCCACTAATCGAAAATTTTTAAAATCCAGAAAATGCATGACGGATAAAAAAACATAAGAAAACTTTGATATTATGCCACAAAGCAAACATTTCTAAAATCCAGAAAATGCATATTGGTTTGCCCATGAAAACTTTGATTTGAAGCCACAAATCGAAATTTCCAAAATTCAGAAAATGCATGGATGGTTAGCCCATTAAATCTTAGAATTTATGCCACACATCAAAAATGCCCAAAATTCAGCAAATGCATGATGGATAATAGTCCTTGACAATTTTGATTTGAACCCATAAATCGAAAATTTCCAAAATCATTAAATTCATGATGGTAAGCCCAAGAATACTTTGATTTACAGCCATAATTCGAAAATTTCCAAAACCCATAAGATATTTGATGGTTAGCCTATGAAAAATAATAAATTTATGAAACAAATCGAAAATTTACAATTTATCCAGAAAATGCATGATAAATGCATTTTCTGGATAAATTGTAAATTTATCAAAGTCCATGAAAACTCTGATTTAAAGCGAAAAATCGAAAATCCAGAAAATGTATGATGGTAAGTAAGCCCATGAAATCTTGGAATTTATGCCACACATCGAAATTTTAAAAAATCCGGAAAATTTATGATGGTTTGACCATGAAAACTTTGATTTTATGCCACAAATTGAAATTTTTCAAAATCCAGAAAATGCATTATGGTTGGCTCATGAAAACTTAGAATTTATGCCACACAACAAAAATGTTCAAAATTCAGAAAATGCATGATGGATGGTCCATATAAAAACTTTAATGTTATGCCATACATTGAAAATTTCCAAAATCCAAAAAATTCATGATGATAAGCCCATGAAAACTCTGCGATTTAAAGCAACAAATCAAAAATTTCCAAAGTCCAGAAAATCCTTGAATAAATCTGTGATTTTATGCCTCAAATCGAAAATTTCGAAAATCCAGAAAATGTATGATGGTAAGTAAGCCCACGAAAACTTATAATTTATGCCACACATCCAAAATGTCCAAAATTCAGAAAATGTATGATGGATACCATGAAAACTTTAATGTTATGCCAAAAATCGGAAATTCCCAAAATGCTTGATGGTTAGCCAATTAATCTTTTATTTTATGCCCAATTCGAAAATTTCTCAAATCTGTAAAATGTATGACGATTAGCCTAAAAAACTTTGATATTATGCGGCAAATCGAAAATTTTTAAAATCCAGAAAATTAATGGTACCCCATGAACACTTTGATTTTATACCATAAATCGAAAGTTTCCAAAATCCAGAAAATGCATGATGGTTTGTCTATGGAAACTATGATTTGAAGCAACAAATCGAAAATTTCTAAAATACATAAAATGCATGATGGCTAAACCATGGAAACTTTGAATTTATGCCACACATCAATAATTTGAAACCGAGCAATTGGCGCAGTGGTTAAAGCTGCGGTGTATGGGACGGGACGTACCGGGTTCGAACCCCAACGGGGGAGGGTTGCAAAAGGGATTTTTCATCACCTGATTACGATCGGTGATGACGATGAACACAACTATGACCCTTTGTTAGAGTGCAGAATCGATGAGCCGAACCATCGTCCATGTCAGTACAGGCTGGCTGGAGCAATGCAATGAGCAGATGGATTTAAAAATCGAACCTGTATTCGTGCGTCCTCGATTTGGCTGGTGACGGCGTAAGGTAGGACGTTAAAAATTAACCCCGAAAGAGTTGGGAGAGCTACGGCCCCAGAAAAGATTGACACAAAAAAAATCTAAAATCATTTAACCCAATAGGGTCCTTTTTTTGTTTCCACGCTCCAAACGTTTTAAAAAAGGACCCTATGGAGCTACAACTTAACAATAAATGATGGTTCAACGGGTTAGCCATATAATTATAATTGGCTTAAAGCACTAGCGAAAAGAGGTGGTAATGAAGCATCATACATTTGTCGTCATCTCAAAATATTACCGCCAACTCCCGTCGAGTATGACACAGTTCACGCAACGAAAAATCATTTTTCGTTTTTAAAATGACACAGTTACATGACATACTTTATTTTTCAATAAAGAAATGACAGTAAAGTTGGTTGAGATTCGCCACAAATTTAGGAGAAGAATTTTATTACAAAAATTCACTTGAGGAAAGTGAATCTTTGAAAATAATCAATTTTGGATTTTGTAGTATTGCCTCTGTCAGATTAATTCAAATAAAAAGACAGATTTGCTTTCTGATCCTTTGCTATCCATATTCTTATTCGAAGTAATTCTTACTATGGGTATAACTATTTCATAATGGCACATAAGACCGATTTATACACAATTCAATAAATTAAATATAGTAAAAAGGACTTAACTACCTGCGTTTGTTATCTTATAGTTATAACTAACAAGAAAGTGATACTGATAGCGCCAAATTTTCAGAAAAAATTAATGACACTCTTACCCAATAAGCTATTACCAATAGTTAGTCTATATTGGTTAATGTGACTGGAACAACGGTCAGATTTAACAAAAAAATATTAATAGTTTTAATTATAGTATTTTAACCCAAGTTTGCATGTGGAACGTAATTTTAAACATTTTTTACTCACAAAATCATGTTTTGCTAATAACGCTAAGTTTTCTGGAACACGATTTATACGAAATTTAATACGTCTAAATGAACAGATGAGAAATACGACTCATTTACATTTATAATTAAATAACCTATGTGCATAAACATCTGGAAATCAGATAAGCGCATTCTTCATAATAAATTAGCACGTAGTGTGAAATGATTCATATATTGCAATACAAGGTGATCAAATTAGCATATCACACAATTAAAAAAAAAAAAATTCTTTGAACTTGAACACTTTACATTTTTAGTTTACAAATCGTTACTGTAACAAACTTTATTGCAATAAAAAAGTTAACTAAATTTAGCTATAATTCCGTACATTAAATTTTAGATGCATATATATAATAAAAAAACAATAATTATTATTCTAAATTACAAAATTACGATTAACTTCCCTTGGTAAAAAAAAAACATTTGATTGTTATTTCCTTTAAGAAATTATACAATCGCGCGCGCTTAAAACAAAAACAAAATGAGAAAGCTTAGAACAATAAAAGAAAGTTGTAAACAACAATACATTTTGTTTTTTGTTGATTGGATTTGTTGTTCGTTTATTTTAATCATATAACAAGAAAAACCATAATAATATTATAGTGTCGATGATTGACTTTCCAAATTTTCACAGCCATTTTAGGTTTTGATTTAAAGAAACAATTCTACAACTTTATCTCGTACAATAAACGAAATGGTTAATTGGTTTCCTTTATTGAAATTTTATTTTTTAAGATACGATTGAGATCAAAATTCGTTTAATGTTTTTTTTTTTTGTTATTGTTTAATGGCCATTTTTATGGCATTTTAACAAGAGAATTGTATAGGAAATTAGTTTCTAGAATTGAAATAATAATTTGATACTTTTTATTTTATATTGAAAATTTAATGAGATTTTGTGTCGCCTACTTTGATTCGAGACCATCTAATAAGCGGCTAATATTTTATGAAAATACATTACATTAATTTTACAAAAGTAATTTAGAAACAAATATGGTTCTAATTATCAATTATGTTTTCAGACTATACATCAAATTCAAACAGAATTTTCATGTTTTCTTAACTAACTAGACTGGTACTATAGTTTAAATAACTGCCATTTTAACTATGCGATACAGTCTAAGCCATCTCTACCGAGATTTTGAAGGGTCAACATTTTTTAAATTGTCATTTAAAATCATCTCTGCATCAGATTCCGATACGTAAAGAGCTCTAGATACAAGCAGAAATATTGCAGAGAGTGCAGAGAGTGCAGAGTAGAAACAACCCTGCAAAATATATAAACTGTAAATTGCTAATTATAGAGGATGTAAAGTAGCCAAATAACGTCAAAGGTTTAGAAATAAAATTTACCAATTTCTTCAAAACACTAAGGTTGCAAAAGAGAATCCAATTAAACCCCAAAAGGAGGAGCCAAAACCATTAAATATAGGTATACAGAGGAAAAGTTCCTCATAAATTTTTCGGCTAATGTTGTTAATGAAAACATTCTTAAAGGAATATGTCAAAGCATAGAATAGTGAAAATTATTCCCAAAAAGAGACTCCGAAAAATGTGTCAAATAGTCAACACAGTCCATATGTTCCACGTCAATGGAAAGTTAAAGAAGTGATTATGATCCCCAAACTAGGTAAACCAGCAAACGATAAAAAATCGTATAGACCGATGTCACTGCATCCTGTCATTTAAAAATTATTTCAAAAATTACTGCTTGAGGCTTAACCAATAATAGAAACTCGAAATTTGATTCCACCACTTCAATTTGGATTTAAAGCAATTCACTTTCCGATAGAACAAGTTTATAGAACAACAGAAATACTCGAAGACGCATTTGGGAATAAGCAGATGAGCTTCAGTACTAAATATTTCTACCAAATTCTTAAATCTTATATGGCAGATCAACATTTTCATACAAAATATAATCGAGAGTATTCTGAATTAAAGAAACTCTTAGCAAGGTTACAATGTAGCGTATTGGGCCCTCTATTGTGCATCCTGTATATCAGATATTTGCCTAATACAGAAGGTACAAGCACGGCCACATTTGCAGTTAATATCACATTTTTTCCAAAATTCAGTCCGAGTCATGAATTTGTAAATTTTGGAAATTTTCGGTTTTTGGCAAAAATTTCAAAGTTTTGATGGACTATAACCATCATGCAATTTGTGTATTTTGAACATTTTTAGTTGATGGCATACATTTTACAGTTTTAATGGGCTAACAATCATGGTGTTTGGGGATTTTGGGCTTTTGGCATAAATTTCAAAGTTTTGATGGGCTGATCATCATTGGAATTGTGAATTTTTCAGAACTTTCGTTTTTTGCCATACATTTTGAAGATCCAAGCCTATCAAGCATGTAATTTTTGGATTTTGCAATTTTACCATCATATAATTTGTAAATTTTGTAAATTTTCGGTTTTTTTTTTTGTTTGTTTCAGAACTCTGCAACCTGTTCTGGGTTGAAGCTCTCCCAACTCTTTCGCAGTTAATTTTTAACGTCCTACCTTACGCCGTCACCAGCCAAATTGAGGACGCCGAATACAGGTTCGATTTTAAATCCATCTGCACATTGCATTGCTCCAGCCAGCATGCACTGACATGGACGATGGTTTGGCCCATGGATTCAGCACTCCAACAGGGGGTCATAGTTGTGTTCATCGTCATCACCGATCGAAATCAGGTGATGAAAAATACCTTTTGCAACCCTCCCCGGTGGGATTCGAACCCGGTACCTCCCGTCCCAAACACCGCAGTTTTAACCACTACGCCAATTGCTCGGTAATTTTCGGTTTTTGGCCTAAATTTCAGTTTTAGTACATTTCAAAGTTTTGGTGGGCTGCCCATCATGTAATTTGTGAATTTAGGAAATTTTCGGTTTTTGGCATAAATTTTAGTTTTGTTGGACTAACCATCATGCAATTTATGAATTTTGAAAATTTTCGGTTGTTTGTATAAATTCCGAAGTTTTAATGAATGGGCTACCATAAGAGAAATTGTAAATTTTGGAATTTTTGGCTTTTGGCATAAATTTCAAAGTTTTCATGGGCATACCATGGAAATTGTCAATTTTGTAAATTTGTGGTTACTGGAATAAATTTAAGTGTTGATGGGCTAACGAATATTAGGTTTTTGACAAAAAATTTTGTCAATTTTGTAAATTTGCGGTTTCTGGAATAAATTTCAGTGTTGATGGGGTAAAGTATATTAGGTTTTTAACAAAAAAATTTCAGTTTTGGTGGGCTAACCATCATAGAAATTGTGCATTTTGGAAATTTACAGTTTTTGGATCATGTAATTTTTTAGGAAGTTTTTGATTTTTGGCATATATTTTACAGTTTTACTGGGCAAACTATAACGGAAATTGTGGGTCTTTGAGAATTTTTGGTTTTTACCATAAATTTTAAAATTTTGATGGGTTTACATCATGTAATTAGTTTTTGAGATTTTGAAATTTTCGGCTTTTGCCAAAAATTTTAAAGTTTTGATAGGCTTACCACCATGAAAATTATGAAATTTGAAATTTTCGGTTTTTGGCATAAATTTCGAAGTTTTGATGAGCTTACCATCATAGAAATTGTGGATTTTGGAATTTTCAGGTTTTGACATAAATTTTACAGTTTTGATATGGGCTAACCATGATGTAATTTGTGATTTTTTGAGAATTTTTGGAATTTTGTCTAATAAGACAAAAATATAACACCGAAGGGAGTTCTATTGGAGAGATACGTGTAAAAGATTTAAACCTTTAAGATTTAACAGTCTTGCTTAGGGGTTACATTGCTTCTATTACAAATAAAATGTTTCAGCAGCTTCTCAAACATGATTTGTGTTCAGAACAAATATTGGCCTGTAAATTTTGGCATTAGCTTGATCCCCACTTTTATGAATATATGTACTAAAATAACTTATTTCCACATAGTTGGAAAGTAACAAGTTTAAGGACTTATTAAATAATCGGGACAGAAGCATAATTGTATCTTTAAGATTTTTGAAAAATAAATTGGGTAGTTGAGGATCTGCACTTTTATTATAGAATCCAGTAATTTTAAGATCGACAAAATATCAGCAAGATAAATCATTTCCTTATAAATGTGTGAAAGAAGCTATTTTGCTTTATCGCCGGTAGACTTTTTATCGCTGGCATGGTTTGTAAAAATTCATAATTGTGTCATGGGAAATTAGTCTCATCAAGTCGCGTACCTACTACCTACTACGTCCTAGCTCGAGCTGCATAACTATAGCTTTAGACATAAACCACCAATGAGCTTTTACGTAATATGGAAATACGAAATATGACCAACTAAAATATTCGATTGAACCAAAACACTGAACAAATGCAAAAAAACTTAACTTAGTTGTTTTCTACTACACAGGGTTCACTTGTTACAAATTTTTGTTTCAAACGATTTTTACTCCTTACACATAAAATTTAAAAAAAAATTTTAATTTTTTATGTAATTATTATTTCACCCAGAGATTTTTTTTTAAACCCTAAGCCCAGAGATTACCTGACAAACCTTGAGCCTGCGTGTTAAAAATTCACAGTTGGTAACCCTACCTACTTAAAATATTCAGACTATTGTTCGACCTTACTTTTTAGAATAGAAAATATTTTATTCTAAAATATAGCCATATCATTCGCTTAAAACAGTTAATTTGATTTTTTAAGGGATACCATTCTCTTGTCAACATTGCTGATAGTTAGGATGATATGAGGCAGATTTTTATAAGTTTAAGACATATTCTTGTTAAGGAATTTGGCTTAGATGAAATCCTTTAATAAACTTTTACATTATAAACAAAACTAAGAACATTAGCCAATTTGCAGAAAAGGCGCAGTTTTACCTCGATGAAATACTCACATCAAAGACAATTTTTTAATCAAGCTTAATGTAAATCCAACTCTTAACCAATTCATGAACCAATTCGCTCAATATTTTTTTAAATGTTTATATGTCTCTAAGTAAATTACGGGTCTAATGAGAATTTTTGATTGAAACTATTTTAGGCTTCTTTGAACTATTATTTTTGCACTAATGAACTTTTTAAGAAGTTTTCTAGTATAACTTTTCTGAATAATTTGGAATAGATTTAATATAAGTTTCTTATTAGATTAAAAATACATAAATAGTTTAAATTATATGTTAACAAACATAAGAATCACCTTAAACCGTTGTGGTTATTTTATTTATTCAGATTTTGTAGGGGTCACCAATATAACGACAATGATTTGTTTCGTTGTTTAATTATTCAGATGTAGGTGGTGTACGAACCAAAGCTCTGTTTCAATATGATGAGGGATTTGTTACAATCATGTTAAAAGTAAATTCTCATTAGGCAATGGCGCCCGAGTGACGAATCCCAAAATTAAGTTTTAGATTTAACCTGGAATTAAGTAACGCCATTTTATAGAACAAAATTGGCTAATTTATTCTCATCCTCCTTTTTTTAACCTTTTTGTAGACTAATGGCCCTAGTCAGCCCATTTTAAAAGTTGTTGCTATTATTTGCAACAATTCATGTGCTGATATCTAAAAATAACAGAGCAATTGGCGCAGTGATTAAAGCTGAGATGTTTGGTCGAGAAGTACTCGGTTTGAATCTCAACGGAGGACGGTTTAAAAAGCGATTATTCATCATTTGATTTCGATCGGTGATGAGATGAACACAACTATGTTCCCATGTTTGAGTGCAGAATCCATGGGCCACACCAAAGTACATGTCAGTACCGACTGGCTGGAGCAATGCAATGTGCAGATGGGTTTAAAGCGAACCTGTATTCGTGCGTACTCGATTTGACTGGTGAAACCGTAAGGTAGGACGTTAAAAATCAACAGCGAAGAGTTGGAAAAGCTTCGGGTCCAGAAAATATTGCTGGGTTAAAAAAAACAAAAAAAAAATTAACTTTACAAAACAAATTACTAAATATGATTTAGGCAAGCTATTGTCTAAACATTTTGAAAACTGGATAAGTAGCACCGAAAACATCGCAAACTCTACAAAATTCACAAAAGGGACAGTCGTATATTTCAAATTGATTTATCTTAATTGAATTCCTGACTGATAAAAATGAAATTTCAAACAAAAAAATCTGTCTGGACAACATGACCTTTATCAGTTTATAATAATTGATCGTATGCATATCAAAACACAGTACAATAATTAATCATCAACAATGCACCACCGGCTGCATTTTGTACATTAACCTTGTGTGGCAAAAAAATAATATGCAATTCATACACACACACACACATTATAAATCATTCATCAGACTGATGACGATACCGCGCATGTTAATCATATATAACATCGTAAAAATTATAAAATACCTATGATCAAAAGTCATTTGTATGTGCGCGTTTATTCCAATTTTGACTTTGAACTAAAATAATTTCCATATTGAGCCATACATCATTACTTGCAACAACAAAAAAAAATTGTAATAATTAATATAATTGAATTTAATGATAAAAAGTATTAAGTATTTGAAATCTTGAAATAGTTCACCTTGCCTATATGTGCATTTCTTGGCCGTCGCGACAAACAAAACCGCGAGAAGGAAGTTATTTAGATAATTATCTCGATGTATCACAATCTCTAATCTTTATGTGTATATATCTAGAATGCATACCGGTAATGTATCTTAATAACTGTTGCATATGTATGTTTCAACTCTAGTATTTCGCGTTTAGCATAATTAAACGGATTTTTTTTATATTTTGACTTCACGCCAAACACCAACTATATTGTAATTAACGTTACCAGAAAATGTCTAAAAAAAAAAAATGAAAAGTCGCGCAAGATATAAATTGTATTTTACACTGATGGATGGGACACGAACAGTGGGATGATGATCTAATTATGTTAGATTTAATGTGGTGCACACATTTCCGCAAATAAAAACCTATTTAAAAGGTTCAAATCAATTTTAAGAATGCAAACTCGTACTTTTTTATGTGATTCGTCAATGACAAAATAATTAAAAATCGCATCGTTGATGTACATATGTATATACGTGTATGTAGAACCGTGACTATTTTATATTATATGTTCGTATATATGATGAATCATTCGTGCGCATATATAAAATCGCACAGTGTTACATCAGCCCACATTATTATAAAATTATATTGTTGTTATTATAAATTCTATACAGGTGACCTTCTTGCAGCACGTTATTTCTATAGCACGGTTTTTACTAGCCGAGCTGGCTATGAACAGTATAAATTATAAAAACTGAGGTAAATGTTAATTTTAGGCTTAATTGGTTATATTTTAGCTTAAATAATTATAGGTATAGCATTTAGCAGTATTTATGTTTTTATTTACGAACTATTTTACGACGTATTTTGTCAGTTGAACGATTATTTCATTTAATTTTGGTTTTAAATAATTTTTTTTGCATTTGCTTCAATTTATTAGTAGTAAGCCATATTTTTGCCAGTCCTTTACAAGATAATTTAAGAATTTGAAATAGATAAGCACATCATTGAGGAATTGCAGGTGGCCCTATGTAGTCACCTTGAGGAGCCCCAAAAGACGCATGAAATAAGCGAGAAAGTGGATCTGAAAAAATTTGAGTACGAAGACTTTCATTAAAGATAAAAGTTATGGGCTCATTTAAGTTCTTAGTGCAGTTACAAATAAGAATGGGCGTTAAACCATCGTGACCAGCACTCTTTTATCTACAGTAAACAATAGTTGACTAAATTCCTGAGTGATATTTAAATTAAATGATTTAACATTAAACTTGTTAAAGCGAAACTTGTTGCGGCGAATCAAATCAGCATTAAACCAAGGTTTACGAAATCGTGGTTTAGTAACACTAAACGGAACATGTCTTTTGATACCAGTCTTCGAGGAAGACTCAAAGATCGAGGGATCTTCGTGAAAGAGTTAGATGCAAGAAGATGCCTCTTTGTTCTAATCAAAGAGGGCCACCCAAGCACCTATTGCCACAAAGACGAATTAAATATTAATCTTACACCCGTGAGTTTTGGGTTGCTGAGATAAATAGTCGACCGGGTAGTAAAAGAAAACTGGTCCTCAAGCGAACACCGGGCGATAGTTGTCACTTTAAAATCTGGTAGCGCACATAATAGTAATGAACTTCAAAATAAAGTTTCCCGATATATACTGAAACGTGCAAATTCGGAAAAGTTCGAAAACTTGTTGAAGTCAACTTGATAGAAGAACACAACTTAACAAGCACTTTATCAGTAACAGGGTCGGTATCTCACGTTTCCTGAACGCTTGTCTCAAAAGAGATTTTTTTTCGAAGGGAAAATGGAAAAACGGCAAAGTTATTATCTTTAGAAAAAGAGGTGAACTAGATCTTACTGACCCAAAATCCTATAGGCCAATCATGCTTTAGTCTTGAGTAAATTACTCGAGAAACCACAGCGTATGTTATAGTAAAAAAAATAATCAACATAGTAAAAGAGTCGGAGCAAAAATACGTTCTCTGAGTATTCCTTCACGGGTCTGGTGCTTTCGATAATCTGTAGTGGCCTAGTATTATAAATGAGCTAAAGAAGATAAGCAGTCCAACAAACATTTACTTAATCATTAATAACTATTTCTTTAAGATATATCATAGGTCCGCACCTCTGGGATATCGTTTTAAGGTAATAATTTTTGCAGAAAACTCTAGACAAAGTATTCAAGAATTAGCGCAGACTGATTGGTGTTGCAGATATAAAATGGAGCTTTCATCAGCCAAATCGGTTAAGATCCAGCTTAAAGGAACGCTCGATATCAGAACACGACCTTTGGTGTCTGTGAATGAAGTGAGAATTAAAATGGCCGAAACCGTAAAATGGCTTGGAACTGATTTCGAAAGATTAAGTGTCAAGTCACATGTCAAAAGGGTTGCAGAAACAAGTAAGAAACTATTGTTTACTTTGAGAAGAGTAGCCAAAGAAACTTGGGGCCTTAAAAAAGGGACCCTAAAGACTATATACGAAGGTCTAGTGACCTGTCAGGGTCTGACAGAATGAACTGTCACACCATAACTTTAATAATTGCACAAAGAGGAATACTTCTTCATATTACAAAAGCTCACAGAACTGTATCAACCGATGCAGTTCCAGTTTTGGCCGACATAATACCAAATGATACATTATTGCACGAGAGAGTTGCTAGGTTTAAACTTAGAAAATGCAAAACTGTAAGCTACGGGACCGTGGTGTCACAAGAAGGACAAATACAAGAAAACCTTATTGGTTCCCTCAAGAGACTGATAAGGAAAGAATCTATTGCAATCTGGTATGGGATGGAACAGTTCGCTGGCTGAAAGAGCAACTTAGTTTTCCTCCAAACCTCAAAGAAAGTATGGAAAAAGGCTTCTGATTAGTGCTTCGTTTACACATATGCTAACGGAGCATGGCAAAATAGCATCATACCTTAAAAAGTTCCATCTAAGCGAAACAAGCAGCTGAGAGTGTGGCCATGATAACGAAACCATGAATCGCTCGTTCTACAGCTGTAATCTTGTCGATGAAGAAAGACAACAACTAATGATGGAGCTGCACGCTGATTACAGCAAGCAAACTAGTTTTAATGACTCCAAGAAACATCATGGGTTTCAAAAGGTTCTGTGGCACTGTTCTAAGTAATAGATAGTGTAAGTTCCTACACAACACTGATACTAGACTATGTATCTAACATATATATACGTCTGCGAATTTTAACAGACAAAGGAGCTAGATAGTTGACAAGTATGGAACCTCTACGTGACAGAGACGGAAACAAGTTTTGTTTTAACCTGGCTAAGCATATTAAGAACAGATAAAAAAACCAAGCACGACGGCGCGAGAATGTATATAGGCTAAGCCTGCATGACATTTCATTAAACACGTCAAATAATAACAATGACGATGACCAGTCTTAAGGCGCTCTTTGAACAGTGACGCAGTAGTATTTAAATACCCACCAGCTTGAAAAAAGTTCAATCTGAATTGCATAAAAATTCATTTAGATAAACGTAGTCGGAATTTCTAAAATCAAAAAACAAGTTATTTTTGGGAGAAGCTCAAGGTTGAGCCAAACCGTATATATACCGCAACGATGAGAACGGAGGAGTGAGTAAAAGTAACATGTATTGTTCTCATATCAAGAATTGCAGGCTATTACTTCGTTCGGAATAGATCTTAACACTATGGAATCAGAACACCAGCAGATTCAAAAAATGTCTTAATCCAATAATAACTGCCTCTTCTCCCTATGTTCAACATAGTTTGATGGGAAGTGTTTTTTAGACATTAAGCATTCGGTAAGTAACGTCCCGGAAATGACATTAATATCGAAATTGTTGCCGTGTAAGCCCAAAAGAAATCGTTTGAACTAACCGCGGATGCTAGAGCCGTTATGGTCGTAGAGATATGTAAAGGCTGGTCGTCCGTGGTTTCTGAATTACTTGAATTAATTATTTCGACTCCAACCCAACCCTACTGGGCTTAAGTTTTATGGCCGGTGAATAAATAGGACAAATTCTAGGACAAACATTTTAGCAGGCCAAACACTTAGCTGAAGCAGTTTAGTGTAGACGTCTTGGTCGACCCCAATTATAAAAGAGACAAAATTAAGGCTACTAAAATCTAAATTGAATGCGACAAGTATTTGAAAATCAAGTGAAACTATACGGAATCTTCCAGTTTTATTCCTAAAGGCTTCATTGAGGATTTCGGAGTGGTCGAATTAACGAACGTTGATGCATATATTATTTTTTTCTCAGGCACAATTTTGATTGAGCATACATTCTTCGAAAGAAAATTGATCAGTGGTCATATGCTCAGTGATTTAAAGCTTGTTCAGCGATTTTTTAATAGTGACGAAGATGCTTTTCAGTTAATACAGGACTATGATTAATCTAACGTCCTATTTTACGCCGTTACCAACCAAATCGAGGAACCACGAATACAGGTTTGCTTTGAATATCCACCTGCATATTGCATTGCTCCAGCCAGCCCGTACTGACATGAACGATGGTTCGACCCATGGGTTCTGCACTCTAACAGGAGATCATAGTTGTGTTCATCGTCATCTCTAATCGCAATTAAGTGATAAAAGTCCCCTGTTCAACCCTTTTCTGTTGGGATTCGAAGCTGATATCTCCCGAGCCGAACAACGCAGCTTTAATCACTGCGCCATTTGCGCGGTGGTAAAAAGTTAGTATGGTGACATTAAGAATGTGGAGTCTAAACTGAAGCTACATGAGAAAAAGACAGAATGGTTCATGCCAATCACGTGAGATGAAACATAAGCACTAACCAACAAAATTTCTTTCGTGATCTTTTAACCCAATTTCAGTAACAGTATCAGAAACTGATACATTACAAGTTTTTATGTTATAAGCCAATGATATTTTTTGTCAAGCCAATCGTGAACTGCTAACCTTTTTTCCAGATAATCTATTGATCTTATTCCATTGGTGGGAAAGATGCAACGTGGATGAATGGGTTATTATGTAAACTGCTTAATTTTCTGATACACTAATGTCTGATTAATGCGATTTACAGACTCTCAACCGTTGGTTTGATTTAAATCATGATGTGCTAAATTTAACCCCAATTACTTGCAACTCTTTTGTATTATAAAGGGTTACCAAGTAAGTATACATATTTGGGCTTAGGATGTTTTCCAAACGGATACTTATTGTTTTATATGCCTCTATTTTAACAGTAAAATGTTAAACTGCAAACAAAGTTTTTTTCGCAAACCATGCGAAGAGCAATTTTCTGTACTGGTAGTTTGGTAACATGTCTCGAATTCTAAAATATAATAAAATAAGATAACAAATTGCTTGGAATCACCACCTACAATGAGTTTGACGTTTACTTAATTTTAAGTAGGCAACAAGTAATTTTGAATCGATGGACTGCCGACACGCATATTTAACTGTTTACATGTATTTCCACCGAGTTAAACGAAAGTTACCTGTATAAACATATATTCTAATGTGACCGTAAATAATTTATTCAAATGTTTTATGTGAACATTCAATCAAAATTGAGAGAAACGATTTCAGTACAAAACATCATCGGTATATATACTTCTTAATATAGAGTTGACTTTATATAGAGATACGTATACATAATTTTGAAAAGACCTTGACATCATCCATTAAATTGATATTTAATTCTCTAATTTTGTACATACCTATCTATAATAATAGTTTATAATAATAATGATCTGTAATAGAAGCACATAATATTTAGTTGGATATATGCTTAATAATAATAATAATAATGGGGAAGAATGAAAATGGGTGCGGTATGACGATGTTCGAGTATTTCTCGTCTATATTGAAAAACAAACTATTAAATTGTAACACCCATCATCATCAACATATAAAACTATATAGTACTGTAAATATTATAGATTTTATATGAGTTCACTAAAATTTATAAATTATTGAATCTGTTCGTATATAATATGAATGAACTTTTATAAGCTTATTATGATCGACAGGTTTATAATTGGCAGTGTAGATTAATAATAAAATTTACATATTCAAAATGGAGTTCGGATTCGTAATATTCGAAATATTTTTTAATGATCAAGAGATCGCAGGCGTACCAACTTATTTAATTTGAATAGGGCGATCGATCATAAGATTTTTTTTTTTTTTTTAATAAGTTTGATTAATATGAGAATTTTAACTGGAAATAAATAACGAATGATCGTTAATTAATAGAAGTGCTATTAAAGCTACATCGTTAACTATTTGTTTGTTTATGAAAAATAATTGAATTAAAATCGATTATACAGCTAGTTCATTATTGTTTCTCCACAAAAAAATTTCAAGATAATTATACTTGGATTATGGACAAAGTACAAAATATCGCTAATTAATTTAATTGGTAAACTAAAATGTTGATCCATGTTTAATTTTCAAAGCAAGTTGAACCTGTGCTGAATACATGCTGAATTTTCTTAGGTCGAAGTATATACCATGATTTAAACAAATTTAGCGCCCATAAAATGGGATCGCAAAATTTGTAAGATTTTATTCGACAAAAATTTAAGGCTACAAACCAAACTGAATTAGCTTTATGTAATGATTTCCAAGTCTTAGATAATGTCGGACACAGAGATTTTACCAAACAAACCATCGATGTTATAATTGCCTTAGTAGCAAACATCCTAACTTTAGATGCACATTTCGACGAAACACCAAGATCCGCAAGCCGAAAACTGACAATACTTCCTACCATTTTAATCGAAGTAGTGGATGCTTCAGAAGAACTAAATGTTTGCCGTATTTTTACACGCTTAAGACGATTCTGGGAGCTCGATTCGATAAACGAGCAGAAAATTATTCTTTCTTCAAAGGGGACATTTTGCGAGGATCTCTTTAAAACCAACCTACTAAAGAATTCTGAAGTACAATTTATTGTAAGACTGCTATTTAAGGAATCATTTGCTGGCTTGGGACAATCTTTGCCTTCTATCATTTAACGATTGAGAGATATAGAACGTCGTTTAAACCGAGACTCCCCTTATGCTAAATTAAATAAACATTTTTCTTCTAGGATATCAACAATTGCACCACATGACAGAAATTTCTCAAGAAACCGTTATCACCACTGGTTATTATTACATATGACGTATTTAAGAAATCCAGTTCCCCAGCAAAGATGAGAATGGGTTTCGATGGATCTGCAAAAACAGGTTTAGGAATTTTCTTAAATGACTGTCGCCTTGACCGTGCGATCGACCTAGTTTGCAATAATATTGCAACCACATGACAGAAATGCCTCAGGAAGCCGCTATCACCACTGGTTATTACATATGGCGTATTTAACACATCCAATTCCTCAGCAAAGATAAGAGTGGGTTTCGATGGCTCTGCTAAAAAACAGGTTTAGGAACTTTCTTAAATGACTGTTGGGCCAACCGTGCGATCGACCTAGTTTACAATAATCTTGCAATTCTGCGAACATAAAGTGGGTTTTTCCACAGATGTTCAAAAGATGTCTCGACAAATTGTAAATTCAAAAGAAACACAATTTCAGAAAATTGTATAAAGAGATGGTCCATAATTAAAACCAATACGACATTTAAGATTGCACCTGCAGTAAAATACTGGATACAACTTCAAATATAACTCAAACTACTCATCTTAAAGCGTTTCAAGATCGAGGTCAAGAGTCCACCAATTCTGTGAAAGTGTTAGGAGTATATGGAATGCAAAAACTGACTGTTTTGTATTAATTTCGGAACTGCTTGACAATATGACATCCACGAAGCGAATCGTCTTATCTGAAGCCAGTCCTACTACTTTTAATCCTCTAGGCTGGCTATAGCTCCTATAGTCATTGCTGAAATATTATCATCGCTGCCCAGAAAACATTGGAACCATGTACTTTCCACAGATACACCTGCAGATTGTGCGACTCGTGGTCTATTACCAGCCGAACTAATATCCTATAATCTTTGGTGGACCGAACCTGATTGATTAGAGAAGTCATCCAAATTTTGGCCACCTCAAATAATGCAACATACCAAGCTCGAAGAAAAAGTTTCGCTACAAAAAATAAAATAAAAAACGCTATAAAACTCAAAGGAATAAAAACTGATTAAAGAGCGAAGGACTTTTAAGTGTTTTACAAAATTTTGCAATAAGAAGCAATAAGGAGAAACATATTACGGCAAAGAAATAACTTTAGAAATAACTTTAAGTCGAGAATTAGGTAAAAGCAGCAGTCTCAAATCTCTGAATCCGTTTTTGGACGGCTTCGGAATACTTCGGGTTGGAGGAAGACTGCAGAATAATCTTGCTCTATATTCAACGAAACATCCCATAATTCTGCACTTCAAATAGACAATCACATTTAACGCACAGTCTCTACAGCAGCTGATGGGTAATTTGCCTATTTTGAGTGGAATTAATACGTCCATTTTTTTAAAACTGGTGTGTATTAGGCTGGACCAATGGCTATTCATTTAACAAGAACATGGGACAAGATTAAAAAACATATAAAGCCTATACATAAATGATTATTCATTTGTTTAATTACCAAAGCCGAACACCTCGAATTGTTTGGCGGCTTAACATGTAACGCCTTCATGGGAGCATTAAAAAGAGTTACAGCTCGTCGTGGTGTAAGTCAAGAGCTTCATAGTGATAACGGAACAAATTTTCATCGGCGCCGACGCTAAATTGACGGCACAGTTTGTTAAGGTAATAAATCAATCTAATCCTACACTAAATTTCATTTGAAGAGAGTTTTAGGCAATCATATCTTGACGTTAGAAGATATGAATACTCGTTTAGCAGAAGTAGAAGCCATCTTAAACTCCAGACTATTGTGGTGCATCAATGAGATGAATATTGATCTTCTAACGCCATCACATTTTATACTAGGCCATTCCGCGACAAATTTGTCTGAAATTGACATAACTCATTTCAAGATATCTCATTTAAGACGCTGGCAACTAGTACAGCAAATTAACAACATTTTTGGAAAAAGTGGTACATCGAATATTACACATCCTTACAGCAACGCTCCAAGTGAGATCCAAGCATACCCCGTAAAAATTGGCGAAAAGTCATTAACATTCATTTTGGCTCCGATGGAATTGTCATTTTGTGAAAAGTCATTAACATTCATCATGGCTCCGATGGAATTGTAACAGTGGCCACTATCAAAACAAAAAGCTCGAAACCGAACTAAATTGAAGCGAAGCAAATTTTGTCTCTATTCAAATAATTAATAATAGTAAAAAACAATAATCAAACGAGTTGTAAGTACCACGACTTAGTCTCAAAATAACTCGCAATTAACATGGTCTAACCATAAAAATAGTCTAAAATCTAAAATTGCTGCATTTGTTGGAGTTTTTAAATTAGTTATCCATTATATTCTATGTACCTAGCAATGTATTAAGCAACAAAATAACGGGTTTTCCAATAAGAGGTTTCATTTTGATATTAAAAAAAACGAGTATTTTTTAAAAGAAAGCAATGAATGTTTGTTTCATTGTAAAGAGGTATGCCTCTAACTAAGGTATGCCATTAACATTTGAAAACTCTGGGTATAAAATTTGAAACCGATATCAGCCAAATAGCCTCCAAGGCTACGCTTGCAGCACCATATTATTTTCATAAAATTTCACATGACCTTGCGGTTGTATGTCTTCGATAACTTCATGAATTCCATCTTTAAAGTTTTGAATCGATTGTGGAGCATTGGCATAGGACTTATCTTTCACGTGGCTCCAAAGAAAAAAGTACAAAGGTGTTAAATCACAAGATCTCCGTGGCCAATTGTGATCACCTCTTCGAGAAATAACGCGGCCAGGAAATCTTTGTTTTAGGCTTGAGTTCTTGTGTTTACTAAACTTTAAAAGCTTTAAAACCTAAGTTTATGCAAAATACGGTGTAATGTCGTTTGTGGAATGTCCCGTTCCAAAAGACGACGAGGAATCGACAAACCTGGGTTTTCTTTAACACTACGGGCTACAGCAGCAATATTCTCAGTTGTTCTTGAGCAACACACACGGTTTCGATTCTTCACAGTTTCACTATTGCCGGCCGAGAAGGTGCGCTTCACGATGACCAAAAAGTGCTTTAGTTTTGCGAACTGTGACTGCAAAATTTTCACAATTTTTGTAGTGAATTTTAATAATTTCAATGCATTGTTGAAGCGTGTATCGTATCATTTTTAGTAATGGCGTAGTTTTTACTTGTTAAATGCCAAAAGATAACAGCTTCAAAATTGACAGCTGCTCAAATAGCAGAATATTCAAAATTAAACTTCTTATTGGGTAACCTTATATATTTTACTACTGGGTAGAGCGCTCGGTAGAGTAAATTAGCATCACATTTGCCATGTTATTCTTTTTCTATTGATGTTATTTTGCACTATAAAATGGCGGGTAGATTTTATTTAATACAATTTAATTTAAATGCACACAATTCCAACAATATTCAATGAAAATGACAATCGGAATGCTTTTTTAGAAACAAAAAAAAAATTAAGTTTTAAATTACGTGGACATATACAACGTTCCCTATTGTAGAGTAAAAATTCTATCAAACATGTTTGATAGTGTCGAGCAGATGTAGAGCTCTACAAAACCTAAAACAATATCGTATACACTGTAGACTATTTTAGGTACTAGAACTCTTGCGTAAGGTGTATGTAGAATGCTTCTGTAAACCTCTACAGGGTGTATACACTATACACTACTCAACGCGAGAGTTTTCCTAAGTTAGCGTTGCGAAGCATGTTATGAGAGAACTATTTGTTGTTTCGAGCGATGGAAACTAACATAGCTCAAGTTGTATTTCCCTTACTAATGTCAGCTATATCGCTCACACTTACATTGCAATTTTTAATATTAAATCAAAGCCTCCTGTATTAACATACAATCCAATTTTTTTTTTAATATTAAATGTGCGCAAATTGCATCCATGTATGCGTGAGCGATGTTATAGTTAAAATGTGCAACGTAATGAACTAAGCGAGCTATGCTAAGCTATGCTGAAATATTTCTATCACTTAGCTTAGCTGAAATGTACAACGTGCCTTATTCTCATAGACAAATTTAAAACAAAATTTTCAGATTTACCATCCAATATTAAAATTAATGTAGTAAATTTTGAAATTCATAAAGATCACTGTAAAATATTAAATGAAGACAATCACTCGATACTGTCCCTTAGAAAATCGTCCATTTGAGTTCGGAAGGTCTAAAATACAAGCTAATCTATAAACACTAGATATTTCTACAACCATTATAGGTTAAACCATATCATAACCTCCATTCGTGAGCTAGAAATCGTAGCAGAAAACTTTCATTAATTTTGAAAATTGAGAAAAACTAAAATCAATTTCTTGCTATGCATATTTACCCAACAAAACTATTAATTTTGATATCAAATTGTTAATTTAAAGTAAAACTAAACTAAATTGAAATTTTTTGCAACAACAAAATATTAATGAAACTTAAATTATAAAAAAAAGCAAGAATGATTTATTTATTTGAAAGCGAAAACTATATCTTAAAAGTTTGTTGTTGTTGAATTTTTTTGTTACATTTAAATCGAAAGTGATAATAAAATAGTTTATAAACAAGATTTGTATTCAGTGTTTTGGGCGATTGAAAAATTTACTAATCAAATAAAATACTTTATACAGTTATTGAATTTATAATCAACGTCAACGATTATAAGACGATGAAAATACTTTTGTAATTTTCTTAACGCGCGCAACATAACGGATTCCTTTAAAAAAAAAAATGTGTTTACGCGAGCTGAAAACATGATTGAAGAAAACATCATAATAATTCAAAAGACACTTATATATTTATTCTATAATAATTTCTCTATACATAAAAATATATACTATACACATAAAAACATAACAACATAATAAAAATATTGTTTATTGTATATGATATGTAATGTATGCGCGCACAGTTTTGGAAACCAGTATAGTACGTACATACGATTATATGTTCCACTTACAAATTTCAAGTCTATCTAGAAAATTTTGTGATTTATTGAATTAATTTTTTTTTTTGCGTAACTGCACGTACACAATATGTCTATACGATCTAGTCGAATGGCTGAAATTTGCCAAATTTTATTTAAATTAATTAATGGTTTTGAAATAGTTTTTAGCAATTCAAAAACACTTATGTGAAATCGTTATAGGTTATTGACATTGCGCGATTTTCAAATTCAATCGAACTCTATACACATTTAGGAGACTATCACAAATTGGTTAAATATATATATATATATATATATATATATATATATATATATATATATATATATATATATATATATATTCGCGAACTCCCCTAGTCAATCCAATCAAAACACAGCATATAATAAAAGCTCCGACTTTTATTTCCAGACCTAAATTTAAAAAAAAATTAACTTTATACAAAATGAGCAAGGGAGTTCGAAAATTATTTCCGATCTTATGAATCAAGCTTAAATGTTGCAGCACTGTGTTGTATGTACATTTTACTTTTACCAATTTTTTCTTATAACATACTGTCAAGTTGTACCGTTGAATTATTTTATATTTTTTGGTTGGAAAAATAAATACAATAATTCGAATCTCATTTAATTTTAAATTTTATTAATTAAGTTCTCTTATCTTGTGAGATTAGTTTTACCACAGATAACTATAACAGATGAACATCTTGTACGGCTCAAATTTACACAACTAATTTCGTACTACGCAAATTAATGCAACTGAAATCTAACCAAACAAAAAAATAGATGTAAATATAAAAACAAATATTTTTGTCCTTTTCTTTTTTTTTGCAGACGATTATTTTATTTTAAAAAAAAAATAAAACAAAAATTTTCATATTTTCATATACTAGTTTGGTTTGGTTTTTTGTTAAATTTTTTTATACAGTCAAATAGTCGTGCGCAAAAAAAAGGATAAAAATATGCGTTTTTATAAGTACATCTATTTTTCTCTTGGTTAGATTTCCGTTGCATTAATTTACGTTGCTTGAATTTACTTGTGTAAATTTGTGCTATACGCGATGTTCATCTGATATAATTATGTGGTTTTACTGAAAACTAATCATGGGACGAATCATAAGAGTGGAAAATGAAATTCGTTCGAATTTTATAATTGATAAATTCAAAAATACCAGCCCATGTAAACGTTGTCAATATAACAATGTTACTACATTCTTACCGGGTTGTCAGCCTGGACATTTAGTAAAACATCTGAAGAGATGACATTCGATCGTATTGAATGAGATTTCAGAAAAATTGCATCGATGCGAAACAAACAAACCAAAAGTTGAAGATCAGAATATATCAGAAACGTATTTCAAAGAGCCAAGGAAGAATATTGCAATAAGTATTAGCTCCACAGAGATGATTGAGCTTTGTGTTGATTTAAAGACATTATACGTTAAATTATGACTTCTATACGTTATACGTTAAATTATTATTGCGAGTTTTAGAATGCAGCGCACGATCCTATTACCAAAGCCCTCGGGATCGATACATTTTCTTAGATCAAGTTACATAAAATAAAAAAATTATTGTTTTGTAACGTTATACCATAATGTAACGAAAAAATATTTTGGTACAATACCGGAAAACGGAACGAAACTAAAACTTTGTATTGGAGTGTAACGAAACGTATGTGGTATAACGTTACAAATTTGTTGTTTGTTTCGCAACACTGATATATATATATATATATATATATATATATATATATATATATATATATATATATATATATATATATACATATATATATATATATATATATATATATATATATATATATGTATACATATATATATATATATATATATATATATATATATATATATATATATATATATATATATATATATATATATATATATATATATATATAAATATATAAATATATATATTGTCAGCATTCCTTTCAAAGATACTTCTTAAAGTTGGCAAGTCCGTTTCGGCTGCCAAAATTTAAAGAAAAATGTTGCACTCAAAATGTATCAACGAGAAGTTTCCTATATGATTATATTGTTTCTATCCAGTTCATTAAGTACTATCAGGAATGAAAAACCGAAAAACGTTGAAGATCTAGAAAATTTCAGAAATTTGACAAATGTGAAACTTAATATAATCGGAGCGAGTGACCAAAGAGGAAATATTGATGAAAAACCCACTAATAAATTCGTCATTAATAAAATTTTGCTAAAAATTAATCTCAAGGACTTTGCCCTTTATAGAGAAATTATAATTGACAACAATTTAAAATGGACTATAGTAAATTACGGATCATGCCGTCACACAGGACCATTTTCGGTTGATGGTAAAAATTGACGATTTTCGAAATGTTTTTAAAGCAATTATAGTACAGCTATTTCTGAAGGCATTTCTGATTGATAGGGGCAATCAATATAGCTTCTGAATTCAAATTTGGTAGCAATAAATAGAACGAACGATTAATATTACTTTAATGCTAGCCAAATCTTCTCTGGTGTTTCGAGGATATTGGGAAGAGTGTAATAGCATTTATAATGGCAACTTTCTATCAACCGTAAAATTTTTGGCAAAATATGATCCAGTATTACAACATGTTGCGGCTCAACCTAAAGGTATACCATTAAATAATTTAGTCCGCAGAACCAAAATAAAATAATCGACTGTCTGGCAAGAGAAGTAAATGTTATAGTTTTGAAAGAAATTAAAGCAGCTACATTTTGTTGCTTTGATCTTCGAAAGATGATCAATTGTCCACATTAATCAGATATGATCCGATAGAAAAGGATGAACCACGGTAAACCGATATCACCTGATATGGTATAAAAAAAGTCGTTTATAAGCTTTAGCAAAGGCGGTTAAGTTGAAATTTTATTTTAAAATAAAGCGGTCTCATCGGCGTTAGGTATAATCTTGGTGACTAAAAATTTAAAACAATAAAAATAATATGGGATTCCCCTGAAATAGAAAGAAACCCGAAAATTTGGCCGCCATAACCGATTTTTTTTTCAAAAATACATAAAAAATTGTACGTTATATCCATAATCGGATATAACGTAAAATCCAACCTTTCTATATTAAAATAAAGTTTAAGCTCTTGGGACCAAAATTTTGCATCGTTAAACCGGAATGTCGTTATGTCAGTAGTCGCTATAGGCGAAATCCATTATATATATATATATATATATATATATATATATATATATATATATATATATATATATATATATATATATATATAAATATATTATTGGTTAAATTTTAGTTCTTGATAAATACTTGGGCGACATAGTTCATGTTTCCAAATTATTACAATCGGTAGACATCTATCAAGCTAATCTGTGTATGACTAGCACTTTGCAGAATATTACAAAATGTAGTTTAAAAATGAGACAGGTCAAATATCTAAAAAAATTAATGTAAATTCTACCTTTAAGGACAAGCGTCGACGCATCGAAAAACCAACAATTTGACGAGCTAATAGACGATTCAATAAGGATAGCCAATCCTGAACACAATTTTAAAATAAATGTATTTTATCGAACTATTAATATTTTGATAGTTCAACTTAGAACAAACTTTCTAAGTCTGTAGCAACTCTGTCCGTAATGCCAGAAGCAGAATTATTAATTAAAACTGAAAATCTACAGAAAATATATAGACTTTTCACTAGGATTTCCGTTGGAAATTATATTAATGATGAAAAATAGCATTCGGGAACAACTAGGTACACTGAGCAGCATAAAACAATTTTTGAATTTTCTTTTAAGTGAAATTTTTTATTGCCATCCAGCTTTAAGAAAGTCGTCACTGCATTATTATTTTTTTAACTTTCCCTTCAACTGATGTTGAAAGGTCATTTTTAAAATTGAAAATTATTAAAAGTTATCTCGGCAGTAAAAAGCATTAACCGCGACTTTCTACTTTAGCAACTGTTGCAATTGAAGCAGAAATATAGCTGACAAAATGGTTATAGACGAGATTATAAAAATGTTTGCTGATATGAAATCCAGACGAAAACATTTTGGCTGTAAAATATAACAAAAAAAAATGATTAAAGTACGGAGTATTTGAACCTTTTAATAAAGAGCACGCCTTAAAATTTCAGAGTAATTTGTCATTGATTAAACTTTAAAGTAATTTCCAGCTATAGTTTATAAAACAGAAAATGACATTCAAAGCTAAAAATAATAATTGATCGAGCCAAACTAAATTCTGGAAGTAGCATAATTCTGAGTACTTTCTCTTTGGTTGTTGAGTTGCAATCAAAATTGATGGTCTTAGTTTATTTCTATACTACTTGTTTGGGATTTGGTAAATTTGTACCAACGATTAAGATTATTACAGAAAGGTTTCTCTTGCGATCTGACAGTTTATAGTAGCTCTTAAATGAACTTATTCAGACAGGTCATTAGTTTTCATAATGAGATCGCTAACTAAGTTAAGTTAAAGACAATTTTTGTCACACTTTCCTGTTTAAGGTTCCTAACTTTAATTGGTAAGTTATGTCGGTAGACGAAAAGGAAACCGACTGAATTATGTATTATTATGTAATATGTTTCTGCAACTGGATAACTCTCGCGATATAATCAGATCGATATTCGCAGCTTTGGCATTCTATGATATTATCTGTTTTCTGGCCCATTAAGGCTGCAAGCCATTGCAATAAAGAAATTTAATTTACTTTACTTTCGGTGTTGGGCTATGTCATCTTAATAATTCAGTGCATTATTTTTAGAGCTTCCATATAACTATAATAACAGTTTACGTTGTTAAAGTTTATATGTATTGATAAGTTTGTAATATAAACTAACCAAGATCATATGGACTTGGCGATCAATTTCAGTAAAGGAAATGTTACTATGTGAGTGTGTTGCTTTGTGTACGCTGAGGTCATTTTATGTACACTCTTCATTTTGAAGAGCGGTATTTGAACCCGGAGTAATGTAAATTGGCATCTGCAAGCAGCATTCTAGCCTTTATTAGGAAGGAGGAGAAGCTTTTGGACTAATAAATACAAATAGCACAAAAGATTTTTTAGGTCGCAGTACTGGCCGTTTTGGACAGGGAGAAAAAAAGCTAGTAAGATGATAACTATAAAGAAAGTAACAAGCCGATAAAAGTAAATCAGATTTATAGATGATAGGGTCTTTGATGTATTAATGTTATGAAGTTAAGTACGAAATTTACTTCAAAATACTTTTTGGTTGCGCACATAAGAAACAAATCTCTTTTGTTCATAGTTGATTGGTGGTTTTTGTGCTAAGCAGGATCATTGGATGATCATTTCATGACTCGTAAAAGACTTCTAAACGAGCATACTATCCTCAGAATTCCACCACAGCATTCTTGGCTTATCGTAGCAGGCAACTAAACAAAATTGGATCACTTGGCTGACGACCCGCATCCGTAAAAAACTTCATTGTTAAAAAAATCAACAAAAGGAAATATGAATACTACCAAAATTTAAACCGAGCCCCGCTTATGATACAGAACACGCAATTTAACGTCGATACGTGGAACGTGCAATCGCTAAGAAAATCAGGCGCGTTTGGAAGAGAGCAAGTCAGTAGCAAAACAAAACATCCAAATATTTTGCACAAAAAATCCATCTTTAGCTAAATAAATGTCAAATTTATTCACTCAAAACTCCTTCATCATGATCCTTCGAGCTGGATATTCAGAAATTAAATTCGAGTAACCTTACGTTGCAACAAATTAGGATCCATTTTGCTGCCAGAATCACTATTAATGGGAAACCATATCTGAAGTTTGAGGTAAGTCTTCGTTATGTATTGTGAAAAGTAAAACCTAGTGAAAAAATAACGGAAAAAGAACAAAAGGCTATATTTAACAAAATATAAATCAAGAAATGGCGAAAATATAAATCAAGAAACTGCCACTGAAGATATTAGCATATTGTTAGAATAATAAGAACAAGCATACGGCGAATTCAAGAACGTTGAGGATCATTTAACTACCTATGCAGCGCAAATTTCAGAACTCGCAGATTTTGAAGAACTCTACATCAGGTTAAAAACTAATAACATCAGCATTTTAGTTCGACTATGAAAACGTACATCCAAAAGCAACAAGATAATTTTAACACGTTGCCAGATAGAAGTGTTGCTTTAAGTACTGGACGAGGAAAGGTTAACCTGCTGAAAATTTTAATTCCGCCGTTTTATTATGAGGGCTTCCCTTCATTTAAGGATATTTTTGCAGCAACTATCCACAACAATGATGCATTTTTGACTATTCTTGGCACAACCGCGTATGGTTCGTGGAAAGAAATTAGCCGCATGGTAGATACAACAGAGCAAGTTTTGAGAGGTTTGACTGCATAAAGCGATAGAGCTAAAAATATGAGTTTTAATAGCATGAAAGGTGGTAATCAATTTGATCTGTGAAAGTTAAATTTGAGATGTTTCAAGTGCAGTAGAAAACATAACATTTTGTTACATTATGAAGCTATTGACAAACAAAATCAAACTATGTCAAATCCGCAAATTATTAACTTGAAGGCCGAAGGATTTTCAAACTCAGCGATTGCCGAGACATTTATAAATTAAATGTATAGCAGATTCAAAAGCACTGGGTGCTATGGTGTATTTTTTTAAAGTATTATGTGAAAGAAAGCGAACTAATCCAGATTCTTCAATCATTGTGCAATATATCATGTTCGGGTATGTCGTATCGGGAAAACCAACCATGTCGAATACAGTTTCTGAACAGCACATGACGTTAAATATGGAAATCTAGTTAGATAACATTTTAAAAAGATTTTGGAAGATTAAAGAACCACCAAGCACAAAACACATGAATCCAGAAGAAATAGCAATAGAAAATAATTTTTCGTCGAACGTGCAAAGAGATTCCGAAGGCCATTTTGTCGTGAAGCTCCCGTTTAAAGATATATCTGCAAGACTAGGGGATTCTGTAAACATAGCCGAAAAACATTTTTATAATCAAAAGCCCCATAACAGATGGCATAGATATATACAACGAAAACACTTAGACTGAAAACTGTTACATATGATACTGCTTCTGCACTATTTTTAGCAACCAAATGCTTACTACAAATGGCTTTAGATTATATAAAAAGGATAATCTCAAAGCAGCTTTAATAAGTATAGAAAGGATTTCTAGGTCAATGATCTATACTAACTGGATGCGATTCGATCAATCGATTCGATCTGAGAACGTGTAAAAATTGTACAAATACGATGAGATAAATGTGATAAAACTCTTCGGGTTACAGCTGTTTCCTAAATGTGACTATTTCTCGTTTAAGGTTCAAAATATAAAAATGACATCAGAAACCAAAAGTATAATCTGTTATCTGATATCCACTTCAACTAGTCTAACTTTTCCAGGCTAACTTTTTTGGAGCCGAAGCTTCATCCTCATTGTGATTCAAACCATGAACCTCTCGATTCAAACACCGCAGAATTAACCACTTCGCCAATCACTGGGTGTCTATCGAAGACTAAAAAACTAATTAAAAAAGCTATAAAACAAGCATTGCAAAAGTTGTCATAAAAAATCGTTAATAAAAATAATTAAATTTATTACATTTTACGTGAATGCTTGAAATTTTAACTCAAGAACCGTACTGAATCAAGGAGAAATTTATTAAATAGTAAAATTTTAATTAAATTTTCAGGAAGCTTTTACGCTACTTTCAAAAAATCAATTATTTATAAAAAAAAATAAATTTAACTTTTATTGATTACATTACGTATTTTTATTTGTTGCTCTTTTGTTGCCACTTTTATAAAAGTTTAATCTTAAGTATAAAGATCCGACAATCCTATGACCGAATTGACAATACCTTTATGTTATTTTCTTAAATACTTTGGCACCACGTTTGTACGGAATTTAAATTTATATCCTCTTTTAAAAAGAAATGACTTACGTATGTGAAATTAAACGACTATCCTGATCGTTTAAACCAATTATCTTGTTCTTTAATCACTTACTACACCAATATTAAACATTAGGTTGTCGAGAAATTATGGAATTCCCAAATTATGATAGATAATCTTATAAACTGCAAAATAATATCAAAAAAGAGACAAATCACCTAAATAATGCTGATGTCATACATTACGAATGTCATATACACTCAAAGAACAGTCCCCTCCATGGTACCGTAAAACTCGTACATATAATAGCGATCGGGTAAGGTTAATGGACTTATTCTCTATATAACATACCAAAAACAATTTGTAAACAATAAATTTTAAATAAAAAAAAAATGTTTAAACTATTCAAAATATATTATGTGTCCACCAAAAAGTGAAATAATAAATCAATTAATATATTATATAACGGTTAAAAACCTCCAAAAGATATAAATAATATACTCCCGGTAACCAAAGACAATCAAATATGTATACGCACAATCTCACTGTTAAGAATGAAACGTGCGATCGTCGTCCAAAAACACCGCTACAATGGATAGAAAAACGAATTAAAATTTTACAAAATAGTTTTACGTACTTTGAACTATTTATTATATATATATATATATATATATATATATATATATATGTATATACATATATATATATTTTAGTATGCTGCCTATTATTATGTAACCGTAAATCGGTGGACAGTCCGCGTTCACTAATTAAAAACAAATGGTTACACATTTTTAAAAGAAATACTCGTGACATCATCAAGTGAGGAAGAATTTAGAAAGAAAGTACACAGATCATTCGGTTCTATAAATCATTTAAATCTGTCAGTCAATATATGTAGTTTTATAGGGTGTTTCTAAAGAGTGGTTATATATATATATATATATATATATATATATATATATATATATATATTTGTATATATACAATTATATTATATAATAAATTCATTTTCTTCTCGTCGTGTCTTTCGTGTTATATTCTTACTACGTAACTGTTAACAGTTATAAGAAAAGGCATAAGAAAACCAAAGATTTTGTATTTTTGTAATTTAAGAGTTATGTTTTTTTTTTTTAAATATTTATTACAACAAATAATATTCAATCAGCAGGCCTTTTTTAAACATCAAACATTGTAGGCTTCTCGGTAATGTAAACACTATAACAAACTATATAGCCATATAAGATGCCATAATTCCTCCCACTTACAAAAATACTGCACAATTTTGTATACAAAAACAACAAAACCTGTCTAGACAAACATTATATGGATATATATATATATATATATATATATATATATATATATATATATATATATATATATATATATATATAAATTATACTTGCTTTTCGGTAATAAGATCAAAAAATTGTTAAGACGTAAATTAAATCATATAACATTCTTAAAACGTCGTCAAGGCGTTGTTTGCCCGCGCTTAAAACCAGATATATGATCAAAGTGTATCAAACAACATACATAATGCTTATTATTATTATTTGTATTCATAAAACTATATTATGTTGGTGAAAAGCATAACATAAAATAAAATAAAAATAACAAATCATAAATTTATTTAATTATGTTGCCGCGCGCGTTTATGTACAAACACAAACAATTATATGAATTTGTGTAGTTGAGCGGCATAAACTAAATAATTTATTCATTTTTTGTATGTGTGTGTGTGTGTGTTATATTATTGTGGAAAGATGTTCCGCCAAAAATGATTTGTAAATAGAAATTTTGTATTTTTATCATATATAATTAGATGTTTATGTGCGATTTTTATGCAAAATGTATGTTAATAGCATAAATAAAATAAAAATCGAGACGTTTTTTGATATTTCTTTTGAAAAAGTCGATGCCTTCAAATTCATTCAAGGTTAGATTTTTGTATATAGACGGTATGGTTTGTTGACAATTTTATGTTTTTAAAATATTTTTTTAAATTTGTCATTTAAAATGCATAAAATGCAAACGGCTTTTTAAAATCGCGAAGAGAACAAAAACTGACATGGACTAGGACTCTATGAGGTCGTTAAAGCGTATAAATATGAACTAAAGTGCCAAAATCAATTATTGGAGACTTTTTTGTAATAAAATACAGGAGTCCTCTGAGGCAGCTAGGCTACGTAAAATATTATCCACTTGTCCTGTCATTCCAAGTTATCTCCAATAACCGGATGGACAATGGAATACAACAAGTAGGGAACCCTTGGAACTTCTTCTGGAAACTCATTTTGCAGGTTGTTTGAATTCTCCTCCTATTTTGCCAAAGGCAAATAAGGCTACTGGCCTCGCGGGGAAAATTGTCAATAGGAGAACTATTTTGTTGGTATTAAACAGTTTTAAGTCTACAGGCCTGGACGGCATTATTCCTGCCGATATTCAGAAAACAACTGACTTAACTGTTCCCAGGCTTGAGGTGTAAATGGACGGAAGTAAATGTAATTTTTATACCAAAGGCGGGAAAACGCTCTCATTGCAATCTCAAAGACCTTAGGCCTATAGCTTATCTTCTTATTTCTTGAAAATTCTAGAGACAGATAAAGGCTTATCTTAAAGGCTCAATCGAGCCTGCAAAGCTGTCAACGTCTCAGCATGCATATAGTAAGGGAAAATTGGTGGAAACTGCTCTCATTCCTTCTTATGTTCTTAAGTCCCTTGAATATAAGAAATTCTCTTTGGTGACCTTTTGTGATATTGAGGGTGCCTTTAATAATGTCAAACCAGAGGCGACCACGCAAGCACTTTTAAATTTGGGGTGGATGTGACACTTAGAAGCTGGATTGATCAAATGCTCAAAGGCAGGGTCATAATGGCGAATCTAGGTATATCATCCATCCGTAGATTTGTAAGTAGGGTCCACCGCAAGGTGGTGTATTATCCCCCCTTCTTTGGAATTTGGTCATAAATGACCTGTTACTAAACCTGGAAGGGATTGGCTTTAAAGTGGTGGCTTATGCAGATCATGTTGCTATTTGCGCTTTTAGTAAATATTTTTGTATCCTAAGAGATGTTTTGCAGAATGCTCTTGGCATTCTAACTCAATGGACCAATGGTTGTGGTCTTAGTGTTAACCCACTGAAGACTGAGTTGGTTCTTTTTTCCAGGAAGTACAAACTTCTTCGCTTTGACCCTCCAACTCTCAATGGAGTTGTTTTGAACATCGCAGATAAAGTGAAATTCTTGGGTCTCATCTTGGAAGTAAACTAAGCTGGAAGCCTAATGTTCTAGAAAAAGTACAAAAGCCTACGATAGCACTCTACTCCTGTAAAAATGCCATTGGAAAAGAATGGGGGCTTAAGCCTGACATTGTGCATTGGCTTTATACCTCTTTAGTAAGACCATTTCTAGTGTCTGGAGTTACAGTTTGGTGGCCCGCTTTAAATACAGTGGCGAACCAAAACATGCTGATGAAAGTGCCAACCAAGAACTGCTACCTTGTGTATTAGTGGTGTACTTACCAGCACTCCTACTCAAGCACTGGAGATTCTCCTTCATCTTATGCCTTTGAATATCCTGGCTAAGCAAGTGGCTGCTTTACAGCCATAAGGCTAAAATCAATTTCTATGTGGTCCTGTAACATTATGGGACAATCATCTATTCTAACGAACAAATAAATCCCTAAATCTATCGACTACACCATCTCGACATCATACCTCGAAGTTAAATTTACAATTGATATTCCTTCCAGAGAGGACTGGGTGAATGGAACAGTTTTAAAGTCAGGCTTCATTAACTTTTTTACAGATGGCTCGAAAATTGATGGAAAAGTCGGCGGTGGGGTTTTCTGCGAAGAACTAAATGTTAATCTCTCTTTCCGCCTCCATGATCATTGCAGTATTTTTCAGGCAGAGCTTATAGCAATCAAGGAAGCCATAGACTTGGTGAAGTATCATGCAATATCTGTAAGAGATATTGACATTTGACGAGGTCAGGCTGCTATTAAAGTTTTACAATCAGGCTTTATCATGTTGAAAGTAGCCCGTAGTTGTCTTTCATCTCTTAACGAAATGGCTGAACAGTTCAATATCGATCTTATATGGGTGCCAGAAATGAAGAAGAGGAGGAAACAATACTTCATTTGTTATGCACCTGTCCTAGTCTGTTTCAAAACAGACTCAAGTTTTTCAACCCTCTAATACAATCAATCAAACTCTTGAAAGCTTATAATAATAATAATCAATTTAAGCAAGCCATTGCTGGCCTGTAGCGAAACAACAATCCGGCTCCAGTGGCTTCGGTTTCGAGCTTGCTCTTCGTTTTGTTCTATAGACAACGAAAGGAAGAATATATAGTCGTTCTTTATCACGAGGAACCATCGTCACGACAACGACCTCCGAAATGGCAGGCTTTTTTAGAGATCACTGCACTTTCCGTTTAGGATCGGCTCACAGAAAATGACCGACTCAATTTACTTCATGAACGACATCAGGAATTTTCATCAAATTTTTGATCTCGTTGTTGAAGATAACTCTTCATCAACGGTTCTCATTCATGATAACGGTTATCGTATCGTAGTTGCAATTGGGTTTTTATTTATTTGTCAACGAATACCCGATCGGATATAAAACGATCGGATGTATCGATTCCAGCTTTAATTTTGGCGAGACCGGTTGGTGATCTTGCAAAAGCTTTTAGATACTTCAAATTAACAAAGAGTTTGAAACTAAAATTGGGTGATGGAAATATTGACGGTTGTTTACGTATAATTACGGGGATTCTGATCGAAAATCAACTTCAGGCTATTGCTTCATTTACAACGGAGCAATTATAGGTTGGGTATGTAAAAAACAGTCTAGTTTCTTTATCTACCAAAGAGGCGAAGTTAATAGTATTCGCAGAAGCACCTCACGAAATTATTTGGATAATTTTGGATTATTTGGATATATGGATGCAATTAAGGATTTAAAATAGTTAATTAGTTTCCATTCAAACCATCAAATTATTACTAATCAAACCTCTTTCCAATAATTTATATGCGTAACACCAAAGACGTTACGGTAAAAAAAGAAAAGACAGCAAAATAATTTTGAAAATCGTATTCAAATCAAAATTTGAATATGGTTTACATATTGGCATGAATCTAATTTGAGGAATTTAAATAAACCTACTCTTTTATATAATTACAATGATCTACACAATTAAAACGTGTTAAATTCAAATCAAATCAATTTTTTTAAACTTTATCACCAATGTCAAAAATTTAAAAAAATTTAATCTGCACCTTAAAAATCGAATCAAACTACATTCAAAAATTAATAAAGAATTTTATAAAAAATAATATTTTTAATTAAATAAAAAACAAATTATAACGATCATCATTCAAACTATAAAAGAACAAAACATTTTGCAATAAATTATTTGATAAGCTTCAAGCATTTATAAAGAACGAAATTTCAAAATTTGTTCACTTTATGCTCAGTTTTATTCAAACTTATAACTATATAACTATTAATAATTTAGATGCAGTTCAAGTTACACTTTATAATTTACATTGAAACTTCAATTCAAATTCTAAAATTTAAAATTTTTTGTTTCAATCTCAAATCAAACTAATCTTAGAATCTTAATCTTTGATCAGTATTTTAATAGGTTGAAAACAAAGAATAGATTAAAATTTTGTTATTCCTATTCAACTCAAGATTTGAATATAGTTTGAACAACGCTCAAACTGATTGCTTGGTACGCTTTAATTTAAGTTTCTCTTATTAAATCAACTATGCTTGTTCAAATCTATATTTTTAAGACACATATTGAAGAAACAAACTAAACCTGAATTAACATAGTTTACTATATATGGTTATAAAAAATATTTGGCCCAATCTTAGCTCAAACTAAATTAAAATAGTTTTATTTTATAACTTCAATTTTTTTAAATATTTTTTTGAATTAAGATAATAGAATGACTAATCAAACTAGGTTCAAATCGAGCTTTAATTATTTTCAATCTGAGTTTAAAATTGATTTGAGGACAGTTAAGTAGTTTAACACAAATAAAATCAAAATTTAACAGAACAAAACCCAATGAAATGTTCAAATTATTATCAAACTACAATGCTTTTTATTCAAACTATCAATCTTTTTCATTGTGTTGAAGTATTGAACATAATCAATGTAATCAAACTCAGCTCAAATCGAGTTTAATTTGAAACAATAACATTTTTAATTCCAACTAAAAGATTTCTAAACGATTTCGGTTAGATAATGAATTAAGTTCAGGTACTCTGCATCAAATTATTACTAATCAAATCTTTTTCTAATAATTAATATTTGTGATAAGACTTTAAATCGTGTTAAATTTAAATCAAATCAATTTTTTTTAAACTTTATCATCAATGTCAAAAGTTTGAAACAAGTTTGAATTTGCATCTTAAAAATCGAAGTAGACTACATTCAAAATTTAATCCAGAATGTTATAAAAAAGAATATTTTTAATTAAATATTTAACAAATTTTAACGATCATCATTCAAACAATCAATGAACAAAGCATTTTGCAATGAATTGTTTGATAAGCTTCAAGCATTTATAAAAAACGAAATAAGTTCACTTTATGCTTAGAGTTATCTGACATTTACATTGAAATAATGTTCAATTCAAATTAAAATTTAACATTTTTTGTTTTAATCTCCAATCAAACTAATTTTGATCATTACAGAATCGAACTAAATCTCAGTAAATCTGAAGTTATAAAACTTGATAAACAAATTCAATTTGTTTAAATTTATTATTGAATTAAGATAATAGGAGAAGTAATCAAACTAGTGTCAAATCGATCTTTAATTGAGTTCAATCTAAGTTTAAAATTGGTTTGAGGACAATTACGTGCAGCATAACACAATTAAATCAAAATTTAACAAAACAAAATCTAATTTGAAATTTTCTAATCAAATTATTACCAAACAATAAGGTTTTTTATTTAAACTAACAATCAAATTATTTGATTGTATGTATTGAACATAATCAATGTAATAAAACTAAGTTCGAAACGAATTTACAATAACATTTTTAACTCCAACTAAACGATTTAAAATGGAATTGGTTTGAATGTACTTAAATATAAATCAAAATGTAATCAAACTCGGTTCAAATCAAGTTTGACTAAACTTATAAATATTCAAGTTTTTTATTTTAAAATGGTTTAATTTATTAACATTAAAATCAAACTACACATGGTTTTTCGTTCAAACTAACAGTTGATTATTATTTAAGCGTAGTTTGATTTAAAAATAACTATAAGTTTAGTCAATTTTGTATTGAAGCGATTACACTTGTCAAACTATATTCAAATCTTGTGTTGAATAAAAATAACAAAATTTATTTTCAAACCATTGTGGTACCCTAAAACCAATTCCATTTTAGATAGTTTAGTTGGAGTTAAAAATGTCATTGTTTCAAATTAAATTGATTATGTATGAATTATCCATACCTACTTACAATCAAATAATTTGATTGATAGTTTGAATAAAATGAGTTGTGGTTTGTTATTTTGAAAATATTATCTACTGCGCATGTCCGATGCACGGATGATGCATTATTGTGTAGTGTTATGGTTGTATTCGATCTCCGTTGTGTCAAATCATTTTACTCGTACGTTATCGTTTGTGTTAAATTGCAATTATTTAAAATTTTATCGTTGTTTTATGTATTGTTGTGTGAAAACTGGAAAGTAATTTAGGCTATGGCTAAAGCTTCTATTAATACTCGGCCCAGCAGAAGATGTTATGTTTTTGGAATGGCAAACGATCTTGATTCTATCATAGTATTCTTTTAGGATTGAAAGCCGTTGGTAGCAAGGAACCTCATACTGCGGAAATTTCGAAAGTACTAGCACAGAAAATTCTTCAAATTTGTCAGATTGCCTCACTTCCTACAGTGACGCACAAGCGTGTAGTGGATATGATTACAGCTTACCACAATAAGTATCAAAATATTATTAAACCTCTGAAAAGTAGAAATACCGTTTTTCTACAAGAAAAATTGAAAAAATTTGAGACTGACGCAGAACACCTTTTTGAGATATGTGATATGCAAATGGAAGCAATCTGATATGTCTGTTTGCAGTTGTGTGACAACGAGCAAAGTTTCCACAGACGAAATACCGTTTTTGATAGATCAAAGAAGCGAAAGGAAGATGGCTATCGGAAATGTGGATAAGGTTAAGACAGAAATATAGCGAAAACGAATGGCTCGGAAATCAAAAGAACTGGAAAGATCGGTGTTTGTAAGAGAACCAAAACAGTCTGATATTGCAGGTAGGTACAAGCGGAATCCAGGAAGTTTCGGGATTTGATTCATCTGAAGAAAATTGAAAGAGACAACACAATCTTCTACCCAAATGAGAATGTCCTTGCTGAAAACTGCAAAAGCAGCTAAGATCTTACAGGCGCTTCAAATTGAACGGTTGCCAAGATTGCAACAGCTGTTCTTGAAGATTTTGAGCTGGTTTCGGTACTTGATCCAAAATATGTTGTGGACAAAAACAAAATCTGACGATTACAGGTATATTGAATATTTCTTTTAAATAAGGATGCAACTTTATACAACATATCTTTGCGATGGTCGCAAATATCAGACTTTAATTTAGGTGGAGGGACGTCGAGAGATAGGATGCGAGGAGCACATTTCACTAGTGGAAGAACCGAAAAGCAAGTATTTTGGACATGTGAAGCTCCAGTTAAATTGGCGGCCATAACGCGTGTGATCGTATGTTACTTGCAAAAATATAAAATAGATTTTGCGAACTTAACTGTTCTCGGATGTGATGGTACTAATGTTAACACTGGGTGGAAGGGGGGCGTATTACGTTTAATAGAAACCCATGTCGGTATAAACCTCTTCAATGGAGTATATATCTCCTTCATGCAAACGAACTGCCACTTTGGCATAAAGTGCGAAAATTGGATGATAACACAAAAAATCCATATTCTTTTTCTCGACCCATAGAAGCACAGCTGAGTGAGAAGAAACCGGTGATAAAATTCTAACCAATTCAAAGTATATTACCGGATATCAACATAAAAGATTTGAGTTCCGATCAGCAGTATCTTTATAAAATATGTCGCGCTGTGAGTAAAGGTTAGTGTTGCTCAAGCTTAGCAAGCAGTAGACCAGGAAAGTTATCTCAAGCTAGATGGATAACAACTGCCAACCGGCTGTTAAGATTATATGTAACGACTACCGAACCATCAAATTCTTTTTCAAACTCTTGCGGCACAGAAAAAATTAAAATAGACATATATATTTAATATACACATATATATAACATACACATATATATTTTTCAATCCTCGATTCTTCGTTTCTCTTTAGGATACACCAGTTTTGAGTTATATTAATTTATATTATCACATATACATACAAAGCTGCTAAATTATATATAATGCAAGAGTTTAAAAGAGCGATCTCAAGAGTAAAAAAAAAATAATCTAAAATTTTACTCTCGCATTTTGCGATTATAACCCCATATGAACATCATAACCCCAGAAAAAAACTATACAAAATTTTATTCGTCGGTTTACTTCTGTATATATTATTTTTTCTGTGCTTGCGGGCTTTGTAGTAAAAGTGTATGCACCCATGTGGTTTCAAAACAAACAAAATCTAATGTGCCAACATGGTGCAAGACATTTGTGGAAGATGATTGAACTTTCACGCCAGTTTTCAGTTGATATCGCACACCCGGAAAATTGGTTACTTGCGATGATTACAGATCCTAAAAATTGTAACCTTAGGGAGCTGGACATTAGAAAAATAGTGAATGCTAGGCTAGAGAAGCCTCATGAAGTCCGTTTCTTTAAAGTGCCTAAAATATATTTCCAAGCACGAAGTTCTATGGAAATGATTAATTGGCAAGAATTTCCTGTGCTACACCATTAGGATTTCTTATATATGTTAAGAAACAAATTGCGTAAATATTAAACGCTACCGCAATCTAAAAAAAAATTCTGGGGGCGGCTAAATATTGTCAAAAATGGCAAAAAAAAATTGTTTTCATCCTTTTTCAGCCCAGCCTATTAACTGTATAGTTTAATCAAATATTTAATTCAAACTAACTGTAGATTATTATCAAACATCCCGAATTTTTATTTTACAAAACCAATAGTTGCACATTAGCTTTAAATTAGAAATCTATTTAACAGAAAATTTATAGATTGACAAACTTTAAATTCAATAAATTTATAAATATTTTCAAAATTTACTTGATAAAATAACTTGTTGGCAGCACAGTTGGAAACGTCGACCAGCAACTATCTTGAACCACATAAGTTGAAATTACCTAAAACGAAAAAAAAGAAAAGATTAATAAAAATGTCAAACCAAATTTAATTACAAAAACAATAAAGTAGTTTCATGGCATTTAAAATAATTTTAAATTTATGCTAATTTACGATGTTACTTCATATAATAAATAAATCGGTGCATTTAAATCGATCGATTTTTAATTATAACTAAGCAATCGAATAAAAATTAAGTATGTATATCATGTCAAAAGTGTGTCATGATGGTGTAAATAGTAAATATTTATGAATCATCATAAATCGACATTTAATATAAAAATGTTGACAGAAATATTACGACACGCTACTAGTCTCACATAAAGTAATCTAATTTACTACGCGTAATCGCCACATTGTCTCGACAAAAATAAAAATTCGGTACGCTGAAATAATGCCGTCATCTGGAAAATTATATTAGCAAAAATCGTAAATAACAACCATTCATATAAATAATACAACAATAGACTTAATTTGTCAACAGTAGACGATAATTTTTTTTTGTTGTGGTGAATTTTGATTTGGTTTTTGCGTAGGAAATGCGCGATTCATAAATTTGGCGATATATAAGTGTTATGGCCTTATTTTTGCTTAATATTATTAAAAGTGGAATTGGACTAAAATAAATCAATTAGATGCAAGTGTGAATATTATTTTATTATGTAGTTTTCTGCACATCATAATGTTTGTTGTGTTTACCAAGTAATTTATGAACTCGTATATACATTTTTGTCGCGTAGCGAATTAGTAGCTGCTGATTAATAACGAATACGAGGAAGCGTTTATTTTTTACCTTGACTTGAACAAAATGATTATGATAATTAAGGGCGTAACTAAAATATAATGTGTGTGTATATGCTATTTATAGTTAGTACATGTCTTAAACCATTTAGAACTACTTTGATATTCCAATTTATAATGTAACCTGTGGCTAAGTTTAATATGTTTAGTTGGTTCATTTAATTGGCACAAAAACTGGTCAAAATTTTGTCAGATTTTTATTGTATCCATATTTTTTTTTGATATATTAACAGATGTGCTTTTTTTTATCATGCGGGAAGAATCAAAATCAACGGGATAGTGATGCTAAGTTGGAATTTTTGTAAACATAAAACCAAAAGGCAGTCATTATATTTGAAAGTTTCAGTGCTTTTTAAATACTGCTTATATCTGGGGATACATACATTTAAAATATGGAACGAGAATCCTTCCATTAAACTCACAGTATCACAAAAATAATATTCTACCGAGGTCGTTATTTTACCTACTTATGTCAGACTGGTTTACAAATCATTAACTAATTTAAAAAAAAGAGTCTTAGTTATTATAGGTTCTTATGTTAAAATGATATATTTACAAGATGCCATATATATTCAGGATATCGGCGATTTTATTAAATATAAGCAGCTTTTATCAAATATCCGAATTTAGAAAGTAACAACCATAAAGACTCTGCCGTTTCAAAATAAAATAAAAAAATATTTTTACTATTTGAATTTTTTAGCCATGATTGTTGCAATTTGACAGTTTGACCAGTTTTAATAATTTTGCAGATAATTTAATCAGCGAATTAGTAACAAGTGAATTTTTAAAATTTAAAAATAATTCATTGTACGGACAAGGTCGCGAAATCGATGTGGATATTAGAAATATGTTAGATAATGAAAAAAACTGTTTTTAACCCATATCATTACAGGTGACATTTTGACATTTGAAAAACATTTAATATCAGAAAGTGGCAATCGTTTACTTAACACAGAATTTAAAAAGTTTCTAAAAAAACATTTGCTCAAAATTCTTTCCCAAGGTTACACATTCAAACATATTGCTGACCAGCCAGTTTAGAAGTTAACTTATAAAACAACTTTTAAAAGTTTAACTGGAAATCAAATCTGAGCAGGTCTTGAGTGCACCGTGCTATGAAATAACGAAATTTACCGTAATAGTAAACATTGCGGGTGTTATTAATGATTAACCCTAAGACTGATAAAATAAAAAGATTTAATTTTTGTTATATTTTATTTAGAAAAATAATCTTTTAATATTTCTGTTACAGAAAAAGCATTCGAGAACAGTGACATTTTATTCTAGCAGGTAAAGCTACTGTCTTACCAACCTATGGCACCGCAAAAGTTTCTCGACGTCGAGCTTTCCTACTGGTTTAACATTTCATTCTGAAATCAGTGTAAACTCTCCAGGTTCCCATAAACTGCATGATTTATCGATGCTAATTATGCACCAGACCACCGGTTAATCATTGAGTTTGTAATGGATAATTTTGAAAATTTGCCTATGCACTGAAGAAAAGCAAAGTGGCGAAGAAAAAAATAAAGGTGAAAAACAAAAGTGGTAAGACGTTCACTGTTGCGCCAACAATTATTAGAAAAGAATTATGAAATGAGGCATATCGTTAGCGAATGTCACCATTTTGTAAGGTTCGTAAAACTAGATTAAGTAATATAAAATGTCATCTTAGACAAAACAAATTTTAGCTTAAGCCAATAGATGAAGTTTTTGCAAATCCTATTAAAGAGGATTCCTATTATGTTTGCAATGTTTCGCCTCATGAACCATTTGCCATTCTCCTTAATAGATTTTAATTCAAAAATATTTTGAGCGAAAAGGGAAGAAACCAAAAAAGTTCAATGATAATCGATTAAACTACCGGTGCCAGTGCTGCAAAAGCATTTGCCATAGTTGCACGAATTCATGACAAGAAAATGGGCTTAGTTCGATTTATAATGCCATAAGCAAGGTTTTATTTACCGTTTAACATCTTCAATTTTTTTTTTTGCACATTCATCAGCAAGATGCAGTGACGTTAGAGAGTTTCAAGAATATTTCTTTGTTAAGCCTCATAAACTATACTTGAGCTTACTTAATCACGATAGCAGTCCTTGAAAATAGTAGTAAACCGAATACTGGAGCCATTGGACCTCCTTAAATTTTAAGTCATTTAGGCAATTTTTTAAAACCAAATCGTTTTATAACAATGCAAACTATAATGATTTTTTTAATCTTAAATTTGTATGAGGTCTGCCATTACAACATTTATGCCATCCAATTTTGTCGAAAACGATAAGTTCTTGAGGAAGATTTACCATTAAAAAAATGTATATTGAGCTAACCAAACAAATCAAATCCCGCTTCGACTTTAACAATTTAACTTTTAAAGGTGTAGGCTTAATTAAAGTTATCCATTGGGGATTTGTGAATTTCAAAACCTTATAGTCAATATACAGGACAAAGACGAAATATTAAACGAGATTAAATTGCTGAAAATGTTTTCCAATGTAATGCATTTGGCCAATACAAATGTAGAAGAATTTTGATCGAAAATTGGAGGTATGTATATAAAAATTCATTGAGTGACCCCATTTTTAAAAATCCTTCTAATTTACTGGTTGATTTAATGAATCCTCATAGTTCTGCGGCAGCAGCAATGAAGTTTTTGGACTTAAACAATACTAAAACCAAAAGGTCAAACGACTTTTGATCTAAGTTATAGACGCTATGTTGGCAGCTAAGAAGCTTTTTAAGAAGACAAAAATCGATGAGCTCGAATAAGGCAAGTGGCGTGGAGTTGGATACCACAAACCACACATTTTGGCAAGGGTAATTTTATTATTAAACAAAAACATTTCTCTAAGACTCACAATTTGCTGTTTTTGAACCCAACCCAAGTAAAGGAAAAATTGTTAATGACATCCGAAAATCAGTTACGGCAACAAAATAACCGACTGGAACTTGAAGCACTCAAAATTACCGATGACCTTACGAAAAGCCATATTACTACCTTTTTTGTAACTATTAAATTATTATCTAAATAAAAGCCTTAGCTCATTTTCCCTAATACCAGATTCCCAATTTTACTTTAAAGTCCTTCAAAATTTCGAAATACCTCGAAAGCCCGTACCTCGTGTAATCGTATATTATCATTACAAATCAAGATCCTCCGTCAATCGGTAGTAGTAACTAGACTGTATGAACCAGTGGTGGAAAATGAATTTTTTGAATTGTACTGAAAACTGAAACGATATTGTACTTTATTGAGTTTAATTGTACTTATTTTTTTTAAACTTTTTTATTTAAAATAAGCCTGCAATTATAAAGCGTTCAGTTAAAAATGTGTTTAAAATAATCATTAAAATGTAGAATTAAAATACATAAAATATAGATGGATATATACAAAATATACTTGTAGCAAGGTTTCGAACCGAACCATAACCTGTTCTGGTTCAGTGATTTTTTCATAATTTTTTTAACCCGAATCTGAGCCTAAACCAAATGAAAATTCGAGTTAGAGTTCAAGTTCTTTTTCCTTTTCAAAAACAATAACAACAATAAATATAAAATCATTACAAATGATGTTTCTAGAAAATTATCCAGTTCATCGGATGATGAAAATGAGCGCGAGGTGTTGGAAGATATCTTGAAGACCAAAAATAATAGTTTGATCACAGCTAAAGAAAGCGGATAAAATGATAACACCAACTGTATATCAATTTTTTCCCAGGGTTCCAAAGGAAAAAAATGTATTGGAGTTTTGGGATAACCATAAATTGGATTGTGCTTGCTATTCCAGCAACACAGGTCAGTGTGAAGCGGGCTTTTTCTGCCCTAAAATTAATTCTAGCATCACAACATGTCCAATTGAATGAACATTTCTTAAAAAACATTTTATTCGCATTTATAAATAAATTCTTTTATAATAATAAATAAAACAAAAATTTGATTTTTTTTTTTCAATACGAACTCGGACCTGATCCCAAACCCAATATTTTCTTGTGCAAAAACCTGAATCCGAACGCGAAATTGACAGGGTTTGGGATCCTGATTTGTAGATATATGTATTACAAACGATTTATTTTATCTAAAAAAAAATATGTATATGTATATAAATTATACAAAAATAAATATTTCAGGCCAAGGACCTGGAAAAATTATTAAAAGGTACAAATTATTAAAAGGTACTCATAAAATTGTAATTCAATATTTCACATAATAGAAAATAAATCAATATCACATTTGTTAAGTATTTATCATAACTATTCTAACGGTTCGTCGGGTTCATGGGAAATTCTGTATATTTGTTTAATTTCATTGTAATTATTTTTAAAATGAAAAGTTACCAAAATAACCTACTATTTGTTCAGCAATCAAATTCAGCTGAAAACGAATAAGGAAAATTGGTTAATGTTTAAAGGGATGAAGTAAAAAAGAAATGCAGTTTTGCACTCCAAATTCAGTTTTTTTACAAATCAAATTCAACCGTACCCGATTAAAAACCAACATTTTTTCAAAATTCCGAAATTTATCCGTAGCAAATGCTTGGTTGGTGCTTGATAATGCAAGAATTCATCAGCTTGTGGATCAATCACGCCATCATTTAGTTTTTCTCTCACCTTATATGCCCATGCTAAATCCGATCGAAAAAATATTTGCAAAAACTTAACTTAAGGCGCTTTTATGTTTGTGTTCATTCGTTCGGTAATTCGTTCCGTACTTTTTTTTAACCAATCATATTCCCTTATTTTCCCCTTATTTTCGTTCTGTATTTTTTTCATTAATATGACCAACTTTTAACTTTTCGTTCGAACGATTATGGAGTAAAAGAGAAACTTTTACAATTTAAAAAGGATAGCAATACTATATACAAACAAATTTTGACAGTAGCAATAATTTGATTAGTATTGTTGAAGTTCCGTGGTAAACGTATATAAATTAAATAGTAAATCGTTGTTTAAAATCAATTTTACATAAAATAAAATTAAAATAGGTATAGTTTTCTTTACAGACAAAATAAGTTTAATATATCTATCAAGAAAATGTCAAATACTTAGATTTTTAATCGATAGGTGGTGACAAAATCGTTCCGTGAATTTTCATCAACCATAAAATCATTGAAATAATATTACCGAAAAAATGAATGAACGAACGAACGAATGAACACAACCATAAAAGCGCCTTTAGCGCACGAAATTTTACATAATTCAAATTTTCAATCTAATGTAATGTTTGGCCTGCGGCCAACAACGATAATATTATAGACTTATCAAAGTAGTAATTGTTCCAGTCGGTAGTTGTTATGGTTTCAATGGGTTGCTGAATAAATTATTCCATAATTTACCATTATTTTGCTCGGAATGCAAATTTCGAGTGCCAAGTTTAGTTTTTGAAAATATTTTACTGATTAGATTGAGCCCAGGGCGAGTAAGGCTAGAGCAAATCTAAATGGAAAATATATGAGCAAACTATGAACAATTAATTTTATTTTAAGAGGGCGCATCGTCCGAAAACAACACAGCCCATTGATACAAAAATTACGTGCTGAGTATGTCTTGATAGTCATACTCCACCAAAATGATAAAAAACCTTATACATTCCGATGCACTAATTGAAACACCTTGTTCGTATTTCAGTGCGCACCCTTTTAATGAATTACAAAAACTATTTCACATTTAAATATTTTAAAAACATGTTGACTTAGCGAATTAAATTGAAAAGCAAAAAAAAATACAGTCAATTTACTATCCCACTAAAATTCGTTTATGATCGTTCTGCGCATGCCCATACTGAAGTTATTGCTATAATTCGTGGTAAAACTATGACGTTTCTTAATTTAATTTAAGATAAAATTCATTTTTATGCAAATTTTTTTTCAAAAATAAAAATGCAACCGTTTGCATTTTTCTGTTTATTTTTATTGTGTTTTAACCTAAAATAAAAACAAAAACAAAAACTATTTATCTTATACGAATTTCACACTGTTATACTATCTGGTGTGAAACCGAAGCTAGTTAGTATAATAGAAAAATATAATATTTCTATGCTACCTATCAAATATTTTTTATTACAGTATAAAATGAAAATATTTACAGTGTATTGTTGTGTTGCATGAACATAAGCTATAGTTATGCAGATACAATTAGTAAAATTTACCAAATATACGCTGTGTTCTACGGCGCCTCATCAGATATCATATAATCTGTCAGAAAATTATCAATTAGATCACGACCACGAGGGAATGGATCTATGAACAAATGAAGACATAGTTTCAAATTCAAAAAATGATGTTCACTTTGAACAACTCAGCCATAAGTTGAGGATGGAAAAGTTGGGAAAAGGGAACTTTATGTTGAAGGGTAAACTCGTATCCAAAATATACATCACATGATGGCCAAAAAAGAAATTTGGGCCGTATTGGGGTCTTATAAAAATACAACCTAAAGCAAACACACTTATCTGGTTGAAGTGGCCCCTTTTATAAACTGACTGAAGAAATTGAAAAACAAATAAAAGAGCATATTGAAACTTTTTCTTTCTATGAAAAGTTTTTCTTTCTCACTATAGTCCAAGAAGCCCTTAAATTAGACATATAACTAGTGGCTTAAACCTATCTATTATGGATAGATTATTCTGTGAAACCACTACAAGTCCATCACTACAAGTGCACTACAAGTACATCACGTTGTAGGTATAATGGCATATGACAGCAATCATGAAATTTTTGAATTTGGCATACCGCGTTGTTGTCAATATCAGAAAATGTCTATGGATTAAATTTGATCTTAAATTCAGATTCACAAACATATAATTTGTCAAGTATTTCTACGCGTGGCTTTCACTATTTTGATGTCCCTATCACATTGCATTTGTCAGTCATTTGCCATTCTACTGCTGATTTTAATCCTAATAATTATTAGGGTTAACATCAGCAGTAGAATGGCAATGTTTTATTTTTTCATTGTGCCTTCACTTAGTCGCACTATGAGTACGGTATAATAGCCAAATTTCAATACAATTACTTAAAGTCACATTTATGACTCTTTACTGAAATTTTTTACAAGGTCTTTAAGACCATATTTTTACAAAGGGTGGTATAGTTGTAGGTGGTCACCGTACCGAATGATTTTACACTAATTAGTCACGTCGTTATGGTCAAAGGGGAAGATCGAACTCATGACCGTGGTGTGTTTAAGCCAACACCTAAACCATCACTATACGACGGATGACGGAGATTATAAATTTCACTAAGTTCATTAATATCTTCTTGAATTGAGTTATTGGTGTTTGTTATTTAAAGTGTTTGAACGTCAGTGTCTTCTGCCCCATATACGGATTGGAAAACAAATCTACAAACGTATCTGCAATTTTTTTTCAAATCAGTGCTTTGGGTTTAAACATATTGGTCGGATACTCTTTAATTGCTCGTTTAGACCTAAAATATTTCAAAAATACTTTAATTTTTTTATTTTTCTTGGACTTCAGCTAAGTATGATGTAACCTTTAATTTAAAGTTAAACGTCAAAAATCACCACTGTATTGCCGGAGCTTGGTTTCATCCACTTTAAGCTTACTTTTAAACATACACGCATAAGCTTTAGATTTACGGTTTTTAAGATTTAAGAGTCGATCATCAAACCATGGCGGAGGAGTATTGATTTTTTTAAGATTGACGGAATACGATTTTCATAACCACGCATCAGTATCTCATAAAATCTGTTAACTTTGTCGTTTATGTATTATTTATCGGCGAACTAAAAAGCGTAAAGTGTACTGCAATAATAACACCACCACCATATTTTTTTTGTAATTGTCGCGTGGAAGCGATCACATATAATACTACAAACTCTTGTGCGAAAAATTCTAAAATATGCAAATGCAGGAGTTTAAGGCTGATTCGTCAATTATATAAATCAAGTAATTTGATTTTAGAATACAAAGTTATAGAACGCAGAAGCTTTTGATGACATTTTGGTAGTAAGTGGGAAAAGCCTTTTTTTAAACGAAATACGAATCATCAGCACTGAGGCGGTAAGATATGTAGTTGTAGTTACCGCCATTTTTTGCTTTGGGAATCATTCTTATAGCATTGACATCTATCAAATTAAACGTTTTACATCAGATGAAGCAGCGCGGGTCTTAAAAGCTCTTGGTGCAGAAGCAGAATCAAGAGATGTGTGGCTTATCTCTTTGCTATTTAATAAACGCAACGATGAATCAAAGCAACTATGGAAAAGGTTGACCACTGATAATGAGTTTCCAACTTTGCAAGGTTTTTACGATTTTTTAGCAAATCGATCGGATAAACTGGAAGGACTTGAGAGGTTTCACGTAAACGCTGAATTTAGTTGTCCAGTTTTCCAATCGAGTGTTCACCAATTATTTGAAAGCAATAAATTCAAGACCATGCATATTCTTGATGGACGTGACTTAATCAAAAGCCAAAGGCGTTGCTTTAATTGTTAAATTCGACCCATGGAGTCTATGAGTGTCGTCAAGAAACAGATGTCACGATTGCAACCGAGAGCACCATACCCTCCTACACCTTCAACCATCAAATGAACCATCAACCAGTACAAATTTGAGCGCAAATGTTTACCAAACAAGAATCAGATCCAGCTGTTCTTTATTACCAACAGCACTGATTAATATTAAAGATAGTACAGGTGAATAGCAATTGTGTAGAGGACAGCTTGATTCAGGTTTTCAGGCATCATTTGATACTGAAACTATGATTCAACGTTTCCACTTACCTCGAAAGGGCGCCCGTACTAGCATTTCTGAAATAGGTCAAACCAAAGCGGGTACAGCCAGAGGCAAGGCTAATTTGCTAATATCATCACGTTTTTACCAAACCATCTTGAACATTTAATATCTTATCGTTTCTAAATTAACCTTTTATCAACCAAACATATTCATTGATCAGGAGCTTTGATACCATGTAGAACACCTATATTAGGTGATCCCACATTTGGCCAACCAAACCCAATCGATCTTTTGATAGGAAGTGATCATTTCTTCAAATTATTTACCACAGGAAAAATTACAGCAGAGAAAACAGACCTAGTAGCACAAAATACCAATTTTGGTTGGACTGTCGCAGGTCAAATTATTACAGACGAACAAAATCCAACAAGTACCATTGGCCCTCATTGTCAAGTTGATATTGATAGCTTTTTTGAAATTTTGGGAGCTAGAAGAAGTTACATCATTAAATCAGCTAGCAAACTATAAAGAAGTTGCGACAACATGGTGAAGATCATTTCAACAAAAATACCACCCGTACAAAAAGGGAAATGTATAATAAAACTTCCATTCAAGTCAAATCAAGCACAAATTAAAACCACGACCAAAGGAGCCATTGCCAGATTACATGCCGTAGAAAAAAATTCCAACAAGAGCCAACATTCAAAGCAGCATACCATTATTTTATGGAAGAATCGACAAACACCCGCGGATTGTGCATCACGAGGCATGATGCCCTCAAAACTTGTCAACCCTAATGAAGTCGCTTACTGTAGATGAAATGTTACTAAGTCGGTTAACAATTAACAAATTGATCCAAAATGATAATTTATTATCAGAGATTTGTTTATTAAAAGCAAACAAAGAGCTTCCAAGAAGCAGTAAATTAAGCATTTTAAATCCGTTTATAGACGACGATGGACTTTTAAGAATAGGGGGTCGCATTGGAAATTCACTAGTAGCATTCGAGGCTAAACATCCTGTTAATCAACAGTCGCAGAATAATAAGAAACGTCGTCAAACAATGCCTCCCATGTAGATCACTTCAGAACCAAACTTTCAGATTATGGGAAATTACCTTCAGATCGCATTCAACTACAAAGTCAATTTATAAAAAATGGAGTATATTTTGCTGGGCCACTACAAATAAAACAAATTCATGAACCGGTCTACCAAAGTATGGAAAACCTATCTAACCACATTTGTATGCATGAGTACAAAGGCTATACATATTAAAGTTGTCTCTGACATAACAGTTAATAACTTTTCATACTTCGTAGGGTTCAACTTCATAGGGGCAAATAATATTTTGAAAGATATTAACAATTGTTTAAAATCCCTTCTCATCAGCTATTTTTTTTCTTGCTACAGAGAATATTGAATGGCATTTTGTTCCTAACACAGCACCATCATTTGGAAGTTTATGGGAGGCAGCTGTTAAGACCTTAAAATACCACCTTAAAAGAATTATGAGAAAGCTCTCATTTACATATGAAGAGCATACAAGTCACACAAATCGAAGACTAAATTCAAAACCAATATGTCTCCTGTCAGATGACCAAGTTGATGCTCTTACGCCAGAGCACAATTTGATCGGAGATCCTCTTGTGCAGATACCAAAACCAAATTTAATGGAACTAATATTACCAAAATTACCAAAAGTTACAACAAGCTATTAACTAAGTATTAAATCTGAGCAGGTGTGAGGGCATATATAATCTGCGTAATCCAGATCTTTGAGTTTCTATCCAATACGATCAGAAACGGAATTGGCGAGAGCGTCCTTACTTTCCTCCTCGAGTGTTGTAGAATTGAACTTGCGTTTTTAGCATCTCTATATTTTTTGTATTGCGTCGATCAATTTCTTTGATATGCTCATTTCACAAAGTGTCTGCTATATTGCGTTCCCATTTATTGAGTCAAACATGCGTTCAAAATTATCGAGGAGCAGTGGATAATTATATTTATTCGGTTGTTTTTTAGCTTCTATACGACACCTTCCCGTTTTATTGGTAAATGAGTGCTGCTAGTTTAGTTATTGGTGCCAATATATGACCAGAGATTTTCGCCACCCATTTTCCCTCCAACTCAAACGTAAAATTTATTCGAACATGACTTGGCCTGTTAATAATATATTGGGATTGGTTAAATTTTTTAAAAGTAAAAGCTAAATGTGATATGCAATAGAAATTTTTCGTCAGTTTAAAACCCGATAACCTTTTATTATAATATGAAACCATAAAAACCGAAATTGTATCCACCTTCTATGTTTTGGTATCTATAATGTATTTATGCTAATCACTAATCACTATGCAAAGTGATAAAATCCAAAACATAAACATTTAAATCCGAACAAAACTATAAATCTTTGGTCGTGACATACAAAGCGAAATACACAGATCGCTTTCGATTTTTTATTTTTTTTTTTTTGTGAGATTAGGTGAATACTCCAAATTTTGTTTTTTCTATTAATCATGATTTTCTAATGGCATTAAACTGTATAGAAGAGCTCTATAATAAACTCAGGCGCTTACCAAATAAATAAAAAAATGTTACTTGTCTTCATTTCTATATATGTGCGCTTCTATATCTTTCCATAAAGATGTTATTGTTTATTTGTTTCATTAGATTTTCGGTGAAAGTGACATTGGTAGTGAAATTTTTTTTTATCGTTTGCTCGTACTACGCGATAGAAAGGGAATTTGTGCTTTTATAGACAAATAGAATGGAAATTTTTATTTTTTTTTTTACATTTTTCGAGATGTCAGACAATTAAGATTTTATTTAAATTTTTTATAATTATTGAATGAATTATGACTTTGGGGTCATGACAAAGTTTGAGAAATTTCAGGTGTAATCTCATATATATATTTATATTTTTGACCAAAAGATAATCGTGCCTATTTCATCAGTAAAGTGAATTTTATTTTTTTATCGTACTCACAACTTTCCGATTTTAATTTCTTAATTAAACACATTAATATCGGCGGTAGTAATACATACATGTAGTTAAATGTCACTTGTGCAACTATCAAACAAAAAATAAATTTGCGCTTTATGACGGAAATTCAATAAATTTGGTTATGAAATTTAACATTTTTTTTTTTTTTTATCAGATTGAAATTAACACGTATATGGAGTAATGCGCGGTGATTAGTTTTGTGTTATTTTTTTTAAGATGATTGATTAACGAATATAATTATAGTTATTAAATTTTTTTTTTGACATGCAATTGAAATTCTTTAATTTGTGTTGTATAATAGTGCGGAAAGTTAAATACGTAATATACGTGTTTAAATGTTAAAAAGATTAAGTATTTGCAGTATAGGTTAAAATTTATATGCTGCAGAATCTTTAAAAAAAAAATTGTTAGAGGGAGAATTCTATCATTTTTTCTTAACAATTAAAGAAATTTGATATTAAGTGCAGTTAAATAAATATTATGATCTCTTGATTTCTTCAGAATAATGCTAGATGTTTGCCATCTTACGAAAACATTTTAGGTAATTGATTACAAGTTTTTTAAATCAGTTATGATAAAATCAGAAATTATCATTTTTTTGTTTGAACTTCACGCATTAAAGCTTCTTTTGTATTCTTATCTTTATTAATCGAGGTGATTTACGTAAGTTTTGGGTTTTTTTCCAATTTTGAAGGTTTGATTGAAAATGTATGTATTGTTATTTTAAAAATTATGCTATTCTAAAACAAAAAGGAGATCTGACACTCAGATTCAATATACATGCATAATTTATGGTGGTAAACTAACCATTCGAGTAAATCTCAAATTAAACGAGGATAGATGTTGGATTTTACAATAAGGTATGCTGAACAGAACATCAACACCTATAGCGTATATTTGTTTCAAACCAGGAAAAATTTGTTTCAAACGTAAAAGATGTTGCACAACAGAATTTAGTACCAAATAACATTTCATCGAATTTAACCTAAATGTTTTTAATTTCGCCTAAATGTTCGATACTTATTTCAATAAAAAGATAGTTTTAGAATATTTTTGTAATGTTGCCTAAGTAAGGTCTCCGAAACTGTTGCTTCCAGTTACGGAAATATTTCTGAACAGTGAGTTTAATCGAAAATTAAAGTTGGAATAATTATTTCTGCTAATGGGGTCGATAATCTCTAAAACCAGTTCCCAAAAGAATACTAATTTTCGTAACGACGAAAAATCTTCGTTTTTTTCGATGGCAATAACAATATAGTTTTTAATATTTCAATATTGACCTTTCAGTTTATGTTTCATTAACTGTATTTATCTCAAAATAATCAACTGCAGAACAGAAATTATTTACGGGTAATCTATACAGATAATCGCTGGATGGTATGTATTATTTGAGTTTTTTTACTCAAAACAAAATAGAGAGCATTGAGCTTTGTTTCCAGTAAATTTAAATCGGGTTCGATCTACAAGGAATACTCAGAATACACAAAGAATAAGTCATTAGAAAATCAGAAAGCGCCAAAAGTTTTATTCTAAAGTTATCCACTTCAAAAGCAAAATCAGTTAAGAATCGTCTTTCGAAAGCCACAAGAATAAACTGCCATTAAAAGTGTTAAACTTTGGCGTGCGTCGGTTGTTAAAGCTCTTCGCGCTGCATTCTAGGTAACGCCAAAAGTATAACCGTATATGCAATGATTGGCTATGTCATCACGGAATAACCCAGGCGTCATAACTGCAAATGTTCAGCGCATAACTGAATGCATGGATCAAATTATTTTTGTCATCAGTATATGGGTGGGAAACATTTAAGGCGCATGGCATATTTATTATCACTGCTTGAGGCATACATTAATTATCTTGAGCATATTATGCCACGTTTAATCCATGTTTTCTTCTCAAATTTATAATAAATTGTGGGCTTCTTGATGTATTTGTGGCAGTTGCTCGACCTAAAGCTTCTTCCTCACAATTTGCAGTGCAAACGACAGCACTCTATAAACAGATTGTTTTCATGTCCCTTAGCGGATCCTTAACTACCACGTTTAACACTACGAACCTTGAGCGGCAAACCTCGCGAATGGCAGTCATTCTACGACCTATATTTAAACACTTTATCCATTAGAACGCAATTCTATCCCCAGCGCAAAAGTTCCCCAATACCTGGTAGGCCAATTACGAGGCCCGGCTGAATTATTAGTGCGGCACTTTCGGGTAGTTGACGATAGCTACATAGAAGCATTTCAAAAGCTCGTCAAACAAGACTTCCCAACAATTGAGGATTTCTTGAATTTTTTGAGCAAACGAAATAATTCACTTTAAGGTCTCTAACCTCAAAGTATTAAGCACCAGCCTAAACAATACGCCTCGGTGAAAAGTAACCTTACTGAACCGAAGCCACCACCAAAATATTCATTGTGTACTAACCAACAACATCGTTCGTGCGATTGCCCCAAGTTTATTCAGCTGAAGTTCCAAGATCTTAGACAATACTTAGCCGATAGTTCCAGGTGTTTTAACTGCTTGGCAGAAGGGCATAGTGCATTCAAATGTAGATCGAAGAAACATTGCCACCAATGCAGGAAGAGGCATCATTCTTTCGTACATGAACCGTCTAAGAAACCGCAGCGATAACTGCACTATTCGCTGTATCTTAGCGACCTAAAGTAAATGGCAATAGCAATCCAGTTCAAAATTTACACTCTTATCACCAACCCATAAGTGATGATGCACTATTACCGACTGCAAAGGTTGAGTACGTGATAGACACTTAGATGTAAGTGCACATAGATTGAACTTTGTTCGAGCTAATGCAAGATTCATCATCAACACACTAAACGGGGGAAGAGCTATAGCAGTTCAAGAGGTGTTCACTTCTAGTGCGATGCAGAACCAACGCCAAATTCAAGATCGACATCAATGCATTTATAATACTTAAGGTAATGTCAAATCTATTGTCCCAGACCTATAAACCGCGAGCAATTGACGTAATAAAGTAAATAGACGTTACCTGATCCTAAATGTATTGTGCCAGCTCCCATAAATCTTTTGATTAAGTGTGATAAGTTCCTGACGCTTTTATCTGACGGTCAAATAATAAAAGGCCAGATCAGCCCGTCGCACAAAAGACAAAATTAGAATGGATCGTGGGAGGAATTTTTGAAGCAAATGGCGTATCACAGCAAACCATAACCTGTCTGTCGCTCCAAGAAGAAATCAACATTGATCAAACGTTGCGAAAATTCTGGAAGGTAGAAAACTTGCCAGCTGTCGAGCGGTACACAGAAGACGAGTAACTGTGTCTTAGACACTTCGACAAGCATTTGAAGATCAAAAGTTTGAGCAGGTTCAGTTTCATTCAAGCCCAATAAACTAATAAAGAACTCCGAACTCCACCACAATTACGTCAGTTTATGGAAGAATATGAAGCACACGGTATCATGGAGCAAATACCACCAGAGCAAGTCTATATGTCACCTGAGAAAATGAATTTCTTGCCACACTACCCAGTATTCAAGGAAGCAAGCTCAATCTCCAAGGTGCGCGTGTTCTTTGATGCGTCGGCGAAGACAAAGTCGGGAGTATCGCTAAACGATTTATTCATGCTCGGATCGACTATTCACCAAACCCTCCTAGGGATACTAATCCGATTCCGGAAACATTGGTACATTATTACAGTGGACATTGCGAAGATATTCCGTCAGTTGTTAATTGAAAAACCATACACAGACTTTGAACGTATCGTTTGGCGTAATTTACCAGCATCGACAGTAAAGCATTATCGCAAAACACCTACGGCACTGTATAAGCATCATTTCTGGCCACCCAAGCTCTTTGCAAATTAGCACATATACACCGAGAAAACCACCCGTTGGCTGCGAAGGCGCATTTTAGAAACTTTTATATGGACGACCTTATGTCCGGAGCAAGTACTATGGATGAATGCATAAGAACACAAACTCAGTTAATAACCCTTTTAAGATTCGGTGGGTGTCACCTACGCAAATGGGCAGCCAACGATGCAACATATTTCACCCAATGGGATGGCTGTCACCCGTGACAGTAGGAATCAAATTGTATTCCAGAGTCATGTTTATTGAAGCTCGACTGTGATAATAAACTGCCTACAGATGTCAAGAAACAATGGACAAGTATACGAAGCAGATCGAAACTCAGGTTACCGTGGTGAATAAATTCAGATACAGCATGGCACCTGTGTGGATTTGCAGACGCATTAAATACTGTATACTCTGCGGTCATATACGGCCGAACCGTAAAATTCAATAGAGAATTACAGACAAACATTATCACTGCAAAGTTGCGCCGATCAAGTACACAACCACAGCTAGATTTTTGCTGCTCTTTTACTCATTCGATTGCTCGCACTATGGTGACG